>JAVSCE010011247.1:0-121326 GCA_032199065.1 Smutsia gigantea
CCTGGTGCCATGCCTCTAGTAACATGTCTGATTAGCTTTTACCTTCTCCATTCCATCCATACCCTAAAAAAAAAGAACAAAAGCAGAGGAATTTTTCTTAGAATGCAGAGGGAGAAGGAAAAATTGTGAACACAATATTGTCCGTATTTAAAATATGACTTTATTAGTTAAGGTTCTTTTAATCCAAGTAACCCAAACTGACTCAAGCTAGTTTCAGCTAAAATGAGAACTTACCACCTGCATTCATGGATTCAAAAGAGGAGCTGACTAATGTAATGGTGACAATAAGGGCAGTTCTAGGGATCTAACATCGGTTATTTGTGGGTCCTTCTCCAGAGGGAAGGTCTCAGATTTTTCCCTGTGACTCACTGAAGAGGAGCAAAAACCTTGAAACCTTTCAATTATTCCCAATTTCCTGAGGAAAAAATTCAGTATTACATGAACCATCACTGTACTGATAAAATTGCAAAGGGGAACACGCATGCATACACGTGTCTATAGGGGCCTGATGGTGCTATTTGAATCACCATGCATAGTTGTAAAGTCTAATTATTGAAGCATGGTAGGGCCAAAAGATCACTACACACAACAAACACAATGAACTAAGCTGATAAGCTAAATGATCAAGAAGCTGGATTTACAGTAATTTATAATTAATGTAATTTATAATTAATGATCAATGTAATTAAGCTATCCAAACCTATAGTCAATTCTAAACATCACTGATGAAGCACTCACAATAAAGTGTCATTACCCCAACTGCAGGAAGTCCAGCTATCTGTGAGCCGGCGCTGTGAGAGCATCACCTCATGGCCAACTTGGCTCTGCAGAGAGTGTCCTCAGCAGAACACTGAATCTGAGTCTTCAGAACACTCTGTAGCAATCACTTTAGTTTGTGAACACTAAATTTTTGTAACCCATAATGACCCATTTAGTAGCTTATTAGAAAATAGTCTCTCATTACATAAAAATTTGTCGGATTGTATAGATAAGTCATTTGCAAATAAGAATAGAATGACTTTTGGGTTGGTTTGAGGCTTGCCAGGGAGCTCTGGTAATACTTTGGTGGGAGTCACTGCTCTGGAAATCTGCCATGATTTCTAGCACCTAATAGCTCATCTTCCTCAGATCAAAATCTCCAAATCCCAAGGCAGAATTTCTAATTGACCCACCTTGAGCCATGTGCCCTCCTGGAGCCAATCATCCATGGGGTTGGGGTTTGGACACCACAGGGAGCAGGACCTCTGAATAGGAAGATGTTTTGTGTGTTGGGACGGCCCTCCAGATGCAGAAGGTAATCCTGCGGAAGAGGGACTCCACAGGTGATAGCATCTGTTAAAACACCAACAACACCAATAAATATTGAATCAGTGTTATATACCATACCATCTGGAGGGAATTAGAATCTTTATTTTGTTTCCAGTTTCTGGATAGCTGGGGGAAAAATCTAGATCTAGTCCAGCTCAAGGCAACCATGTGAACAATATTCACTCTCTCTGTGTAAAAATGCTTGGTCTCCCAGGTTTTGGAGTCTTTCTTCCACTCCTCCGCAGCCCCACCGCCCCTGTGGATTCATGTGGGGTTGTCTCTAGTCCCCGGAGTCTCCAGGGCTCTCTCTTGTCCCTAGTCCTGGTCACTGCTCGCCCTTCTAAAGCCGGCAGCGAGGGGCATTTGTGATGTGGTTCCCTCAGCCTGGCTGACTCGGCCTCCCTTCCGAGGTCCTGGCTGGGTGGAGAGCATTCTGAGTTTGTGTCACTGTCCCCCAGCTGGCTTCCCAACCCTGATGGTCTGCTCACAGTCCCCCCTTCTGCCTGACATGCTGTTTGGCCCTCCTTATCTATGCTTTGCCACATGAGGTGTCTCTGTCCTTAGTGCTTTTCACTTTCTGGGTGTTTCAGAAGGTCAATCTCACAGGGTTGTGGGGGGGGGGCGTGTTGGGGGAGAGGAGGTTTTCTCCTTTCTCTCTCTCTTTCTCACCTCCTCTCCCCATAATCCCTCAGGACCCAAAAGAAAGGCTTTCATCACTTTCTTTCACCTTCTACAGAGAAAGCTTCATGGCTTCATTGGTACTCTAAGAGCTGGTTCTTGATGAGCTAAAGAGGAAGGTAAAGGAATTTTGAAAATGATAGCCTATGTTTATTGAATACTTACTACGTTCCAGACACTTTCTAACTACTTCTGAGTGTTACATGCTTAGTATCTAGAAGTAAACCAATTTGCTGAATGCATGCTTTATGTGTATTAACTTGTTAAATTATCAGAATACTCCTCTAAGGTCGGCACTATTGTTACTCCCATTTTACAGATAAGGAGACGATATCAGAGAGAAATTCAGTAACTTTCTCAAGGTCATACAACTGGTAAATGGAAGAACCTGGATTTGAGCCCAGATTTTGTGCCTCTGAGCCTGTCATTGTAGCCGGTTGGCAATTCTAATGCTCTCAAGAAGATAGCGTGGATCTAAAGATTAATGTTTTGCTGAGAAATCTCATTTTAAATGTCAACAGCAGAATATTAATTCTTTATTTCTTTTTTGCATTCTTTGGTGACAATTTGATCTCTCCCCAGGTGGATGGGTGCTTGGGGCTACCTAAGGGAAAGGTCATGTTCTCTGAAAGGCCAAAGAGAAAAGCATTAATAATTTTTCAAAATACTGCCTTCTTCATGATATAATAATAGCAATTTTAATGATGTAGAAGCATAAACATAGGAATGTAACAGGGGCAAACATGGATAGTACCCATCTAAGCACTACTTTGGTAAAGGAGCTCTTGACCAAGCAGACTTACTGCTAAGATCTTCTTGACGAGGCTACTTCTGATGCCTTGAGAGGGCGTCAAGCTACTCAGCTAAAAGAACTGTCCCCTGCAATGACATCTCACAACTGTCTATCTGGAGAAAGGAAAGAAAGCATTTATCATCAGCTCCCATCCCTCTTTGGTCAGAGGTTAACTGGCCAAAAGTTACCTCCCTAGCGCTTTCCGGTGCCCTAGCACACAGGCCAAGAAGTCCTTCATTGAGCAGAACTCAAGACAACACCTCTCTGGTTTTTCTTGTGGGGAAAAACTGGTCCTCAGGAAATACTCAAGCGTGTCTCATCCCAACAGGCTCTGGAAGTGCAGACTGAACCCAGTCCAGCCCTATGTATCCTGTTTTCCCAGGCTAACTTATGCCAGGGTTCTTGTTTGCAGAGTCGAAGAATGAACTTAGCAAACACACAAGGTAGGAGAGCCAGGGTAGAGGCTTTTATTGAGAAATAAAGAAAGAGGAAAGAGCTCCTGGCTCATGCCAGGAGGGGACAAGAGAGCCCGGGGTGGTGCGTTGTCTAGGGGATTTACAGGCAGTTGAGGATTTTTGGAAATTGAGGGCTTAGGGTGTGAACTTGTACCATCTGCCCTGCCCTCAAGGTGGGCTGGGTTATTGTCTGTTTGCTAGGGCTATTTACAGTGAAGTCACTGGTTATGCTGAGATACCCTTGCAAAACACTCAAACATTCCAGGCGAAGTTGCTCCCGGCCTTTTGATCTTTAACTGATCTCACTGAAGACGTCTATATTCCTAGTCTGGTATCTTTACCCTAGAGAATCAGTGTGACCTTGACTTTGCATAATGCTGAACACAGAGTTTCCATAGGGACTTTACATTGTTACATTGCTTTAACTGTAAATATCTTGCCTTGCTTTTTCCAGAGGCCCTCACCCCACTCTGTCTAAGCCCATGGTCCCTGTCTCATCACCACTTTGGCTTTCTCAAGTGAAAGTCAGGTACAAGCCCAACATCTGAGACCTCTGCTCCTCTCGTCCAGCGGAGAGAACACATGGTAAGCTCGCTAAGGGGTCTTCTAAGCCCCTCTCTCTCCTGGCTTGAAGCAGGTATCACTCCCCACCTTCTCCCTTCCCGTGGGGTGGAAGGAGTAGGCTCTCTCAAGGCAGCAACAACTCCTTCAGAAATCCTCTATAAATCCCTCTTTCATTCTCTTATCTCTTTTTTATGTACCTGATCTGGCTGAGGGGACCAACGGTCATGAAATGTTCTTAACCATTTATTTGTAGGTTTTGCATATGGCTACCTAGCTGGGGAATTTTAGGTCTATTGTCTCTTGGTGTTTTGTTGGACATTTGTTTTAATGTCCTGTTACAAGGTAAACAAATTGAAGAGAAGATAATTTCAGATAGCAATAAACTGCATGAAGAGGTGAAGATGGGTGATGTGGTAGACAGCAGCCTGGGGAAGAAGAGCTGATATAGAATGTGTGATCCCACAAGGCATCTATCTCTGAGGCGGTGGCAGTGGGAGCTGTGACCTGACGGACCAGGAGCAGGTTTTGCCAGATCTGGGTGTGTGTGTACTGGGGGGCGTGGGGGGGCAGGGAGGGGGAGGAGAAAGCACTTTAGGCAGTGGGAACAGCAGGCACCGCACTGCACCGCATCCCAGGTGCGAGCAGGTTTGGTGCTCCAGGAAGGGCCCTGAGGCTGGGTGGAACTGAGCTAGTGAAGAGACAACACCGAGCCCTGGGCAGGGCTGGCTGCTTGCAGAGCCTTGGGTGTGGTGAGGGTTTCGGTTTTATTCAAAGTGTTGGAGGATTTTAAGCAGGAAATGACCTGATCTGATTTATATTTGAAGAGCTCAATCAATCGCCTGGAAACAAAGAAGGAGTGGGGGACTATTATAGAATAAAAGAGCCTTACAGGAAACAACAGAACAAGTTTGGATCCTTATTCAAACAAATGAATTGTGAAAAGAGATCTTTGAGACAAACCAGGAAATTTGAATACAGACTTGGTAACAGAGGATATTAAATAATCATTGCTGATTTTGTTAAGTGTGAAATAGCATGATCCTTAATTTAAAAGAAAGTGTGTATTAGTTTGAGTTATGTAATGCCCAGGCGATATGCCATGATAGCTAAGATTTGCTTTAATATATTTCACACACACACACACACACACACACACACACACACACTCATAATAACCAGGGCTTCATTATACTATGTTCTCTACTTAGTTATGTTTTTAAAAATTCATATTAAAAGTTACAAAGAAAAGAATTTGGCCGTGGGGTGAAAAATGAATTGCAGGAGGCAAGAGTGAAAACCAAGAACCAGTTAGGAGGCCTTTATAGTAATCCAAAGAGAGGAGAGAGGAGATGATGGCTCGGGGTAGGGGTAGGGGTCGGGGTGGATGGAACTGAAGAGCATGATATAAGAGAAAGCCAACAGAGCTTGCAGGTCAGGTCAGATGTGAGGAATATGGTAGTAGCCTGAGTGAGATGGATAAGAGCCATGGTAAGCCTGGGAAGACTGAGCTTGGGAACAATGAGGAAGCCCCCTTTTCCCCAGGTTTTGTATTCTCAAGTTAATCCCCACTAGATTAGGGGTGGGAAAATGGGGAACTAAGACGCTTCAAATTATTTATCTCATGTCAAATTGATGTTCTGGGATTAGGGGCTGGGCAACGCCACTGTGGAGCTAGCAAAGAGGCAGAGGGAACTGGAGGGCTGGCTAAAAAATGTTTGGAATAGCAGGAAATTTTGTAATTCTACAAAGTGAGCAACTGGAAGAAACCACTTCCCATCAGTTGTGGTCCTCAATCTTCAGGTAAAAACCTTAGTTTATACAGGGCTGGAGTAAATTGTTTTTCCACTCTAGGCCATACAAAAGT
Organism: Smutsia gigantea; assembly: GCA_032199065.1. Lineage (NCBI taxonomy): Eukaryota > Metazoa > Chordata > Mammalia > Pholidota > Manidae > Smutsia > Smutsia gigantea. The sequence goes on from JAVSCE010011247.1 coordinate 5,663, forward strand.
GTTTCAGCCGTGGAGCCCAGAAACAGATCTCCAATTTACTCTTGGTTAGATCAATTATGCAAAAAACCATTTAGCTGCTAGAACCACTGCATCGGCATTTAGGGAGCTCTAATCCAGGTTTGATTCAGTCACAAATACTGGTCCCAGCAAACTCTTGACTGCTTGCGATCTGCCCAGAGGCAAAGGTGTTTGTTGGTAGCTTGTTGTCCTTGTGTCACTCTTTTCTGTTCCTTTCTGTCCAGTGGGTAAAACAAAGGGAGATGTGCATCTGTCGCTGGGGATCTATCAATGGCATGGGTTTTCTGGACATAATCTTGTTAATGGATCCAGGTCTTTTTTGCCTGGGTTTTTTCCCTATGTGTGAAGCATTTTTTTGGTTGCCAAAGTGCTCTGATGTCCTGGCACTAAAATATAGACACACACACACACACAATCTTCCCCAGAAAAAAAAAGAAAAGAAAAGAAAAGAAAAATAAACAAACCCACAGGGCTTCTATTGATCATTAAGAAAGGAGGCTCTGAGTGGTACTTGGAGAACAGTTGGGATGGTGCTGTGTGAGACAGGCAGACCTCATCCCTCACAAGCAGCAGCTGCTTTGGCTGTTCTGTGTCCTACCATCCTTCCTGACCCTTCTTTCCCTGCCTCTGCTTGGCCTACCTTGTCCTGTGGTTCTCTAGAAAATAAAATCTCCCTACACCTAACCTTTCCCATCCAAAACCTTTTAGCCATTTATTGAGCCTGTTGTGTTGCATCTAGTCCTTGTTTCAGCCCAGCCATGTGTGCTACCATTAGAGAACACCAATAACCATCCCTTGAGACCATAATATCACTCTACTGGTTAAAACACAAAGCTTTCCTTCCCTCGTGTCCAAGTGGCAGTTGTAAGCTCCTGGAATAGGTTCTGCATTGTCCTCTCAACTTCGTATCTCCTGAGTTAGGGTCTCAAAGCTCACTACTCATAGCATATTTTTCCTTACAACATGTTTATTTATGTTCTTTCTTTATTACCAGAGATTGGCACCTTCTCCCCAGCTATCACTTGCGGATTTCCCCAGTAGGAACCACCCCTAAACACTCACCACCAGGCAAGTCACTTAATATACTTGAATCATATTTTCTTCTTCGGTAAATAAGAGTAACATTCCTCTCTTCCTTACTTTCTTGCTGTAACTCCAGAGGGAAAACATTTTCCCAGCCCAGGGCAAATTACCTTTGAAACCAAAATTAATCAAAGGGAGAAATAAAGTGGGAGAAACCCGTTTATTGCTTACAAGCCGTTGTCCACTTCTGCTCACCCATGTTTCTCACAACCCTGCTGCAAAAAGGCCTACCTATGGATATGGAGATGGACTACTTCTCTCCACCCCTTGGAAACACCTACTGATATGGAGATGCCAGGTGAGAAATTCTGGAAATATTGCAATTTTACCCACACTTGCCATTGTGCCAGGGCGGGTGGGGGGGGGTGTTCTGGGATAATCCAATGAGGCATGACTTGTCAATATCCTTTACAAACTGTAAGATTCTGCACAAAAGCTAGCAACCCTTGTAATAACAAAGAAATGTCTGTAGGAGTTGGAAGGCATATATACAGTGACAGGTAAGTATGTCTTTTTTATTCAACAAACGTGTACTGAGTATGTGCCAAGCGCAGTGATCAATAAGACACAGTCCCCGCGTTTAAGGAGCTTAAGTCTGTGGTGTAGAGATAGGACAATGGGTGCTTACAATACAGAGTGATAAGAACTATAGTAATGCTAAGTTCCTGATGAGAATGCATAGAAAACACATCTAACCTAGACTAAGAGGTCAGGGAAGATCTCCTGGAAGAGGTGTTGGGCACGTGCGAAACTAAGCCAAAGAGAGACCGGGACTATAAGTGGTTCACCATGGCTCTAGAAGCGAAGTCAAGCAGTAGGGCTGGAGAGGAAAGCGGTAGCTAGATTAGGGAGGGTGTGAGACATTGGGGCACTATGGAAAGGTTATGAGAGTGACATGATCAGATTTGTCTGAAAGTCATTTAGGAAATATTTGGGAAAAAGGCAAGACTGAGGGAGATGAGTTAGAAGGCTACTGGGATGCACTAGTTAAAAGATTACAATAGCATGATCTAAGGTAATGCTGGAGGGTTGAAGGAAAGTGGATGGAGTCAAGAGATATTTGGGAGGTAAAAGCAATAAAATTTGATGTTTAAAAAGATACAGTTATTGATGGGTGGGAAGGGAGGGGCAAGGGGGAAGAAGGGACATTACGATTAGCAGAAGTAATGTTGGGAGGGCACGGGGAGGGCTGTACAACCCAGAGAGGACAAGTAGTGACTCTATGGCATCTCACTACGCTGATGGACAGTGACTGTAATGGGGTTGGGGGGGGGGACCTGATGAAGGGGGTAGTGTAATCACCATAATATTACTCATTTAATTGTAGATTAATGATATCAAAATAAACTTAAAAAAAGATACAGTTATTAGAGTAGAAGAGACAGTGAAGGGTAACATCTTCATTTCTAGCTTAACTATATGGATGGTGGTGCATTCATTCAGATCAGGATCATGGAAAGAGGAGGATTGCCATATGTAAAGATAATTCCCATTTGGGCTGTGACTCATTTTCAGGGCATGTGGAGTCCATGTAGAGATAGACATAGTACTTGGATATTCTGCTATTTGCTTCATGATGCTTGGCTGCTCGTAACTCCAGGAAGGGACAGAATTGCAGGCTATAGGGTTCTCACATGCTAACTAGAAGTGGAATGGATGTCAGACACCAAGGTAGTGGATATGCTGGCTGACCAATAACTTCTTATGTGTGGTCTGGCTCAAACCAATGAGTCACACCGATCATATTTTGTCTCTGGAGAGTTTCACCAAACACTGAGTACTGCCAGTCATTAAAGGACATTGGCGTCAAAAGGTCTTACAGAGTCAGGGGCCATGGTAGCAGCCTTTGGGACCGTATGTAAGTTGCAGAAATGGCAATAAATTGGTCCTCGGTTGTCTTCCTGAAAGGCTGAAAAGAAAAGAGGATGGAACTGACTCATATTGATGAAGAAGTGTGTGACCACATCATCACCCCTAAGAAAGACAGAGGCAGAGAAAGAGAAGATGCTTGGTTTACTTTCTAATTTTTACTTTTAGTTTCCTTAAGCCATATATACACATGCACACACACACACACATACATATATAAATGCATTTATGTATGTTTAAATACTAAATAAACTTGTATTTAATTTTTTTACTTAAGGTATTTTAAGTGTGTAACTGGAAAAATCAATCAGAATAGAAATTGGTACCAGAAGTAAAGTTTCAAGTGATAGGGCATTAAAACACGAGTCTAGCTGTGGTATCATTGGAATGAGATATAATAAATAAATTTTCATTACAGCATAGGAAGTTTGTAGTCTGTGATTTTTGCTAGAATGGTAAGTAAGTTGCCATCTATTATCCCTTGAAATCTAGCCCATGCGTACACCAGAGGTGAATCTTTGGGAGCTTGATGCCTGAATGTAAAGATAACGAAGTAGATTATTTATTGCTTATAAACTTAGATAAAGGCCAGCAGCAAAGAGATCGTCTCCTGTCCAGAACACCCACCTATGAGCAGATAAGAAAAGCAGGGTGATTATGTAACTCCGCTGCAGGAAGCCCATTTTGCCTGTAGCTGGAGCTCTCTGATTACTTAGAGCCAAGTCCAGAAACCAATGGGCCTTACCGAACTGTCTCATTGAGTTTGTAGTGCTGAAGTTAAAGCTCTGACTGACAAAGATGGATGCTCACGCCAATGGAAAATAATTATTTGGGAGGAAAAGGAGTTGCTGGGGAGCATGACACCCTCACAAGCTCCTTCCAGGCATTTCTCAATCTGCCTTCCCCGTAAAATAAGAAGGACCTTCCCTTTGAAGAGGCAAGTCTCACAGCTAGGGTTGGAATATGGGTGAGGAAATACAGATTAGGAGAGACATACCTAGTGCCTTTGAGCTACAGGCCCTTCTGTACCACATGGAATCCACCATTCGGAGGACAGGCAGACTGAAGAAGCTAACCATGGGTTCTAACCAGATTTGTGGGCTGGTCCTCAGGAGTCATTTGGGTTGTTAAGAACAGGCAGCCTCCCAGGAATATTGGCCTTACTGTGCCAGCCAGGGGTCCCCTCTGGGTTCAGGATTTGGTATATGCTTGGAGCAGGAGCTGCTGTATCGTTCTTGTCCAGAGATCTCTTTCTTTCCTCTATTTTTCTAAGTAAATGCCTTTCCCCCTGCTGTCATCCTGCTTCTGCTCCTCTGGTGGATATGCCAGGCGGAGATGGCAGACGTTACATTTACCATTTAGTTCATATATTGTAAGAAAGTGAGCAGTCACATTTGGGCAGGAGCTCACAGAACTCAGGGAGGACTGGACAGAAATATTGTGGATTCTGAGGCAAGCAAGCAACCTTTGAGATGGCCTCATGATATTCACGGACTGAATGACGGACAGAAGGCGGCTTCACACTGTTTCTGGTGGGGAGATATATGATGTGTCGTTGTAAATGTGATCAAGTTAGATTAGAGCATCTTGGGAAATGTCTGGGTAGGCAAAAGGTTATGTGTGACTGGTAGGCAAATTTGCACACTTTCATTATTTGCCCTGTCCAGTGGTCGTGGAAGGGATGGCTATATATGCCACACAATCCCTTCTCTCTGTAGTGCCCTCACTGTCGGACCTGCAGTAGACACCTAACCCAGGGCCGCCCGTCCTATGACTTCTGTTATGCGGGTTGAAGGGAACAGACTCATCCAAGCAGGCTCTGTCTCCCAGCACTTGAACAAGGAGACATGGAGTCTATTGCCATTTGGAGTGGGTTCTGGAGTTGGTCTCCTATGCACTTGGGGTACAATGAACAGGTAGAGGAAGTTGGTGGTGTGGGAGAGGAGAACAAATCAGACCCCAGAGAGGCAGAGACAAGAGTTGCTGCTTCTCTTCTTAATGGGTTTCCCCTGAGTTCAGTCTAGATCCTCTCAGATTGGGCAATGTTTTATTTTCTGTCCTTGGAGTTCATTAAATTTCTGATTTCTTACAATAAATCCTAAACGGTAGCAGAAATCTAGAGTTCAGGAGAGATCTGGTTGGAGATATGACTTGGGGGCCCATGTGCATTTCCCGGGAATCCAGACCCTGGGAGTGGATGAAATCACCCAGGGAAGGTGTAGAGGGAATGAGAAGACGTTGCTAGTCTGGTCATTATAACCACTTTATATTGCACGCCTTAAAAGACACAAAGTGCTTGTGTGTACTATTTTGTTTACCCTTCTAAACTCTTCCACCTTTGTGAGGGAGCTATTATTACTATCCTCATTCTACAAATGAGGAAAGGTGATAGAAAGGGGGTAAGTTACTCTGCTGGGTCACACGGCCTATAGCAAAAGCAGTGATCACCCCTTTTTAAGCCCCCATTCTCCCCTTGAGATGACCACCACTTCGTAACTCTAAGAACTGTCATTGCCCCATACTAAAAAAAAAAGGTGATAGAAGAGTAAATGAGATGCGGGCTGTTTATCCCAGAGCCCCTCCTTTCCCTTTGTGGGTTCCTCCTCCCCGGCCCCCCACGCCCCGTGCCCAGCCTGCTGCTCCACAGTATCTTTGGGGAAACCACCGATGCCCTATCCTTGGAGTGGGGGTGTGCTCCCAAGTTACCCCTCTCAAGGTCAGTTCCCAGTCTCTCAGACTGTTTAGCACCCCCAAATTTTAGTGGGGTGTGGGTAGTGGGGAGAAATGGTGAATGGTATTTTGTGGTAAAAAGGTAGCATGGTCAGATGTTCGCGAAATGCTGAGTTAAATAAACATGGAGACTTTTTTACTACAGTTCTTCACAGAGCATTAAATGTGTTAATAATGTGCATCTCCCCAAGGGGCATATTACGGGAAGAATTTCCCAAACCTATCTGACCACAGAATGTCATCAGAATAAGGTGGTGTTAAAGCAGGAATAGGGAAGAGAAGATACTGGGGGGCAAGGCAGGACTGAGGGTTAGGAGAACAGCTCAAAGCCACCTGGAAGGTTAGCAACCACCTACTTCTCTAACCTGCAGTTCTTGGCAACTGGCCTTGGCTGCAGATATGGACTGATGGGTAGGAGTTTGTGTGTGTGTGTGTGTGTGTGTGTGTGTGTGTGTGTGTGTGTGTGTGTGTTTGTGTACGGTGAGCAAGTGTGTGTGTGTGTCCATGCACCCACGCACTTAGGCACAGTTCCTATCAGCTCAAAGGCAGGAGTCAGATTGGCTTTTATCACTTGGCTCTTAAGGTCTCTGATGCCCTAGTACTTGCTCAGGCCTCTGGGGACTCCCTGATAAATAAGGCATAGCGTGCCCCCAGGGCTCTGGTTGGTTGGGGTGGGGGGGCCCCATTATCATTCTGGAAAGTCCAGGAAGGAGAAGAGGCCTGAAGAGCAGACAGCAGTCTGTGGCGGGGGGTAGGGGGTTGTAAGGGGGGCCTCTCTCTCTTTGGCCTGAGGACATGTTGGAGGAGCCTTTGCAGCTGACTTCTCTCAAATGGACACCCTCTGTTTATTTTTGCACCCCTAATTAGCTTTTCAACTTGCCCTTTATTTTTAGAGGTTTCCCATCCACCTCATTAACAGCTCGTAAAAGCTCCTGTCTCATATTTCTACCATTTATACCCTTAATTAAACACAGTGGCCTTTGTTATCCCTGACTAGTGGCCTTGTTAGAATTTAAATGGGATGACTCCAGCTCTGGCCTGATTTTTAAGCCTTCCTTCCCCCTCCTCCAGCCCTTTGGCGTGTGCGGTGTTGCCCAGGGCCCTGTCTCCCCAGGACACTCTCTGTTCTCTTTTGGTTGTTTTTTTCATAATCAAGGACTGAAATGAACAATAGAAGACCTAGGAATCTGGCTGCTCTGTTTTGTGTTTTGGTTCGGTTTGGTTGAGGTGAGGTTTTGGGCACCCTTGGCCTACTGCCGCTACCCCCACCTGGAGTTTTGAAGGTTTGGGATTTTTTTTTCAAGCTCTGACATTCAATGTGTGAACAGAACAGCAACACTTAATTAAATGCATACCAGGACTCAGATCCCTGATCTTACACCTGCTGGTCCTCCCACCTTGTCAGGAGAGCACTGCCTAATTTCCTTTTCCTGATGGCCCAGTTTCTTTTCAAACCTTTTTAGTGGGACTGGCCAAGATACCCAAACATCCGTGGGCGGAGGCACCACTCCCAGGCACCACCTTGCAGAAGGAGGCAGGCTGGCAGGGGGCAGAAACGCTGTCAAGCTGGTGACACTCAGGGACATGGCCGCAGGTCTCCAGGGCAGAAACGAAGGTGTTTCCTGGGCAGCGTAGAGGGGTCCAGGGAGGAATCTGCTCTTCGGACAGGGCAGGGCAGTGGTCTGTCCTTCGTGGCCTGGGCCCAGTGTGCCTTCTGGAGCTCACAGTCTCCCTGGCTAAGAGGAGCCTGGGGGGCAGGCTGAAGGGGCCCCCAGGCCTCCAGATGTGGGATAGGGCAGCGAGGGTCACACCCAGCTAGGTCTGAATCTTGGCCCTCCCCTTGGCTGTGAGCACGTGACCCGACTTTACTTCTCTCACATGTTTCCTCATCTATGGAATGAGCTGGTACTCACAGTACCTGCCTCACAGGGTTGATGTCGGAACCAATCAGGTAATGCACTTATAGAACTTGGCATAGCAACTGGAACATCATAGCCATTTAACAGATGAGAGCCAGGCTTATTAATATTAGTATTGTTGGAAGAAAAGCCACTGTGGTCCTAAGTGGCCACTCTAGACCAAACTTAGAAAAGCTTCCAAATATGGACGCTCTGTAGCCTGTTTCTCCCAGAAATGAGCCCGTGTTCTGTGAATGGTGTAGGATGATTCTGGGTCCCTGTAGTGATGTTGATTTTAGCCCATAGGAGAAGTCACCTACTCATTCATTCACATTCCAATTTATCCAACATCGGCCAAGCATCTGTTATGTACAGCCACAGTGAGATTATCAGCTCTCAAGCAGTCTGCACTCTGACCCTAACTATAATGTACATCAGAAAGAAATGTGTTCTAGAAGGGAGATACAAACATTGGCCTTACAGGGACAGAGAAGAAGGAGCTATTAATTTTTGCCTGGGAGGTGTAGAACTCAGGGAAGATGGAGGAAGGACATTTAGGCAGGAACATGAAGGCCGAGAAAGCTTTCAAGGGGCAAAGGAGGGATGGAAGAGCGCTCCAGGACGAAGAACAGCGTCGGCAAAGTCACGGCGGAGTGGGAATGCACAGGTGTTTGGGAAACGCAGCCTGTGTGGGAAGGGGAGGGGAGCAAATAGGGCCCCATGGTGCTGGCCTTGGACGCCACCGTCAGGAATCTGAAGGAATGGGTGTGGAGGGAGGGGGAAAGGCACAGAAGTGACATTAGACCTTTGTTTCAGAGACAGCTACTGGGGACTATGTGAGAATAGATCGGCCCCCAACCTTTCACTACCAGGAAATCCCTTTCGTTAATTGACTCCGCAGATCTCACAGTTTGATTTCAGCTCTTTAAAGAATTACATTTATTAATAAATAGTACAGGAGGCTGAATTGAGGTAAATACAGTTTCTAGTAGTTCTTTTAAATATTGAAGATCACTAGACAATCTGGGATTCAAGGGGGCAGAGAAGTCAAAGAGTAGAGACCTGCAGACCCCTTAATAAATGCCCCCAACTTCCCTGGCCAGAAGGGAAGGGGGCCTGAGCTACAGGGGTGCGGTTTCTGAGAGGTGGGAACAGGTATGGGACCGTCTGTGCATAGAATGGACAGAATGTGGTGAGTGACTGGGGCCAAGAAGAGGGAAGGGTAGAAAGAAGATGATTCAGAGGCCTGGGGCCCAGGGATGAGAATATCAATGGTGCCATAATCAAGAGACAGGCACCAGAGGGCTGGTGTCTGGGAAGGAGGAGAGTCCATTGAGAGTTTGGGGTTTCTACAGTCATCTACATGGAGTTTTCCAGCAGGAAGCTGGGAGTTTGGGAGTCATCTCATGATATTTTCTCATAGGCAGAAAAACCAAGGCTCCGATGGCTTCCCATTCACAGACACGGTGCATAGCCTCCTGGGTGGGGCCACTGCTCTCCCAGGCCTCCACCTTCCCTTTTACCTTCTGCTCCAGTCAGTCTCTGATCACAGACAGCCTACTTCCTAAAATTCCCGTCGGACCCAGGCAATGCTGCTTGACCCTAAGGAAGAAAAGACTGGGTCGGGGGTGGGGGCACAGGGGCCGGAAGAGGTGCTCAGGCCAGGGCAGCACTCTGTCACCGCCTCCTATCCCTACCTGTGCCCAGCCTGTGGTCAGCCTAGTTTGGAGTAGATGCTCTCAGTCATGATCACCTTGTCTGCCTTGGCTTTTGCTCTGTGGTGAGAGAGGCAGGGGTACAGGACTGGGAGGCACATGGCTTGCCCTGCTGCAGGAGGGGCTGGCTTGTAATATCGTTGTTGGGGGGTGACCTTCACAGCGCTGGGAGAGCTTCCAGACTGGGTGCCTTTGGTGCTGACACCCTCCTGGTCAGGTCAACAGTGTGCTGCCCCGGGGGCACCAGACAGATATCCAGGATGGGGAATAATCCCACCCCAAGAATGTCTGTGAACACAACCTTCCGGGACTGCCTGCTGTGTGGAATTCCGTAGATTCAGAACACGATCACCGTGTGAGCTGGGTCCAAGTCAGGGTTTTCTACTGTCCCACTCCAGGTAAAGCCCCATCTCTGATTCGGGGACCAAATGCTCCCCAGTGTGTGGGCCTGGACTTTAGTGGCATTAGAATCCCCTGCCAACTTGTTGACAATACAGACTCTTAGTCTCCACACCAGGTCTAGTGCTTCAGAAATCTCTGTGGTAGCCATTTACATTTTTACAAGCTTTCCAGGTGATGCAAATGCACAGTAAAATTTGAGAGTCGTTGCTGGAGACTGTCTTCAGTTACCACTATGCTTGGTTTTCTAGAAACTGTTTTCCAAACCACAAGCTTGGGATTCTGAACCTAGGTACTTGCCTCTGGTCCTCCCCCTCCCTGGCAGTAGGCATTCCGTCTCTGGCAGGCTCCGCGTGATGGGGCAACTGGGTGTGCAAGGCAGTGGGAGGGAGCCAGATAAGAAAAGGGCTCTGTGCCTGGTCGCTGGTGGAGGACAGAAGTGTGTGCATGAAAAATAACGAGACAAGGCAATGCACACCGGCATCTAATAAGGGAGTATGTGTCAGCAACAGCTTCGGAAGTATGAGGGTCGCTGTCCCCTGCAGGGGTCTGGGGAGCCTTTTCCAGTTGCAAAGTCTTGAGTTAGGTCTTAAAGAATGGATGGGTTTAGGTTTCCCAGGGGAGGGGAGGGCATCCTGACTTACAGCAGAAGTAAAGTCGGGTGGGAGGAAGGGTCGCATTTGCCTATGGAAATGGCAATGCAGACCCATGAAGTGTCCTGACACCAGATTGATCCACTGCCAGTTTCATGTAAGGCAAAGTCCTTTATAATTTAAAAAGCTTCATGCAAATATTATTCCTTTCTCCCTATGGACAAAAGGGAAATCAGTAAAAGCTTTTGCTTAATAGCAGAATGCACACCAAAGGTATTATAGTGATGAAACTACCAGGGACTTGAAGACCTAGTAGCTTTTTAGGGGTTGATTAGTAGTTGTCCAGGGGCCACATCTGGTTAGTTTGCCTAATGCTTTTTTAAATTTGAATTTGAACATCTTTAGATACAGCTTGTATCCCCGGGGTGCACAACCTGCCACTTTACCTTTATTTTACATCCTCACAGATTCATGCCCCATGCTTAGCCCCTAAGGTCTTCACTCTGTGGTCTTTCACTCCATGTATCTTCATTGAGGAGCGTGAGAAGTGGAAACCTTAAGTAGAGGAGACTACAGCAGTGTATTTTTTCCTACACAAACACAACAATGATAGTATATTATACAGCAGTAATAGTGCAAGGCCTTTTGGGTTCCTGGACCTGATTCCAATGCGTGCGTGCATTTGGGAGGGTGTCTTCCCCACCCCCGACAACACTAAGCAATTCTCCAACACAAGCAGGGTGTCCGAGAACTCAATTATGACCCTATCTGCCCGGAGATAGCCCCAATTCCCCAGATTGAGAGGACTCTGTCCTGCAAGACTTCTTTCCATCCCCCACTCCCAGGCAGTTACCTGTGCTTCTCACCTACTGGCTACATATTGGAGGGTCCAACGACCTCCCCACCAGGTTCGATTAATTTGCTAGAGCTACTCATAGAACTCAGGAAAATACTTACATTTACCAGCTTAATAAAGGATACTATAAAGAAAACGTTTCACTACGCTGAAGGACAGTGACTGTAATGGAGTTGGTGGGGGGGGGACCTGATGAAGGGGGTAGTTTAATCACCATAATATTGCACATGTAATTGTAGATTAATGATACCAAAATAAACTATTAAAAAAAAGAATACAAGTTAACAGCCAGATGAAGAGAGACATAGGGCAAGGTCCCACTAAAGTAGCTTCTATCCTCGTGGAGCTTGGGGCCTGGCTCAGTGGCACGTGGAAGCGTCTTGGTTCTCCGAGGGTAGAAGCTCTTTCCGACAGACAAGCAGGATCCGAGAGTGCAATATGCTCTTCTGGGTTTTTGTGAGGGCTTCCTTGCATAGTCACGACTGGCTAAATCATTGGCCATTGGCTGATTTAACATCCAGCCCCTGTCCTTGGGTGGGGCCTAAAAGTCTTACAAACATGACAAGGCACCCATCTCACCTTTAAGATTCTGCAGTGTTTTCAGGAACTGTGGATGAAGACAAAATATACCTGGGAAATTTGTATTTGGTCATCTGAATCACCAAATATGTATGTCTTACAACTCATTATATCACAAGCAGTAATCCAGGAAGAAACTAATAGGGATCCAGAGAAAAAAGGCAGTGAGACGACACAAGAGAACAAATAAATATGACTTAGTTGGCTGGAGGAGGGGGAAAAGGGTGTCAAGGATGAGACCAATGGAGCAATGCCACTGAAGCCCGCAGGCACCCGAGGGGGCCGGCTCCGAAAGGTCGCTGTGGGAAACACTGGGCTGAGCTGACCAGGGCCTCATCTCACAGGTGTGAGCTTTGGCCTGGGCCCAGGGAAGTGTTGGCAGCCGTGGGTCAGCTTCAGCAGGGAGGCAGAGGTGAGGTGGTGGAAGGAGTGGTGGGTGGGTGACGTTGGCCAGGGAGAGGGGAGAGAGTTGGAGAGAGGACAAGGACTGGGCCTGGGGGCCTTCTCACTGCTAGGGGTGTGTGGATGAGAATTGGGGTGGCTTCCAAAATGGGTCCCATGAAGGAGAGAACCTCAGGGCGGGAGGACCCATCATGCAGGAGGCACTCTGGGAGCCATAAAGAGATGCACTGGGAATGCTTACTTCAATGAGCCTTTGGCTTTGTGCGCTGGTGAGAAGGCAGTGGGGTGCATGTTCAAGTGATTTGGCCCTGCTCCAAGTGCGGGGACACTTAGGTGGTGGAGTCATGCGCATTTGGCTTCCCCTCAGGGGTCAGCATGGAGTCCCTGCACAACCTGGCTCTGAACTGGACAGTGGAAGGGTGGCCTCTCCTCTACACGCCACTGTGTACCCCCTGCATAGTGGGCAGGGCCAAGGCTGGGCAGCTGGATGTGAGCTGGCTCACCAAGCCCCGCTCCCCAGGCAGCCTAGAACACCACGGCCCTCTGTGCTCCTCAAGGCAGAACTGCACTCTGCTAAATGAGCTGGAGTTGCCGTCTGCCTGGGCCACTTAAACTTCCAGGCTGGCTGAACACCAGCCAGTTTTCCATTTGGGTTTCCTTTGTTCCTCCTCCCCGCATCTCGGTGCCCAGCAAGGTTGAAGAGACCAGGTGCTCGGCTGCGGCTTAAAGTGGGAGAGCTCACTTTGGGGGCTGGGGATGAAGTTCGGGATGAAAACTATTCGGTGCTGCTTGGCTTCATGGTTTTCCCCAAAGTGAGATCCAGCTGGTTTGTTTCCCCAGGTTCTCTCTGAAGCAGTAGCTGGTATTTATAGAGAACTGAGCCAAGAGCCGATGAGTTCAGAATGGAAATTCTTGAGTCTGGGGTTCTGTGGAACAAGCAGCTCTTGCCTTTCTCTCCTTAGAGTTCACCTAGGATTTTCTCTTGAAAACTTTCAAGCTCTGAGAAGTTTGAAGAGGAGCAAATGGGGGATCTACAGGAAAAACCTACCGACTGTCTTTCTCTTGGTGAGGATGCCTGTTTTAGTTTCGATGGCAGGAAGGTGGGTGAAGGGCCAGGAGGTGGACCCGTGGGGGGCCCCGAGGAGCAAGTGCACCTCCAGCACTCCAGGGGTGAGGGGCATTGTCTCCTGGTCCCGCCCCCTCTAGGAGCCCTGGCTTCTGAAATCATGTGCTCCTGCTAACCTACTGGGCAGAAACTAAAACGGGCTGTTGTTAGCACAAACCTTCCAGCTGCAGGGAAAAGGAACTGTGAGATAGGTGACATTTAAAAAGACAGCTGGAATGAGTGAGATATCGACTGACACACTTATTAAATGTCACCACTTTTGTTTCCCTTCAACGTTCAGTGCCTTAAGTTATCCTAAATTAATTACACAGCCACTCGATTTATTCCTTACATTCCCCCTCCCTGCTCCCTCTCACCCTCTCCAGACTGATGGGTAGTGCTGCGGCTTATTCCTTTTGTTCTCAAATTACGCAGGTGTGACAGGTGATCAGGCCATCAGGGCAAGAGGGGATGGTCCAGGTGGCTGTGCCCACCATACTCTCAGGCTGCAGGTCAGAGGCGGAGCCCGGCCACTGCCACTAAGTGGCCACGCCTCTGCTTTACAGGTGAGGGGAACGGGGCTCAGAGAGGTTACAGGACCCGCCCTGGGGAGAGTTGGGAAGCCTGAGGAACCCACGTCTTCTGGCTCCAGGCTCTGGAGTTTACCAAATGTATTGGCATCAGAGAGGTGAATCCATCCTCACACAGCAAATCTGCAGGAAACAGCCTTACGTATCAGGTGGCCAGGGGGATTAAATAGACTGGAGAATATAGTTCTGCCCCACGCCCTGCCCCACACCTGCTTCCTTGCCAAGGAGAGGGCAAGTGGCGAGTGTCAGGGCAGCTACAGGTTTGGGACCAAGAGGCCCAGGAAGAACCTCTCTGCATAGGAAGTCAGGCATATCTGGACCATCTAGGAGAGAAAGGTATGGGTAATTTTAAGGAAAACACTGTCTGAAGCTTGTCTGGTTCTTTGATTTCACAATCCATTCTAACTGCAGTGTGTCATTGTCAGTAATTTCTCCAGGGAGATGAAAGACCGTGGTACAAAGGGCCGTAGCCCTTTCAACTGTGATTAGCAAGTCCTCAGTCATCTCAGGGACTTGAGTTTCCAAAAAACACTTCCAGTTTCTAGCCATGGGTTTTCATTCCTTATTAATTATCCCCGCCTGACGGGCCTCTGTAAACCTGGCTGAGACACTGGCTGCAAGGTGGAGCCACAGAGAAAAAAAAGCAAGAAATGCCACCTGTCTCAGGGTGCCTGAGGCTTCTGCCCACACTGCTGCTCTGCATCTCTCTGGATAGTCCCTGATGTGTCACCAAACTTCTCATCCAAGCTGTGCAGAAGAGAGAGAGTCACCTCAGGGCACAGAGAGTCACATACCTCCCCACTCCTCCCCCCCATACTAATTCACTGTCCTCAGCTGAGCTTCCTGCAGGACAGCCGCCACTCTGGGACTGAAAGGTTCCGCAAGAAGGCAGGAGAGCTGAGCTGGCTTGTGGGAGTTCCTGGTTTGCAGGGGCCCCCTGAACCCTCTTAATTGTTCTGCCCACTCTCCCCCATGGCAGCTCATCACTGATCTCCCTTTTCATCAAGTCTGGCGGCACCGGCTTTGTTTGGAACTGCACATTGTACAGTGAGGAGCCCTCCTGCCTTTTCTGAGCCCAGCTGCTTTCCAGCGGAGCTGCTAAGTTGCTGCAAGACTTTACTCTTCCTTGCATGGTCCGGCACACCGCACATGGAGGTCGTGACTGGCTGGGGCTGGGTATGCTGAGCGGACTTCACCACTCTTTAGCTGTTTCTAGAGATGTAACTGATGTAGGGGATCAGATTAGTATGTATGACTTATGGTTCACAAAGAGGCCATGGCAGGGCTTTCTCCAGGAAGGAATGAGGCCAGGGTCTCAGAGGATACATTTAGCATGCACCATGAAGGGTGTTTGCATAGATGGCTGGCATAGATAATCTTTCTCCAGGATGCCTTAAATCTCTGGTATATCCCTGGCATTGTCCTTAACACATTATAGAGTAAATTTCTATTTATGTGTCTGTCTCCTCTGTATTTTGTTATAAGGCAGCTTAACATTATGCTTACGCATGTGAGCTCTGGGATTTCATTATCTGCGTGCAGTGGCGTGGCCTTGAGTTTCTTAACCTCTTAGGATAAGAGGGAGAATTACATGACATAATGGATGTAAAGCACGTAGAACAGTGCCTGGCATATAGGAAGTGTTTAGCGTTCGTTAGTATTATTATTAATTTGTGTGGCCTCAGCCTTACATGTTACTTGATATATCCCATTAGGTGCTTAACACATGCTTAGTGGATGAATACCTACGTTCACGCAGAAAAAGAGATGAGTCTGCATTCATGGGAGTAAGTCCAGCTGAAGTGTTTGAGCATTCTGGGCTGAGCAGGGCGTGAGAGAGCCGTTCTGCTGTGCAGCTGTTGCTCAGTGGGTTGGGCCAAGACATTTGTAGCTGCTGGAGATGACTTTCCCAGGATATTGGCAAGAGTTGAATTTAGTGTAAAAGATCTGGTTAGCTGGCTTGAACAACAGGACCGTGCTTGGTCCTGTACCGAGGATCACAACACATGTTTATCAGTAGGAAACCCAGAGGTGAGGATGAGTTTGTGGATAGAATGTCAGCAAACGGTGCCTTGTAGGTGATTATGGCTCAAGAGCTGGATCCTTGTTAATACTACCCAAAACAATCCATAGACTCAATATAATCCCTCTCAAAATACCAAAATTTTTTTTTCAAAAACCAATTCATCCTGAAATTGATATGGAATCTCAAGGAACCCCAGAGAGCCATACAAGTTGGAAAAGAACAACATTGGAGGATTCACACTTTCTGATTTCAAAACTTACTAGAAAGCTACAGTAATCAAAACAGTGTGGTATTGGTAAAAAGACAGACATATAACCAATAGAATGGAAAAGAGATAAACCCCAGAAATAAACCCTCACATATATAGTCAAATGATTTTCAACAATGATCAATGCCAAGATCATTCAATGGGGAAAAGACAGTCTTTGCAACAAATGATATAGGATAAACTGGATTTCTACACACAAAGGAATGAAGTTTTGTATACTTACCATACACCATGTTAAAAAATTAATTCAAAATGGGTCAATGACCAAAGTATAAGAGCTGAAACTACAGAACTCTTAGAAGAAAACGGGGAAAGCATCATGGCAATGATTTCTTGGATATGACGCCAAAGGCCCAGGTAACAAAAGAAAAAACAGACAAATTGGACCTCATCAAAATAAAAAACTTTTGTGCATCAAAGGACATGATCAACAGAGTAAAAAGGCCACCCTCAGAATGGGAGACAGTATTTGAAAATCATATGTCTGATAGGGATTAATATCTAGGATATATAGAGAACTCCTAAAACTCAACAACAATAAAACCTAATTCAAAAATGAGCAAAGGACTTCAATGGCCATTTTTCTAAAGAAGATATACAAATAGACAATAAGTACATAAAAACATACGCAACATTGCAAATCATTAGGAAAATGCAAATCAAAACTACAATGGAGATACCACTTCATACCCATGAGGATGTCTACCATCAAAACACAAATAACCAAACAAACCCAAAAATAAGAAGTATTGGTGAGGATGTGGAGAAACTGGAACTTCTGTGTACTGCTTGTGGGAATGTAAAATGAGGTGGCCACTATAGAAAACAATATGGTGGCTCCTTAAAGTATTAAAAATAGAATTACCATCTGAGCCAGCTAATTCCCTTCTGTTTATAAACCCAAAGGAATTGAAAGCAGGGACATAAAGAGAGATTTGTACTCCTGTGTTTACAGTGGCAGTATTCACAGAACAGAAAGGTGGAAGCAACCCAGTGCTCAATGATGGATAAATGGAAAAAATGTAGTACATACATACAATGGAATATTAGTCTTAAAAAGAAAGGAAATTCTAATAGATATTACAACATGAATCTTGAAGACATTATGCTAAGTGAAATGATCCAGAAATAAAAGGACAAATATCATATGATTCCACTTATATGAGGTACCTAGAATAGTCAAATTCATACGGACAGAAAATAGAATGATGGTTGCCAGGTGCTAGAGGGAGGAGGGAGTGGGGAGCTTCCGTTTAATGGACACAGAGTGTCAGTTTTGCAAAATGAAGGAAGTTGTGTGGAAGGATGGCTTTGGTGGTTGCATAACAGTGTGAATATATTTAAAGCCACTGAACTGTACACTTAAATATGGTTCAAATGTTAAATTTTACAACATGCATATTTTACCACAGTTTTTAAAAAAGGGAAGAGCATAATTGAGGGGGGAAGATAGAGGTGGGTCCCTGCAAATATGAGTGAAAACAGACTTGTGAATCAAGTTATGTTTAAGCACTTTGGATTAACTTGTTATGAAGAATCATTTCATGAAGCTCTTGATTGATCTGTTTTTGTCCATGAGCATTTTCATCGATCAGCTTTGCTTGGGCACACCTCCATTATTATTCACATTGCTTTCTTTTTCCTTGACCTCTAAATGTTGATGGTTCCTAGAAGCTTTCTTTGAGAGGCTCCTTGTCTACTCGTGGCAGTGTCAGCCTCCTGTCTTCACATCTCATTTCGGTATGTAAGCTTTCTGTAAATTAACATCTCCCAGCCAACCTCTGCCCAAGCTGCATGTTGAATGGCAGCTGTCTGCTACGCATCCCTCCAGCATCTCAGACTCGGTGTGGCCCAAACCAGAGTCATCATTTTACCTTGTTCGACCGAGTTCTGGTTTCTACTGAAGGAGCCATCCTTTTTCTGGTGCCTCAAGCATAAAAACATACAGTCCTTTGAATCCCCCTCCCTTCTCCCTGTCTTCCATGTGTGCTCAGCTGTCAGCCCCTGCGTTTTCCGACCGTGGCCAGCATGTTCTGTACAGGGGCCCTTGCTTCCCTGGCACTGCTTACACCTAGCGGAACCCTCTGCCCCTCTTGGGTGGCTGTCTGCAGCTCCCTCTGCTCTCTTCACCTCCAGTCTCTCCTTGCAGGCTCACCACAGCTGTGCCGGGAGTGCAGCTGTGAACCAGCCAGAGGAAAGCCAGGGAGAGGCCAGTCGTGTTCCCTGGGCTAGGGAATCAGACATCAGCACAGGGCTCACTTCCAAGGGGAGCGGGACACAGGACAAATCGTGACGTCCCTAGTGGCTGAGAAAGAGCCCAAGGAGGTGAGGGCTGGGTAAGGGTGAGACGTGGCAGCTAGACCGCTTTTCAAAACCGTGCAAGTCTTGCCGTTCCAGGTGATCAGCCCATCAGGGAGCAAAAACCAAGTGAGCAATGGAGAGAGAAGGGGCTGGAGACCCACTGCCCAGTGAGGCAGCTGGCAAGAACCAGGCAGGGGCCGGGCTACAGCCTATGGCGTGAGGTTCAGGGCAGGGGCCCGGGCAGAAGGTGGCCCGCTGCCTGGGCAGGCCAGGCTGCTGTGCTCAAGGGGTTACTGAGCTCCCCTGGAATCACTCCTGGAAGCCACTCCACTCTGGGCCTTCACCTGTTTGGAACTCCAGCCTAGAATGTGACCCCCTCATAAATTCCACATCCCCAAATCCTACACCTCCTTAAAAAGCAGAGATCAGATACCCTTTCAGTTTCTTGAAGCCGTTTCTCCTTCCACCAGACTGAGATACTCTTTGTTGGACTTTTGTAACCTTTTATTTCATTTCCCTTCCTGCACTTATCACTATCTACGTTGGATTATAGTGACTTGTATTGCCAATTTACTAGACTAAAAGGCTTTTTTTTTGTGGGCAAGATTCAAGCCTGAGGCTAGCTCAGTTGTGTGGCCCAGTATGTAGTTGTGTGGCCCAGTATACAGTTGTGTGGCCCAGTACGCAGTTGTGTGGCCCAGTACGCAGCTGTGTGGCCCAGTACGCAGCTGTGTGGCCCAGTATGCAGCTGTGTGGCCCAGTACGCAGCTGTGTGGCCCAGCATGCAGTTGTGTGGCCCAGTATGCAGCTGTGTGGCCCAGTATGCAGTTGTGTGGCCCAGTATGCAGTTGTGTGGCACAGTATGCAGCTGTGTGGCCCAGTATGCAGCTGTGTGGCCCAGTATGCAGTTGTGTGGCCCAGTACGCAGTTGTGTGGCACAGTATGCAGCTGTGTGGCCCAGTACGCAGCTGTGTGGCCCAGCATGCAGTTGTGTGGCCCAGTATGCAGCTGTGTGGCCCAGTATGCAGTTGTGTGGCCCAGTATGCAGCTGTGTGGCCCAGTGTGCAGTTGTGTGGCCCAGTAGGCAGCTGTGTGGCCCAGTATGCAGTTGTGTGGCCCAGTATGCAGTTGTGTGGCCCAGCATGCAGTTGTGTGGCCCAGCATGCAGCTGTGTGGCCCAGTACACAGTTGTGTGGCCCAGTATGCCATCCTTGACTTCATTCAACAATGAATAGACTCGTTTCTCCTTGTTTGTTTCCCTGGACCAGCCATTGGGTAGCTGCCCGACTCTGTGGGTCTGCTGACTTCGCTGTGGTCTTCTCAAGCACTGCTTACCAAATATCTACAGTCTTCTTCCCCTGCGCTTGAGCCCCTCATGTTTTAGGGGTCCACTTGCATAGTTCTGGGCAGTGAACTGTGAAGGTAAGTGACTTGTGTTCCTCCTGGGCCAGAACACTGAGGCCAGCATGAGACCCATCTGAGGGCTCTCCTCCCTTCGGGATGACTAGCGATATACAAGATGTTGCCTGCTCGGTAACCGGAGTCCCCGTGAATAAACCTGATGAGCAGAGCCTCCACCCCCCAGCCCTTGCTGCCGTGTGATGGACACCTAGCATGGATGAGAAATAAGCCTTTGTTGTCTTCAGCCACTGAAACCTGAAGGTTGTGACTGCGGCATAACCCAGCCCAGCCAGACAGACACATTCACCCTGTTGGTTGATGTGCTCTAGATAGGACCAGGACATCACCGAATCCCGCTGGCTGATGGGTGACCTGATGGGAGGCCAGAAGCAAGGGGAAGCTGCATCTTTAGGCAGCAGAGTGCTTCTCTCAGCAGTTCAGTTCCCTCAGAGGCATCTCTCTGTGGAGTGGCAATAATTTAGATGCACATGAGCAAGACCCGATGGTATCTTGCACTTTCCTCTCTATGGGCTGCCTTCTAAATTAATTAAAAGCCAGGGGTGAGCAAAGAAGATATTCTATTAAGTTAGAACGTTCTTTTTAAATCTTTGAGTCTGCAACAAGATTTTCTCAGCACCCGGCCAAGTTGTGTTTTATGAGAGTTAGCAGGATTCCCCTCCTGGTGGGCAGAAGCAACACACTTCCCAGATATGAGCGTGCGACCCACTTCCCTGGAGAAGCTTCGGCATCTGGAGGGGCTGCTTGTTGAGCTGAACAGCTGAGGAAACAGCAGAGCCCTGCGTACCTGAGCCACAGGACTGACAAAACGCAGGTGGAGTCTAGCCTTCTGGGGTTTGCAGGTATTCCATGGGCAGGATAAAAAGCAGACAAGCCTTCTGCTGGACCTCTGATTGAAGGGAAGTGGCTCTCTATGTGAAACAAAGATTAAAAAATCAAAGCTTTGTAGTGTCCTCCTATGTGCATGCTGACTGCTCAACCTCAGGAATATACAATGACAAGAGAAATGGACAAGAGACAGAGATTTAATTGAATAAAAACTCCAGGCTGTGACAGGGGTGGGAAGACACAAAGCAGTAATTAACAACATAATTTTTTAAGTGACGATGCAATTAACATCCTGAGTGTGCAAGGGGAGGTGGGGAGGCATCTTTCAGCCCAGAAACACTGCCAAATAAAGGAGAAGGGAACTTTGCATTTTTAAAAAACCATCTATGTGCAAAAAAAGCCTAGCTCTGGTGACTTCAGCAAGGCTCACACACCAACCAAAGAAAGACGTTCCTCGTGGCAGAGGAAGCTAGCAAATGAATCAACCTGGTATTTCATTTTGTTCTGAAACTTGTAATCCATTTTATTCTCATCTGTGAGGGGGAGAAACTGGGCTAGGTAATGAAGTTGGCTGCCATTCAGGTTTCACTCATGCTGTAGGCTGAGGACTGTGTCCCCTGAGGATGCTGGGGGTGGGCTCCAGGGGCTGAGAGCACTCCTGGGAGGGTGGGGGGCTCCTGAGCATGTAGAAATTTACCAGGACTGTTGTAGTGGGCTTGGTAGCAGTTGGTTAGGGCAGGCAGGGGGCTGACCACAATCTGCTCAGGAAATGATTTTGCACAACCATGGAGAGGCTCACTCGTGTGAGATGGCTGCTTGGACATGAGAGGAATTTCTGAGAGCGATAAGTATTCCATGATTTACACTGATCACACTCCTTCCCTGAAAGGTTAAGTGGCCATCCTCATCGGCCTACAGATTTGATGACAGGTGGACATGCATTTTTGAGTTCATTTCTGGAAGGATCCACTCACACTAATTTCTGGGCTCCTTATGACCCAGGAAACTCAACTGTTCCCTTCATAGTTGCAGGACCCCCTGCATCGGCTCAGTGATGGGGATGGCCATCCTGATGGGGTCAGTCTAGGGTCAAGAATCAGAATGAAGTTTACGGCCTGCTGGGAGTCTTGGCGTGACCTCTAGAGTGAAGGAGAGAGAGCTTCACTCTCAAGAGAACATCCAGTAGCAGGACTGCCTGACTAGGAAGGCCTGTCAGTCACAAGACATTTGAAGAGAAAACTTATCTTTATACCAGTGATATATTTGCCCATAGCCAAAAGGCTCAGTACAGGAATTTGGGTTTCTAAGCTGGAAACTTCTTTGGCCACAATATCCCGTACCTTATGCTCAATCTGGTCATTGTTAGGACCAGAAGACACCATCCAAAGTTATGTCAACAAAGAAACCTGATAGTTTGGCTTACAATGAGGGTTACTTGATTTAGTGTCGCTCCTAAACCGTGTGACACATATGAAGAATAAGACACAAGGTGTGTCAACAGCTTTTATGTTCTTGACCTACCATTTTTGAAAGATGGGATTGTTTTGAGGCAGACTTGCCTCTTCCAAGTCACCCACAGAGATCTGGAAATTGGCATCGTGTAATCACAGGCTGAAATGGAAACTTCCCTTCCACGCATTTTCCAGGGCTATACAGACTAGATTGAGCAAATCAACTTAGCTGTAGGGGGTTGGTGGGAAGTCACTATTAACTCAACAGAAATGTACTATTACAATACAGAGTAGTTTAAACATTATTTTTCCTAAACTGAATTTGGCCTAAGGTAAAGATCTAAAGGAAAAAAAAAACCCTTCACTACCACTGAAACAAACAAAAATCGAAGTACTTAGTAATTTGTAGAACTAAAGTTTAAGATGACTATTGTCCCAGAGTCAAGGGGCTAAAATAGGCTTAACACTGACTCGGTTTCAATCAAGAGACTGTTCATAGAAAGATGAACTTCTGCTATTACCTGGATTTCATAACTGCCCATTCAGAAGACATTTTTATCTAGGTTTTTCTTTGATGTGCTTAGGCATTTTAAATAGCTGCATGATACTCCGTAGAATTTTAAAGCTATGTTTAACACAGAAATCCTCCTGGAACATATGTGCCTACTTTTCTTTACAACGAAGGTTATTTTTGAGACCAAAGATCCTGTTTTCAAACAAATGTGGTCATTAACTGTGGCGTGCCAGAAAACATATGGCGTGTTAGTTTCAGCAGAATCATCCCTAAAGAAAGTGACTAAGTTCCCATGAGGATTCAAGACATTTTCAATTCATGAGGAAGGGGAGCAAGAAGCTCTGCAGGACCAGCTAAGGCTCACAGACACCTCAGAGTGGCCGTAATTCCAACAGGACCCCAGGAGTCCGCATCTCTGTTTATGTCACACCTCCGTTTATGTCACACCAGCGAAGAGCCTCTAAGAGTCAGAACTAACCTTGTAAGACTCTTCCACCAGTTTGCACCATTCCTGCAGGCCACTGAGAAAGGAGCCACAGCTCCACCCTCCCTCCTTCGTCTCCAGGGCTGTGGAGCTTGGTGGAGACACAAAATGAAACTCAAACGACCTCCCTGTAAAAGACGACTATTTTACACTGTGTTTTAGAGAACTCTCCTCTTCATTTAGTCCTACTTTTTTTTTTCTTCTTTTCTTGGCAGCAGATCCATAAGAAGTGAAAACCACAGAAAACATCACCTTGGGAGACAGAAAGACTAAGACAGCTCTGACCACACAACAAGAGCCTGGGCCTTGACCTACACGGGGCAGTTAAGACTCTGGAGTGGGAGACATGCTGTCGCTGCCCCCGCCACCGCACAGCACTGTGTAGACAGTCGAACAATTGCAAAAAAGAGTGCTGCCGAGTCCCGTCTGTGTCGTGCGGCCGTGAGCTCATGGTGTCGGAGGTGGTTTTGGAGATGGGCACGAGCTCTCGCTGTCGAAGCTGGCAGCTCGGCCCTGCCACTGCAGAGACGAGACAAAGCCTGTTAGTGGTTACTGAGGCTATTTACATTTCAACCTCCAAAACGTATCTGGCCCATGCACTGAATTCACCTTTCCCAGCTTTTCATAAGCTTTCTTGAATTTTGCTGTCAGCCAGCCATGCACAACATAAGGAAAACAGCTTTAGAGCTTCTTCTTTGGAATACCTGCTTTTTGAAAGAAGACCTACTGCAGAGATGATTAAAGCTTCCTCCGCTGTGTGTGTGTTCACGAGGCGCTATGAGTGGACCATTTCTGAGTGTTTCAGCCATTTTTCATACTGAGAATCAGATTATGGCAGCAGCTGAAGAGGCAGTCTGCAAAGGATGCCCTGACTGCCAAGAACCCAGGATCATGAATTATTAGCAATTTGTCTGGGAACTGTTAGTACAGCTCAAAACCTGATATTGCTTTAGCTCTGGGCTCTCGTGTTCAGTCTTAATGCTTCCTATGGGCATTCCCTCCGACCGGTGAAGAGGGAGGAGGAGGGGAGCCGGCAGCCCCTTTCCCTTTCTGACGCCTCTGCTCTCTTCCCCAGCTCTCCGTCTCTCAGGCTGCCTCCTCTCAGCCTGACCCTAACCCCTCTGTGAAAGAAGGTGAGGTCATGAGGCGTGATGGAGTAGAAGAGAGAGCTGACGGTGGAAAGACCCCCACTTGGGCCAGTCAACCCTTCTTTAAATTGAAAAGCCAGTCATACCAGAGCAGTGTGCTCTGGGCAAGGATCTGACCCTGGGAGTGTGGACTTGTCTGGGGGCTGCGTGACTCCAAAGTGAGTCTGCCTCCACCACTCACTCCACCCTGTTTGTGAGCTGAGGAGAACTCCTCAGTATTCTCCTGCGTGCCTGAGGGATGAGGCGCCAGGGAGAGAGGTTAGGTAAGTGATCAAGACGGCCTTTCTGAGCTGAAGAGCAGCCCCTTCTGCTTCTCATGAACCCTGGGGGTCGCCATTGTGGAGTGATGGGGCCAGGTAGGAGCAGCTACTACACATTGTGCGTGTATGTGGGTGGGATGGCAAAGGACGCAGCTCCCCCGCCAACACAGCCGTTTCCAGACAGAGCCAGGCCACGAGGACTAGACCACTGCTATCTAGCATCTCCTCTGGGAGACCCCCAGTGCTAAAGCCCACCGAACACCTGCCTGCTCCCTTGTCTAAGGAGAGCCTCTGGTATCCTTCCCCAGGCTCAGTTCTTCCCAGCCCCTTACTGCTCCCTGACAGGCCAACCTGCAGACCTCTCTAACTAACCACAGGCCGGCCCAGCAGGTATATCACCATTCTGTCACCTGGACCTGTGCAACCGTAGCTTGCCAGACCTGCAGGCAGCCCTGGGGCATCCTCCACTCTGACTCTCTTCAAGACCCAGACGGGAAAGTCAGGACATAACTAGTTATGGGCAGAGCCAGGATCTGAAACCAGGTCTCCTAACGCCACCTCCGTGCTCTCCCACTCCATTCTGCCGCCACCTTGGCATCTGGCCACACCAGGGGAAGAAAGAAACACAAATGGAAGAAGAAACCTAACCTCGTTGGGTCCGCACCAGGTACTTACTCCTAACTCCAGGTGGCAGTCTCTGCAGCCAGCATCCACGTGAATGAAATCACAACCGAGGGTTTCCCTGGTGAAATATTTTGGATAAATAAATGCCTGGTTCTTGAGCCCATTGTGACTTCTGACACAAGTGTTTCTTAACCAGAAGGTGACATAAGATGATTACTAATGCTTTCATTCAAAAGACCTTCATTTTAGGAGTTCTACTTTTTCTGTTACAATCTTTCGTGTTGGTGAAAGGTACATTGTAATTACTGGCTTCTCCCCTGGGTAAGCATGCCACTTAAACAGGCTGATTGATGGGCCAGTTCAGAGGAGAAAAAACGAAACGGTCACACAGAGTATCTTTTTTCCCCTTCACATAAAGCCAAAGAGAAGTCACATGGAGCGTAATTTTTTATCCAGGACAAATGAAGAGAGCACACTGGCTTCCCTGCAAGTCCCTACTTTTTCCTATGAAGATAAACAAAGGAAGGAGATGGGGTTCACGGACAATGGGAAGATGAATGATTCCGGCAGGCTCATCATGGTGGCTCTGAAACAGCTGAGAGGTGGTCTCCGGCACACAGAAGGATGACCAGTCCAGGGTGGCTGTGTAAGAGCTTTTATTGTTCTAAAATGGGTCCAACAGAAATCTAAAATCTCTGGCAGATGAGATGATGTGAGCATGGCCCTTCATAATGAAACGCCTTGGAGGAGGTCGCTGGTCGACCAGGGCTCTGAGTGTGGTAATGGCAGGGACACACAGCCCCGGGCGGGAGAGCGGAGCGGGAGGGGCCACGCCGCTGCTGGGGAAGGATGCTGGCTCGGCTTAATCAGTTCTTACTCATGAAACAATCCCAGCAGGGAAAAATACCTTTTCAGCTAATTTGTTCTCCTCAACCTTATTTTACAACCCCTAACTAGTGAGCAAGTATGGTGCCCTCTGTTCTCATTAATAAAAAAGAAATGATCACAGCACTTGAAACTCTGCTAAGAAAGGTGCAATATAAATAGAGAGTGCTTTACTGATATGATGCCATTTATCTTCCTGGGAGCTGGAGACTATGATTTCTTTATGTATTATACAAACGGGAGGAACAAGTTCCAGGGACAAGACTCTTTCTTACTCAGTGTCCAGAAGACCAAAAGGCAGGCAGGATGTGAGCTCTAAGCATGATTTAAATGTTCAAGTACAAATATCCAGTGCGAGGTTTATTTACTGTTTGCCTAGTGGGTTTTTAAGTGCACTTTTATAAAGATACTTAAACTGTGGGTGCGGAACACGTAGGTATAAATTTTTACTTGCGTTGATGAAACCCCACGTGGCCAAGAGGAATGTCCTTTTCTGCTTCTTCATACAGAAAAATGATCAGTTGAGCAGAAAATGGTAGGCTAGTGAGTGAGGGAAGCAGCAGTGTCGGGGGCTTGGGGTGTGAGGTCAAGAAAAAAGTAAACCCAAAGGATATGAATCAGTCTATTCTCTTCGTTTTCCATATACTGTTGCTTTTCCTTTACGGTCTCATCAAATATTCATTTTCGAGGGCTTGAGTCTACTTTATCTTTCTCTCCTTTGTTGTCCGGGCTAGTGAGTCAGAGTTCTCAAAGAAACAGACTTGGAATCAATTATTTGGCTTAATTAGGTTGTATTCATCACGGAGAGTGATTCCGGGCCGAGTCCCCGCACCTCGGCGCCGCCCCACACCCCGCCTCCGACCCCCACGGCAGCTGGGCGGTTACCTCCGGTTTGCGCTGGGCAGGCCAGCCTGGCCACAGCGATGGGTTCTTGCAGATGAACGATTAGAAAGGCGGTGCACCATGCAGGTCACCTGCCATCGCTGCTCATGCGGGCTCAGTTTCCTAGAAAACTGGAGCTGGGAAGAGCCCACCCCATCATTTCACCAATAGGGGGGCAGTGAGGTGCTGGGGGCCCTGCAGCCCATCAGAGGCCTCTTAGCTCCCCTTCTGTGCCCCTGCCCTAAACCTCCATGAATACTTGAGTATACTTACTCTATTCTTAAACATCTCCTAAAGATTTTGACAAGGGGAGGCCCAAGGTGCCCTCCGTGGGTTAAATCAACCCTGCCCTCAGGGAGGCTCCAGATGCCTCCAGACCATTTAGAGTTTTACCCAGTAGCTGCCTCCTATGTAGGTGGCCTGCAGCGAGGGCCTCCTGGAGAACAGGGCCCAGGGGCTCCCGGGGCTGGGGGAAGCCAAGCGCGGAGGGACTGGCCCCACTCATTACAGCTCCGCGGCTATGGCAAAATCAAGGCAAGCCCAGGACAGAACCCGGACAGGAGCCCCGCGCCTGTGCCTTCCTGCTCCGAGCGGGCCTCAAAGGCAAAGCAAAGCTCACACCTTCCTGGGCAGGTAAATCGATTAGGCCGACTCCCTGGAGGCCTCCGACTCCCACGGGATCCCATGGGTCCAGTCCCCTCAGCTCTCTCCTGAGACCCCTCACGTGGCTGGAAACAGGTGGAAACAGGCTTGCCCGCCCTGAGAAGGACAGGGACCCATCAGATCCTCGGGTCTGCTGCCCACACCTCTTCTGTGTCACAGAGCATGAGCATTACTCTGCTCTAAAGCCAAGGGGCCACGTGGTGTAAGGGTTCAAGCTTTGTTTTTCTATAGTGTTGTATTTTCCAATTTTATGCAGCTCTCTACACTTCCTGGGCTTGAAGCCTGTTAAGATGAGTGAGTGATTACCTGGCTCTCTAGGATATGGATTAGGGTATGAGATATGCAAAATGAGGCTGAAAGCTTGGCTGGCTACATCCATGTCCCTAACCATTTGGGAAAAAGCAGGCCTGGGGGGCCTCCAACGGGATAAATTGCAGAATTTTAAGTTGGTAAAGTTTGGTGGAGGTGGGGCAGACTGTAAATATCACCGGAAGGGACAGTTTCTTTGCAGTTGAGAGAGAAATGACTGGCTCAAGATCATACAGGTCAGAAGGGGTCCAAGGCTCGGAACTCCAGGCAGTGCTGTGTACATTACGTCTCATTCAGGACGCAGACACAAAGGGTGACATGGTGAAGCCATACTCTTCCCCACCAATGAAGACAACCAGCATTCGGGAGGGCAGAATCCTCTCTGGCGATCTCCATCCACACAGTGGAATCCGCCACGGGACGGCCTGGATAGAGCCTCAGGGAGCTTCCTACTTTGACAGGGGCAGAATTTCTTGCCAAGTTCTGATCTCACCTTCTCGGGGCTTTCTCCTAAAGGACCGATTGGCCCAGGGGCTTTGTGAAAGCATTCTAGGCCTGGCAAGGCGATGCTGCTGGGAAAGCTTCCTCCAGATTTTTCTTTTCCATTTAGAATTCATGCTGCTCTCATTTTGCTGAACACCGGAGGCTTTTTTTCAGGCAGCTTTCCCCCCTCTTCCTCCATTTCCTTCCTGCCTGTCACACATTGGGGGAGAAGCCCGTGGCCCCCGTACCTCCACCCGCCGGGAAGGACCAATGAAGGCGGCGAGGTCTCCCTGCAGCCGATTGCCATTCTCCAGCCCACGCTGCCATGCAGCAAACATGCCAAGGGCCAAGCACCCCCTCACCCACCTCTTTGAAGGATTTCTTTACCTCCGCCAAGGAATGCCAGTGGGCAATAGGCTTCCGTGGGTACGCCAGCATCTCGTTCCAGTGGTCCCTGCCCAGGCCTTCAGCATGGATCCCCACTCGACAGACCCCTATGATCTCGTTGTGGCCCACTCTGAGGGAGAGACACAGGCTCCGGTACTGGTGAGCAGACATGCACTCAGAAAGGGAGATCCTCGGGTCTGGAACCCTGCCCAGCGATTTCACTCAGGAGGCTGAGCTCAGAAAACAGATGCTGGACAGGGCCTCAGGGGGCTAGCGGCAGTGAGACTTTGCCCAGCCTCCTTGGGTGGGCACTGGACACAGACAGATGAGCAAAGGTTATAAGCTTGTTTGGAATCTCAGGAAATGGTGGCCAGATGGCCTGGTTTGGGGGCGTGGGAGAGATTAAGTGTCTTCACTTATTGGACTCAGCTGCCGCATCGCACCCTTGCTTGAGACATCTGCATTTGGAAATAAATCAACCTGCTCTGAGCATCATTTCTCCATACTCCCAGCGGCTGGGATATGATTTATTCACTCAGCAAGAACATCCATCATCACCCAAGTATGTTCACCAAGCACCTATTATGCCTGAGAACTTGTGCTAAAAATCCTGGATTGAGGCTTTACTGTGTGGGTGTTTTCTCCCTCAGCTAAGTGGTGACTGGAGAAGGAGTCACGGTGGCTGGAGTAACTGGAGAATATTTTTGAGCCAGCCTTGATGGAAGAGCAGGATTTGGATAAGTGGAAGAGAAGAAATACATCCCAAGAAAGGGAAATCACATTGGATGGATTGCTGGGTCCCGATTACGGGAGGCCTTGGGAGTCCAGGGGAAGAGCCTAGATGACAGGAGCCATTGATGGTTCTTGAGAAGGGCAGGTCCAGGAAGAAAGTGGTCTTTTAGAGAGATGTGCCTTTAGTATGTTGGCTGGACTGAGGCCAAGAGTGATGGGGGAAGGTATCAGCTAGGAGGCTCATAGCCACCCCCAGTGGAGTGCTAGCAGCAGTTAGAGATGGAGAGAACAGAGAGTCATTTTAAAGGACAGATGATCAGACTTGGTGCCAGATGGAGGAGCAGGAATAGTCAGGGGTGGATTCAGGGAAAATGATGGGTGAAGGAGCCTCTGATGGAAATGGGCTTGCTCGAAGCCAAAGCCTGGGCTTCTGCTTAGGGAAGCATCCGTGCTCTTCTCCCAACTCCTGCATCCTTTTTGGGTGGAGCCAGATTTGAGTCCAGTGGGCTCCTGAGCCCTGAACCACAAGGTTCAAAGTCAAGGAGCCCTGATCTGCACTGGAATGGGGGTGAGGGACAGGGAATCATGGCCCTCTGGGATCCGTACCTACCGATCATAATCCATAACCGAGATGAGCAAGCTGACTTGATCCATGTTCTCTGGGGGGATGTCAAAGATGATAGCCTCATTGTAGACAGGATTAAGAGTATTCTTCTTTATAGTTGTTTTCTTCTTCTTCAGTCTCCGCCCGTCACAAAGCAGGGACACTTTGACATACGGATCTGCGCCAATGGGGATAACAGGAAGGGAGCGCGTTAAGCAGATGTCCCTGAACATCATTTGCAGCAGAGGGATAGAAGCCCCTGCTGAACTACTGTTGCTCGTCAGATGGTAACAGTTGGTTGTTAAGATAATTAAACCACCTTGTATTTATGTTGCACACCTGTCTCTGAGGACACTCCATGCTTAATAAACACAAAGTCTTTAGCAACCTCAGGATTCTCGGGAGAGTGTTTAATGGACCTTTGCTAATGGGGAAGCTGGCCCCAAAACACACTGGACACCTGTCCATGGGTATGCAGCTCATGGCCCTAAACCTTGGCTCCGTGATGGCCAGCTTGTTCTGAAATGTGGTGCTGAACAAAGGCATCGTGTCTTTTTCACCTGTGTGGAGTCCTTTCTCGGGGGGGGTCTTGTCAGCATGATGAACCAGAGGGTGAGGGCGGTAAAGAGAGGACTTGATAACACCCACTGAGTAGCAACGGGCCGGAGCAAGTGAGCGGTAACAGTCACAACGCTGTGCGTTTCCTTCCCACCTGACGACAGGATCACAGGCCTCATTGTCGCAGCAAGATCACTTCCACCTGGCATCAAGAAGGCGCGCAGCGGCCCTGCTCTCCGCTTCCTGGGAAGAAACACCTGGCCCACTTCTGGGCCGTGGAGGAGGAGGGAGCTGCGGCCTGGGGAGCAAGGGAGGCAGCCCCCTGAGTTTCAGGCAGCGGCTGACATTCCATTTCTCAGTGGGATCTTGGATTCTCTCCATCCCATGAGGAGGTGTCTTTTCAATGAACCTCCATGTGCCTCCCATCCTTGCGTCCTCTTTAGTTTTCTCAATGGGTATTTCATGGTCATCTTTCTACCCTGAAATTTTCTACTCATCCAGTGAAGGGACGCCTAGTGTATCTCACAGCACAGGTGTCGCAGTCACTATCTTAATCGTTATTTATGCTGCAAAGCTCAGGAAATGGGAAGGCGACTTACAGGTAATAACAGCTTTTGAACACTGATGTGTTGAGACACCTTCCCACCCAGAAGCCAGAGCTCATGGGAATGTGTCAGGATGTGTGGGCCAAGCAGCCGCTCCCAGCTCTTTGGCCCACGGGCATATGGCTCTATCTCCCAGGCACCACAGCACCCACCAGGCCTTGCGCTCCCAGCCATTGTTCTGGACAGGGCTTTGGGGAAGCTGGGGAGGACTGTGATACCTCACCTCATCAGAAACTCTCAGCCTTGACGGCGTTTCCGTAGACACTGAGATGAGCTGCTGACTAACCGGTGTGACAGCCGCAGCTGTGCCTCCGCCGTGGGGGCACTTGGGTTTATGGGAGGACTGAGGAGGCCATGAGGTGTTTAATCTACCTGCTTTAATACCTGTCCTTATCTACCCATTTGGAAGGGCCCTCTCAGGGAGATTTTCAGTAAGGAAGGAAAAGTTCCTAGAAGCAGTGTGAGACAGATTTCTGGTTTCTGAGGGCTCCATGCTCGACAGCCATGCCTAGGACCGAGTGCAGGTCCAAGCAGAGAGTGTAGAAAGCCAGCTCCAAGACCTGTCATGAACATGGCAAGTTCTACATTCCCAGACGGTGCACACTGCCTTTCAAAGTGTCATCAGGCTTGAGACCGCTAGACTTCTACCTCCCCGCCTCCCCCCGCCATGCCTGTTCCCATACATTCCCACAGCAGAGCACATGTCCATGCCACCAAGCTTAGAAAAATATGTCAGAGCCACCTGTCCCCATAGGTCACTAAGCACAGGATTCTCAGCTTCCTTTCCCAACTCCATTCACCCCATTGGAGGTACATCCAATTTGTAAAATTCAGTGGGTGCGTCACCATCCGCCTCACCATCACCCAGCAATCTCACCATTGTCCAAGAGGCTAAGCAGAGAGATGACTGCTCCCTAGGGTGTGTAGTGCAAACGCTTGTGGCTTCTAGGGGCATGCTGGTGACCTTTGGGATCCTGGCCTCTCTAACAGCCTATGACGTTCCGGGCAGCTGAGGGAGGGGACACAAGGGCCAGTAGTGGTATTTCAGCTTCATTCTCATGAAAGCCATCATAATTCAGCATTTAATATGTGCCAGGCACTATGCTAAGAAATTTACATACATCATGTCATTTAAACTTCACATCAACTCTATCAAATAAAATATCTGTCATCATTATTCCCATTTTGTAGATAGGGAAACTGAGATTAGAGAGATTAAGAAATTGTTTAAGATTTGAGCCTAGTTCTGTCTGTCTCCAAAGTTCACATTTTTAACTAGACTCAAAGCAGTACAGACCAGATGTAGCCGAGATGGGTGGGTTTACTTACTCACCACCCCTTTGTGGCATACTGAATCTTCTAATTTTTACTGTCATGGTTCCAGTAGATATGTTTAGAGAATTGACTGACAACCACTTCAGATCAAGGAAAATAGGAAGCCCATTGATTTTAGGGATCAATGTCATGTAAATCAAGAACAGGCAATTAATAAGCTCCATTCACTCCCTAACTTAGTCCCACAGCAAAGCAGCCTTGGCTGACAGCACCAACCTCAACTCATCCTCAGTGACAGGAGATGTCATTGGAGAGGCCTCTGGCGTGCATGCCCTGACTGCATGACCCTCCGACAGTGGTCCTCATTCATTTATTCATCATTCAGTACCTATTTACTCAGTGATCATCGGGTTCCATGCTCTGTTCCAGACACTTGCTTATATAAGTGAACAAAACAGACAGAAATCTCTGACAGAGAGGGGACCCCTTAATTTTCAAGATCAAACCCAGGTAGAAAAGAGGGTCAATTGTGAGAGGGAGACTAGCACCGAGCGTGAGAAAAAGTCTCTCTCCCCCAGCCCTGGGATGCGGAGCAGCCTGTGCCATCAGCTTGCCATGATGAGCTCTCTCTCTAGCGCATCAACTTAATTACACCAGAGAAGACAGTGTGGGGACTTGGGCAACAAGATCCTATTTCCCTCAGCAACCTTGAGAGTCCTTTGTGAATTTCTGTCCCTGGCATGCACTTCTCTTGATATTAAAATGAATTCCACATGGGCTGTATTTTTGGAGGAAGCAGGCTTGCTGCTGCCTAGAGTTTGCACCTGTTGGAAGGGGGGCGCTTTACCCTCTTCCGCATGTTCCAGTGCGTGATGGCAGCTTCAGTGGAAGGACAAGCATTAGGGTGGGTACTTTCCAGGGGAGCTTTTGGCCTGGAAGGTGTGAGCGCTGCAGAGAGACAGTGGAGGCTGGGAGCAGAGGCTCTGAGGGATTCAAAGCTGCAACAAATACACATTACTTCTGCATTTCTGACCACTTTTCCCCGAAACCTCATTTTTAAAGGCCTAAAACCTCATTTTCTTCCACTTGCGTCTGGGCCCAGATGTTTTCAGTGGGACTGTCACCCCTTTATGGCAACTGTGATTATACTAAGGAATTTTCCAGGAAATAAATAATTGATGAATAAAAGGAAAAAAATCTTCCATCTACTCCCATCCAAGTTCAGGGGCACCTCTGGAGTGAAACAAACGGAGAGCATGCCTCCATTTGCTACTCTGAGTGCTGTAGGTCTGGGTGTCTCCTCCCCATCTCATTCCTCCAGCTAATTGGAGCCAATAAGGGGGAAAGAGTTTCCTGGGACTTGTGCTACTCCTCTGTTTGAGCAAAACTCAAATACCTTCCCCAACAACAACTTGCAGAATCGTGCAAAAGGATTGAACCTCTGACACCACGCCCAGCCTGCAGTCTGCAGTTGCTCCCAAACGTTTCCTAGAAAGTTGCCAGAATAGGACTTATTTCTCCAGAACCTAGCAGCTCTGCAGGTACTGAGGCTGAGGCCAGGAGTCCTGCGGGAAAAACTCAAATACAAAAGCACTTTGCTTTTCAGTGGCTTTGCTCATTTGACTCAGTCCGCAGGGCTTCCATAGGGCTGTGTGGACCTACAGAGGTTTACCTACTCCTGCTTGGCATGCATAACCCTTGAAAGTGCCTGGGGCCTCATCTAAATTGGAAAGATCTTCCTTACATTTTTTTCTCCTATACGTTTACTTCTTATTCTCTTCCCTCTCGAAGAGAAAGACTGATGTGGGATAGTTAATATTTATGGAGTGCTTCTTATGTGTCTGGCACAATTTATGTGATTCAAGTGCTTTATCCTTAAAGCAAGCGGTATACGTGATTTTTTCATTTTTGGGAAACCAAAGCATAACACAACAGGAAGTGACAGAGCGGGAATTCGAATCCAAGAAGTTTGCCTCCAGAGCTGATGCTCTTATTCTAAGAACACTGACAATTCTTCCTCCTTCCATCTGAACATCTTTCCAAATCCTAACATCTGGGCTGCTGGGAAGCCATGTGTCTGGCCACTCGGGTCGCAGAGGTACCTGAATAGCCCGTGATGTCCATCGCCTTGAGGTTCCGACATTTGATCACGGTGAGGGTGAGTCTGCCTGCTGTGGGCAGGTAGCAGAGGGAGAACATGATCTCCCCCAAATCCACACTTTCCTGCAAAGAAGCAGACAAGAGGGCAGGTGAGGGGCACACGGCTCCCAGTGCAGCTGCTGCGGGCCCACTCCAGGGCCCAGGAGAAGGTTCTTTGAGTCAGAGTCCATGGCTTTGGGACCCGAGGGTCTGGCCCCATGCTGGGAATAACTCAATAGAAAAGGCAATGATAACAATGTTGCTTCTTCAGTAGGATTAGTCTTCTTCAGTATTCCCTCTCCACTCTGACCAGATTCTGGTCCTGGTCCCCACGGTGCTGCTTTGGCCTGACCTGCTCTGTGTGGCCCTTAGCTGCAGCCTCTGGACCACCAGCGCCCGTGTGGGCCAGCCCTGTTCTCCTCCAGCTCACCCTTCTCAGTCACTGGTCCCCTTGATTCCCTGCCACTGCTGCCTGGTCTGTGGTCAGGACAGTGTCCTGTATAAGACACAGCCCAGCCATTAGCTGCCCCTCTGCCAACAGATCTGCTTCTGCCCTCAGCTCAGTCATTCCACATCAGACCCTCTGCCTTGGCGGCTTCCTTGCCTCTCCTGAGACACACGTAGCTCTCTAACTTCCAGGCCTCCTGTGGATGCACAAGGCATCTTGGCCGGCTCAGGACAGGCTCCTGACCAAGGAGATGTACACTCACCACCCCATGTTTTTGTCAGGTCTTAGATGCACTTTGTCCTTTTTACTTAAACGTGGTCATTCTTCAAAAATGAGCCCAGCACAGAGAACACACTCTGCCTCTCCTGCCTCTAGAAGCATCCTGGCCAGGGATCCCCGTCCTAGGAAGTTCCTGAGCAATAGGGAAGAGGAAATCTTCAGAGATGGCAAGCATGTCTGTCGGTTGAGCTAAACAGCATGCAGCTGGATTGCTTCCTCTTCCTGCTCCCCACTTGATGAAGGAGGGTGCTGTCACTCTGAAACTTCTGAAACCCCTCAGACTCTGAGGCTGGCTTAGGGCTCCAAGCCATGGAGGTGTTTCCTTAGGGTTCCCAGACCCAGGGTGGAGGATGAGGGATGTATAGGGTAGCTCTGATTTCAGATGGGGTCATCTATTCCTCCCTCCCTCCCTTCCTTTCATCCATCCATCAACAGATATTAGTTGAGCACCTGCTATGGCTAGGTGTTGCTTCAGGTGCTAGAGACAGGGAAAAGAGAAGAAAAAAAAAGTAATTGGAGCTTACATTTTCCTCGGGCAAAGGACAAGAAATATGGTAAATAAGTTAGATAGTCAAAAGCATCAAGGGGAAGAAAGTAAGGCAGGGAACAGGGATATGAAATACTTATGGGGGAAGCCATAGTTGTTGAAATTTTAGACAGGCTGGCTGGGAAGCCTTCTGGAGGAGGTGACTTCTGAGAAACAGAGCAGTCAAGGGTGACACCGAGATTTTTCTCCCTTCTCCTCACCAAGAGCCACCTTTGACTGGGGACTCCTAGAGGCACCTGACACTTAGCCCCACCTGAAGAACAATGACGGGCACCCCACTCCTCCCAGAGCACGTGGACCAATGCTCTCCTCTAGGTGGCGCTGATAGCCACCCTTTCCCCAGCCCAAGATTTGTCTTCTCTCTACACTCCCCTACCCCCAGTCAAATCCCAGGAGTAGCAGGTGAGTCCTCACAGCTCTCCAGGAGGGGGTCTGGCTAGGGCAGAGCTGGACACGCATGGAGGCCGGCACCGCTCCAGCACACACAAGCTGCGACTCTGCAGAGCCAAGAGCCAAGAGCAACAACCCTGAGCTCCTGGGCGCCTCGGAGTTCCTTGCAAACAGCAGTTCCACCTCTGAGGCTCACGGCGGCTCTGTGAGGCAGCGACTCCTGCATTACTCCCTTCATGCCATAGACGAGGAACTCGGCATTTAAGCTCAAGGCTAAAAGCTCTGCCCAGGCTGACACAGTTGCCCACCTGGCTCTGAGCTGAGGACTCCCCTGCACTCCAAAATGAGGACCTTCCAGCTCAGCCAGGGAGCCTCTCAAGGTCACGGGGCTCCTTGAGACCTTAGACCACAACTTCCTCCAATTTGTTCAATTGTTTGTTATGTAGTCGTATTTACCGAGAACCTACAAGGGGTACCAAGCTTTGTGGGGAGTGTCCAGTCTCCTCGTCAACATGAACACAGTTCAGGGGAGTGTAACCAGTTAAAAGAAGGCGCCAAGATCCGTGTCTTCCAAGTCCCCTCGTCCGGGTGGTGGGGGAGGCACAGGAGACAGCCCTGCGGCATCGTGTGGGAGTGTGACCATCCCCTCATGCAGCAGGAACCGGGTTAGCAGGGCACCTGGCTGAATAGTCCATCTCTGGCAGAGGACCCGAGGTACAAGGAGGCCCCAGCCTCCTTTATTTCTCTTATAACCCTCCTAGGTTCAATCCTACCCCAAGAGAAACTCTTTCAGACCTGGTAACAGCAATAGGAACTGACTCTGTCACTTGCCTATCATGTACCAAGCCTTTTGACACATTTCCCCGGTGAGTCTTACCACAGCCCTACCAGGTGGGCGCTCTTTGTTACCCCCACTGCAAACAGGCGGAAGGAACAGTTTGGTGGAGGGAAGGGCCTTGCAACGCCGCAGCTCACTTTCAGTGGCTCCCCTTGTTTGGCTCTGGAATCAACACCCTCTTCTTAGCTGGCATTCGGGACCCGCAGCAGCTGGGGCCCATCTTTCCTCTTCACCTGATTACTTCTCTATTCCTTGGCCAACCCTCTGTTCCACATGGCTGGGACAGGCTTGGTCCCTTTGGCCAAAAATGCCTCTACCTGTTACCTTTCCTTGACAATCTCCAGCATCTTGTGGGGTCCAAGGCCATGTCCCTGGCAGGGATCCTTGTCCGGGGCACAGCCCACAGGCAGCACCTCTCCTCCACACCCCTGCAGCCCTTTCTGCCTTGAACCACTCACAGGCATGGCCAAGTCCCCCTTTTGCTGCAGCTGTGCCTTCCCACTGGCGTCTGTGACTGAGGCCCCTCTGGGGCAGGGCTTGCATTATACTTATTCACACCAACAGCATCAGAGCTACACAAAGGCCCATAGAAATGGATGATTACATTGTAGCCAGAGGACCCCTCGAAGGAGTAATTCTCAGTATGTTATGACCACATTGGGGCCCTGGAAAGGAATCTGGAAGCTCTCTGATGGAGCCTCCCTCTGAGATGGAGTGGTTTCCCCACCGCTTCCCCCCTACAGATGCAGAGTGGCACTTTCAAAGGCTATCTTGTTTGGGGGGAGTCCAAGCTCGTTTGTTTATGGACTTGGGAGACTTGCCTAGGGATGTGGGGCTCTCTCCAGGTAAATGGAATCACCTGAGGCTCTCAAGGACATTCCCCTCAGAGGGGCACCAACCCAGTAGGGCCCCCATCTTTTCTGCAGGGGTGTTGTTTCTTGATAGGACTGTGGCAGCTGGCGGGCATGTGGGGTGGAGTCTGCAGTGCGGTGTGGGAACCACCACCGCCTGCCCCACGCCCCCCAAGTCCTTACATACAAGAATGGACTCCACCCTCCATCACTGGGCCCAGATGAGCAAAGGAGGTGGACCAAGATCCCTCCATGACTTGGAGGCAGAGAGGCAACAGCGGCCAGGGGGCCTGAAGCCTGGTCTCAGGACCTTCTGCTGTGGGTATTAGGCCTCACTGGGCCTGACAGCAAGTTGGCTGTCCTCGGCTCACTGGACAAGGGGGATACCGTTCCCCTGCACACGCAGACAGCAGAGGACTGGGTTATTTCATAAAGCAAAATAAATAGGTTACTTTGGAGTAAATAGAGAGATGGGGCTAAGCAAACAGAGTCAGAACCTCCTGACAGCCACTGTCACCTCTGGGAAGCTGGGCTCAGCTGGGCCCTCGGGCAGCCTTGCCAGGTCATATCTCTGTACCTCCTCCTTTCTCGGGAGGTTTCAGCCTCAGATCCTGTGTGCCTTGCCATCCTTTTATCCTCATTAGGGATGCTTGAGACTTTGGCTTTAATAAAACCAGGGGTGATGAGGGCTGCAGGCCAGCCAGCATGTTGCAGCTTTTATCTTCATGTGCTGTCAGAGGAGGCCGCCTCAGGGTTCCCGACTGCAATGAGCTCCCTGGTGCTGCAGAGGTCACGGCTCTCGGACCCCCAGAAAGTGGCAGAAACCAACTTGGCCCCCTTGACTGCTAACCTGGGGGGTTGTAGGGTGATCCGAGTCCAGTAGCAGCTGGCTAAAAGTCTTGGCTAGTGCTTGGAAGGGGTGGGTCTGCTGCCAGGGGAGGCATGAAAAACAAGGATTCAAATGGGACAATCGGTCAGGAGCCATCACCACCTGAGATGGCCCAGGGTGCTGGCTCCTGGAGATGTCTGTCCTTACGTGCAACCTGTCCACCTGACCGCACTGCCCATTACAGTAGCATCTCTCCGGGCTGCAGTGCCCCGGTATCCAGGCAGTAAGATTCTGAAGGGCCTACCCATTGCTCAGCATTGCTCTCGCTGGTTCTCCAGCAGCCGGTCTGCAAGAGTTCATTAAAGCACTTCTCTCTCCGTGACGCACTCACATAGCCCTAAGCGTAGAACAAAATTCCTATCTGCCCAGGAAAGAGCAGTGAACCACAAGTCAGGTGACTCAGGCGTTAGTCCTTCCACCCCTAGTGGAGAGAAGTCGGGTTGGTCATTTCACATCTCTGCCCTTCAGTCTGTAAAAGAAGGGAGCTGTCCTAGATGGTCCAGCCTTACAATCCCTGCTAGCCATAAAAACTAAGAACTGAAACTGCAAAATCGGTCAGGAGCTGTCACCAGCTGAGATGGTCAAAGTTGCCTAACAGTAACTACCGCCCACCTCAGTAATCTAGGAAGTTCATTCTGAAACCCAAATGCTCCCATTCCTTTAGTTCCCATTGTCCCCAGGAGTTCTGTTCTTCCCCAGGGCTAGCCTTCTTCCTCCTAAATAGGCAAGTGGCGTCAGTGCCTCTGCATCTTGGGAATGCAGGCTGAGCAAAGCAAGAACGATGCTTCCCCATCTCTCCAAGAACACTTCTACTCTCTTAATCATTAAGTGGCTTGTCTGAATCTCTCATCATCAGCAGAGAAGCATCCGCTACACTTTCAGGAAAGCCACGGGAGACCTAAAAGATCTCTGAAGCCCTGGGCAGCAAGTGCTATTAAGTTACGCTGGGGCAAGAGTTCTGGGAGAGAGATGAGGTAGAAGCCAATTGGCTCAATGCGCAAAGAAGCATCCAGTGTGCATCCCTTTGTGTTGGCCTGGGGCTTGGAACTGGGGTTAGAGATGAGTCAGATGTGGAGGCGGGATGCCTGGCGCTGGGCAGATTTCTCCAGCATCTGCCCCCATGGTGCCAAAGACCTCTCTTTATAGCCCAAGCCATGACCATAACTTTTACATTGATTCACACTGATTGTAGGGATTATGTGATGAATGCTGTGTTCTCCTCAGATTGTGGGCTCACAGAGCGCAGTGCTGGGGTCTGGTTTTACCCCTCATTATCCCTCTCATGTCTTGCCCATGCGTGATGCCTAGTAAGTGCTCAATAAATACTGGCTAACACGTGAATGGTTGGAAACACCAGTTTAGAGCTAAGCAGCTCTGTGTCCAAGTTCCAGCTCTGACTTTTCTGAGTAGTGCAATTTACTTAACCTTTCATAGTCTTGGTTTCCAAATCTGTAATATTGGGCTGATTACAGTACCTACTACCCCTTAGGGTTGTTGCAAAGATTACATGAAATAATTTGTGCAAAGCGCTTAGCATAGTGCCTGGCACAGAGTGAGCTCTCAGTAAGTATTAGCTGCTATTATAATTATTACTACTATAATTATCACTATTATAAAGTACTCATGGTCTTGGGGCCGGTGCAGGGGAGAGATTGGCATATAAGTAACACGTTTGGTTTGATGAGTGCTTTAAGAGAGGTGGGGACAAGATGTGGGAAGTAGAGGAAGGAATAATATACTCTGCCAGGATTTCAGCGTAGGCTTCCCAGGGGGAGTGGTATCCCATAGGATCTGGCAAGATGAACAAAAGGAGCGTGCCTGCAGAGGAAAACAAGCAAGGACACGCCGGGCACGGATCAGCAGGTGCATAAAGGCAAAATGAGGGGCCCGGTGAGGTCCCACGTGGTGAGAGGGTGAGATTGTGGGGGGAAGCCTGAGA
Source organism: Smutsia gigantea (assembly GCA_032199065.1). Classification (NCBI taxonomy): domain Eukaryota; kingdom Metazoa; phylum Chordata; class Mammalia; order Pholidota; family Manidae; genus Smutsia; species Smutsia gigantea. The sequence continues at coordinate 46,526 of JAVSCE010011247.1, forward strand.
GCATCCCGGAGAGGCTGGACACAGGGAAGGGCCAGCCCTTGCCTGCCTCACGGCCCATACTCAGGAGTCACCCTTGACCCTGCAGACGGTGGGAGACAGTCTCTACATCTGCTCCTCCTCCTCTATTTCCCATTCAGTTCACAGTACCATCTTCCACGCAGATACACCGGAGAAGCCATCTCATGTGTCACTGCATTACCCACCTCCTAAATGTTCTGAGTATGGGAGACAGTAGTGATAAGACCAAGTGCCCGCCCTCCAGGAGCTTGAATTTTAGGGGAGGGAGACAAAAATAAACTAGGCAAGAGAATATCTGAGGGCAAGTGGTGAGTGATCCAGTGACTTGATAGAGGGTAATGCTGGGGGGCCTTTAGACAGAGTGGTCGGGAAGGTGGTCAGAACTGGAAGAGGGCCAGCCCAGAGGGAGAAGAACACTGGCGGAAGGGGCCGCGCGGAGCACCACGGGTCTGGCACACACCCAGGGAAGGGAAGGGTGGTGTCATGCTGGAGGGCAGGGGAGGGGCAAGGGGAAGGGGGTGAAGGAGGTCCAGGGAGGCAGGGCCGGACCTCAGAGGCCTGGAAGATGTTGGGATTTTATTCCCTGTGAAAAGCAGAGCCATTGGAGGGCTCAGAGCAGTTTGGAGACGTCAGCAGGTTGTGGAGAATGGATGGGGGCCGTGGAAGCAGGAAGTACCCTAGGTCTCTGGCCCTCCTGCAGCCTGCATACCCACTTACCAGCCGCGCTGCTCTGCCTCCTAAGCGTCTGCAGACCCTGAGGCCTTCTCTCCCCCTCCCCTCTGCACTGCCTTAGCTGGGACCGCATGGGCTCTGCCTGGACCTGTGAGATTTCTGACTTCCCCCAAACCCCCTGACTTTTCTTGCTGTTCTCCTGCTCACAGTCCTTCAATGGCGCCCCATTCCAAGGTAGTTTTGCAGTTGGAAAATCTCTTCTTCAAATAAAATACTATCTAGAAGCCCAAATAGATGAAAAGTGGCTCAGAGACAGGGCACCGGAGCTCCTAGCCCCTCAGCCTTCTCCTAGGAACTTCCAGGAGTCAGCTGGAGAAGGACCCAGCATCAGGCAGCATTCGGGGGCATTCGGGGCCCATCAGGATCGGCCCTTGTCTTTCTTGCCAGCCGCTCTGCTCCAGGTGTCCTGTCATGGTCATTCTGCCCTCATTGCTCATACATGCTCAGCCATCCAATCTTCACAAAAGCCTTACGAGATGGGTACTATTATTATCCCTGTTTTCTACATGGGAACACTGAAACAGAGGGAGGCTATGCAGCTGGCCCAAGGACACACCTAAGGGGCAGAGGTGGGATATGAACCCAGGCAGCCAGACTTGAGAGCCCCCAGTTTTAGCCACCACCCCATCCTGCCTCTCTCTGACTCCCCGCTTCCCCAAACCCTCCAGGCTGTCTTTCGTGCCTTCACCCTGTTCTTTCCACTGCCCCAAAGAACCTCTCCCTGCCTCCGACTGTCTGGGCAGCGCTCATCTTTCCAGGCCAGCTGTCCTGTTCCCTCCTCTTGGGTCCCCTCCCATCGCTATCCGGTCTGACTTAGGGGCGCCCTCCCACTGCTCCTGGGTCTAAAGGCCCAGGGACAAGGGTCACAAGTGTCTCGAAGCACAGGCAAGGCATATCTGAGACCCAAAGGAGCAGGATCTGGTGGCCCGCTGGGTGAGCAGGCTGCAGGCGAGGGGCGAGGAAACTGGCACCCGGCCCGCCCCGCAGCCCAATGTCTGGCTCAGCATTCTGCTGGGAGAGGGGAGCCGAGGGGGTGGGTGCTTCTCCCCAGGTGACAAGACAGGGCTCCCGCTGTGAGCACCCGGCTTGGCTGACAGATGTGGGTTGGTCCCCTGCGCCTCCCCAGGCCCGGCTTCCAGAGCCCCGGGGAGAAGGCCGGGGGTGGCTGAGGTGGCAGGGCGGGACACGTCTGTTGCCACTCTGGGCTCCCTGCTGGGTGCTGGGGCATGTTCTGCTTGTTCTGAGTTCCATGCCTGCTTTTTCTCTCAACTGCTTCTTGCCCCAAAGGCTCTGTGGCATTATGAATAAATGATCCGGCAGAACTGAGGCACCTTAAATGAATTCCATATACTCCACTCAGTGTGTCCACACTGCTGAGAATGGCCGGCTGTGGAGAAGAGAGAGACCCCCCAGCTGGCGTGGAGCAGGGCAGTGTGGGAGCAGGTGGCCGGTGGCTGGGTTTGGTAGCAGGGGACCGGATGAGAGACTAAAGCACATTAGCAGGAGGCAAACGTTTCTGTATCTGAGCATCTTCAGGGAAACAGATGGTTTTATTTAGGAAACTTTTTCTCTGCCTCTCCTCCCTGAACCTGCCCTTGAAAAGAGGTTTAGTGTTTCACACACACCATTACTTTTGGGCAAATATCCGTGAGTCAGAATCACACTGGGAGGCACGGATCTCTTCTAATGACTTTTTTAAAAGGTGGGCGGAAAGGGAGAGGGGCTATGAGGGGGTGGAAGGTGCTTGGGGAGTGGAGTTTGGAGAGGTTCTGGAAAAGACGGAGGCAATGCCTGGCCACGTTGGGAAGTCTGCACCGTGGGCACTTGTCCGCAAGAGGCCAGGACCTCCGACCTCACCTCCACTCTTGTCCTCCCGCTGGCACCTTCACCAGGGACAGAGAGGAATAAATGGCACATTAATGGAGTTAACAGTGAGAATCTTCCCTCATTTCTTGCTTCAAGCTGTCCTGTGGGATGGCTGTCAAACAGCTGTCCTTTCCCCCTGGGGGTTGGGAGTGGGTTTGGGGTGGGCATCTGGGTAGCGGTTAATCTGGTCACTGCCCCAAGCAGGGCTGTGGCAGCAGGGGCTCTCAGCAGGAGGGAAGATGCCCTGGCCCCTCCCTGGGGGGCTGGGGTGGTGGCCTGGGGCAGCGAGGGACATTTCTGCAAACAGGTGCTCTGGGGGATGCCAAAGAGGCAGGGCTTTTGTCTCAGCCAAGGGCACATGCTTGAATTGCCAGCAACAGGAGTTTTAGCTTTCATGGTTTTCTTGGCTGACCTGAAGGTTTAGATCTTCACCCAGCTCCTGCTCCAGGTGTTCCAGAATCAATCTGTCAGCTGAGGCTGCTCAGTGAAGAGCCTCTTTACAGCCTTCCCAGGATTGGCCATCCTGCTCTTGAAACATCCGCCTCCCTCAGTTTTCCTCCCAACTCTCCAGCTACTCCTTCCCAAATTGCAGGATCCCCGCCGTCCTGCCCCTCGATGGTGGGGCTCTGCACCCTCATTTTCTGCACACTCCCTGCAGTGTTAACACCTATCTTTGTGCTCAGGACTCCCGGGTTTGTGGTCCCTTGACAGACCTCTCTTCTGGACTCCAGACTCACATATTCAACTTGACATCTTTCTCAGTGTGGATGTCTCACAGAAATCTAAAACTCAGATGCTTAGAGGTGAACCTGGATCTCCCATTTATATTCAGCTCTTCTTTTCCCCAACTCGGGAAATGACCTCTCCTCCTCCCAGTGGCTCAAACCGGGAAAGAGACATCATCGCTGATGCCGGCCTTCCTCTGGCCTTTGCATTAGTCCACCACCAGGCCCTGTCAAGTTTGTCTCCAAGCTGGATATCTAATCTACCCACTTCTCTCGATCTCCAGCACCACACAGAGGAAAGTGTCATCTCTTCCTCCCGGCACACATTTTCCTCCTAATGGGCCTCCCTGCCTCCTCTTCTCCTGCCTCATTTTCCACAGGGCAGGCGGAGTGCTCTTTCAACTCTGTAAGATGGATCATGTCACTCCTCTGCTTAAAACCCTCCACTGGCTTCCCCCTGCACTAGGAATAAAAGCTAAAACCCTTCCCAAGGCCTCCGGGGCCCTACACGACTAGACCCCCACTCTTCACCCCTGCTCTGCCACGGCCCTCCTCACTCTGCTTTAGCCTCTCGGGCTTTCTGTCAGCCCCCAAAGGGTCCCAGGTTTGTCCTGCCCCCGGGCCTTTGCACATTCTGCCCCCTTCTGTTTGCTCATTCCTTCCCCAACTATTACTTGGCAGGTGTCCGCTCATCTTTCAGACCTCATCCTCCAAGGCCCACACCCTGTGCTCTAGACTGTGTGTCCCTGCACGACAGGGACTGGGTCTGTTTTACCAGGGCCAGGACTTTACAAGGGTGAGGAAACTAAGGGCTTGGGTGCAAAAGTGAAGGAGTCCCTCTCTCAGGGTCACATACACCTCCAAGCATAAGTGCCTCCTTCAGTTTTGCCCCCTAGGTGCCTTGCTTACCTTACTCTAGTCCATGCCCTGTATTTCACTCACCACTGTATTCCCAGGATGAGCACAGAGCCTGGTATATAACACATGCTCAACAAATATTTGTTGAATTAATGAGCAACCCAGCTTTGTAAGGTGCACCTGGTCAAGAAGGTGGTGAAAGGGGCCCTTGCTTAGCCTGAGCCTCTGGTCTGTCCAGAAATGTCCTTGTGGGTAACAAGATGGCTTCAGGGTGAAGCCACATAAGGGGCCTCTTAGGGTATGGACTGAAAATCTGCATTGGACCCACGTAGGGAGGTGGGAACTTGACTCCTGAGCTGCACCCAAGATTTACTGAGTCAGATTCTGAAAGTGGGGCCTGGGTGTGTGAATGATTGACAAGCTTCCCGGGTGGCTCTTGTGTATCCTAATCGCAACAGAAGCAAACAAGGGGATTCTGAGGTTGCCTTGGATCAGACCCTATTAGAATCTCTGTCGCATGGAACAAGTCCTCATGGAACGTGACCAGAGTCACTGAATATCAGTGCTACCAAGCAAAAGTTAGGTCACCAAAGGGCCTCTTCTCCTTTGTTAGGTGCAAACAAGGATCAAAGCCATGCGGGCTTTTTCACGATTGCCCTTCACCTTTTCCCGATGCACCACAGGAACACTGGATAGCTCAACTCAGCAAGAAGGAGCCTCACCCACATGTAGAGGGTTTAAGAAATATCTAACACCATTCTGTAAATATTCCTTATTGCCGTGGTTCTCCAAGCATGGTTCCCTGAGCAGCAGCAATGGCATCGCTTGGAACTTGCCAGAAATCCACATCACGGGGCCCCACCCTCACCAAGGGGTGGGGACCAACCATCTGTGTTTAACAAGCCCTCTAGAGGACACTCAGGAACTGAGAACCATTGCCTTAGAATTAGCAGAACCAACTGAGCATGCACACGCTGGCCAGGATTTTGAAGTTTCTTCCACTTCTTTCAACCTACTTATTCTGGTGATCAAAACCGAAGTCGAAAGAGAAAGGGGATCACAGATAAGGAGATCTGCATCTACTAGTTTGTAGACACCATGTGTTGTGTTCAATAGATATTTGATTCATTTCATTCATACAACATTCCTCAGAGGGACCTGTAATTATGGCCACGCCGAGCTTCATAGGAATTAAGTGACTTGCCTAAGCCCTCAGACTGATCGACCAAGACTGGATTTGGACTCCAGTCTGTTGGCTCTGAAAGGCCTTGCTCCTCTCCACCATATCACACAGCCTCCTCTGGAATTGCATGTGGCCTGGCCCTCTCTGCCCTGCCTTCTGCCTCTGGTTGTCGAGGATCAGGTGGGCTAAGGACCTGCGTGGGTTTTGAAGATGAAACTTATTGGTGCTCTAGAAGCAAGAAGCACTACATGGTGGTGTCCGCCTGCATTACAGATTGTGAAGGGCGCCATCTCCTGCTCACTTAAACCAGCCAATGCTGGCTCGCTGGCCTCATCCCGTCCTTCCCCATGGAGATGCACCCACCCGCTTCGTCTCACAAAGTGCTAACCTGCTCCAGTGGACACTGCCTGGTGGTAGAGGCTGGGACAGGAGGAAGCTGGACGAGCGGCGGGCAGAACGCCTGCGCCAGAAGCTCGCGTGCCCACGCACAGCTCAGTGGAAGGCCCCTGGGCTCTCTCGGCACAGATCCTCCCTCTGAGCTTCTCTGGGGGGACAGACACCCGTACTGGGAGGAAGAAACCCTTATATGAAGAAGCCTGGGGCAGGTGAGGACTTTCCCTCTATCTCTTTCTTCCTCAGTCTTTGAGGTGGGGTAGGGGGTCGTTTGCAGTCCCTGTGGGCTTTCGGGGACAGTTGCAGGTGTCACATCTTGGAATTCATTCCCTTGGTGTGGGATCTTTGTGGATTTGAGCAAGACAACTCCAGTCAATCACATTTCCCTAGGCAGGAAGGGACCATGAGTGACTGGTCAACTCATCCAGTCCTGGCTTCCAAGCAGGACCACACTAAACTGAACAACTAAGTCCTCTTTTTAAAATATTTCACTCACACTTGTTCCAGTGTTCCATTATCCAGGAACTCAGGAAATTCCCCTTGAGGTCCAACCCGTCCCAACCTCTACCACCAAGCAGTGTCCACTGGAGCTACTTAGTACTTTGTGAGACAATGGTATGCAGAATGCCCCATTGGTTCCTAGGGTATTTAAGCCCTTCCCTCCTGTTTCCCACCTACCATTTCATCATAACGTAGACCTTATTCCTTCAAAGTCTTGGAAACTATATCAGTTTTCACTCTCTCTTCCCTTCTCCAAAGCTGAGGGACACAATGTCCTTGGTCTTCGAAAGTTTCCAGGCACTTTGGTGGCCCTCAGCTAGACCCACAATACAACAAAGATTTCTTAATTGGGGGTCCGGTGGGAAGCTGGGGTCTTGACTCTTCACCCAGCTAGAGAGAAGGGAATCACAAGTCAGCTACAAGGGAATCACAAACAGCCTCAGAAGGGGATGCATGGAGTCTCAGGCAGAACCCAGGGTTCAAATCCCTGCTCCACTGCTTTTCTGCTGTGTGACTGTAAAAGGCACCGAGATTTCCTGACCCTCTCTGGCATGTGCATCAGCCATCCTCAAGGTGGTTCCCTATTGGACAGATGCTCTCATCCCCTGATCTGGAGGCGTATGAGGAACCACGAGGAAGATTTTGCCAGGAGCTAGCAGAAAAATCAAGATTCATATGCAGCCAGCATACAATCTGTCTGCAAACCCCGCATTCTCCTGCCAGGCTGGGGCGGGCGGTGACCCTGGGTGTGGGGACCAAAGAACCTGTGAGCTGAGGGCCAGGTACGCCCCGAGGATGCCTGAGTCAGCAAGGGAAGCAGAGGGAGCTGCCTCGGGTGTGTGTCTGGGTGGAGGGTGGGAATGAAGACATCTAGCCTGGTTTCAGAGGCGCAGCGCTTGGCTTCAGGGCCCGTGGGAAGCTACACTGGCTCGTGGACTGCCTCTTTCTTCCCTCCCAGCCCTGGGCTTCCCCACCCACCAGCACCTACATGTGGAGTTACAGAAGGTCTCTTGTGTGTCTTCTCAGGCTCTAGGCTCCAGGTCAGGTGTCCCCAGCAACATGACAAACTTAGGGGTGACACTGACCTTAGAGCCAGGAGGCCTGGGTTCCAACACCAGCTCTGTTGCTCACCAGCAGAATGATCTAGAGCCCTGTGCCTCTCCAAGCTGCAGTTTCCTCAGCTGTAAAGTGAAAGCACTGTACCAGATGACCTCACTAAAATGGAGTTAATCTGGAGGATGAATGGATCTGTGTGCTTAAACGCTTGGCATGGTATCTAGTACAAGGCAGACTCCTCACACATCTCCTCAAACTTTCAGGGCCCCTTCCTGCTCTGACCTGCCATACAGCTGTGTCTGGCAGCTGACTGGGCCAGCCCCGCGGCTTCAGCCACGTCCAGGCTGTATCCTGGCAGTGCTTCACTGGAAGGAGAGCAAGTGGTGAGAGGAGGACGAGGAACGAGGGAGCACAGCTCCGCAACCCTTAGCCATGCCCAAGGGAGGACAGAGCTCTGTGCTGGGAGCCTGTTCCGAACCTGGCCCAGGCCTCCCCTCTCCCTCTGCTCCCCCAGGGGCACCATGATGAAACACCAAATTAGCTGTTATTGTAACTCCTCCAAAAATTACAGGCCGCGTGTCCTGCCAGAGCCAGCTAATGTCTCCCACTGGTGAGCAGGTGACACTAATGGTAATTTCCTCGCTTCCAGGCACTGAGTGCAGTGGCAGAAACAGAGTGAGCCTCGGGCTGAAAGGCGGCCTTGGGGGTGTGGAGAAGAGGGATCCGTGGAGCCCAGGCTGCTGTGAGTCGCTGCCCCAGAGCCATGGCTGGTTGGATGCCTCAGCTCCACAGCAGTTCTTCAAGATCCTTCCTTCCCCCCTCCTAGAGCTACTGCCTCTCGACACTGAATGAGCCTGGGGGCGCCCCCAGCCTCCAGAAGAGCCCACTCGGGTTTGGAGACAAAGCCATACCCTATGGCTGCAGCCGGGCCCCGCCCAGCCTCAGCCCCTCCAGCGGGACACCACCAGGGTTCCGGCTGTGTGTCCCCAGGGTTCCTGCCAGGCACCCTCCTGCTGATGTGGGTGCTGAGGAGGGGCCTGCTTCTCCCTGGATCTCCCCACCTCTCGGGCTCCTTCCAGAGTTTCCTGCCCTCCCACGGAGCAGCCAGCGTTTCCTCTCTCACCTCTTTCCCCTCCTACGCCCCCATCTGCCTCTCCTCTCACATCACACTGAGCCATCTCTGTCTGTGTCAGCTGAGGCCACTCTTCCCCAGGGGGTGGGCCCCCAATGAGAGCGGAAGCAGCTTGGTCCCAGTGGGACCCATGCCTCTCCCTGCCAGGCTGGAGCATGGGAAACCAGACTCCAGGACCTGGAAGGGCTCCTGCAAACCTGTGTTCCCTGCCACGCATACCAGCCACAGCTCTGCAAAGCACCCAGCAGAGCGCTGTTCCAGCCCACCCCCCTCTTGGAGACTTGGGTGGCTGGGTCTCTCCAAGGAATTCCTAGCTGAGCACCTTTTGCAGTTAGTCGTTTCAGAGTAAAGACCTCTCGGTGATAATCAATGTAAGTGCTCAGCGGTCCTTAGATAATACACATCAGAAAACCAATTTGAAAGGCTGTGTGGCTAGATGGAGTTTTCCAGCTCCTAGACAGTTGTGGGATCCCTGTCTCTCACTTTCCAACTTCATTCCACATGTTTAAATCGAGTACCTGCTAGACCATCTAGTACCTACTAGGCCAGGATTACGGACTACAGGGGACATACAAATAAGTAAGACCAATGCGTGGCTGTGGAAAGTCCAGAGCCCGGATTCCAGGCCTGCCCACCTCCAGCACAGTAAGAATGATTACAAGGAAGAACCTTCAGGATGCCATACTTGTTGCTAGCAGTCATCGTGTGCTTGCCTTGCGCTGGGCACCTGGCTAAGAGCTCTGTGTGTTCACAGAGTGGGGACTCTTCTTACCCACCTTTACAGATGAGGAAGCAAGCACAGAGATATTCACAGTAGTAACCAGCCCACTTTGCTAAATAGGAAGGAGATGCGGCTCAGAGCCGTACAGCCAGACCCAGGGCCCTCCCTCTTAATCACCAGGCCAAGCCAGCTTGGTGTTCCGAACATTGTCATAAGGATTGTATTCATTACATTAATTACCCAATACTTTGATTTCCCCAGTGCTTCTGGAGCCCTGATTAAGTAGTGCTTAATAGTGGAGCCCTGATAAAGACCGTGCTTTAGGTATCTCAGCTACTTGTTTTTGTATCTTTTTAAAAGAATCTCATTTGTCACAACGAATTTATGAACTAGATCTTATGATTACCCCCATTTTGCAAGTGAAGACACTGTTAATAAGGTTTTAGAATTCAAAGACCGTGCTCTGAACTGTCCCCATGATGTTGTTCATCCTTCCTCTTCTCCTAGGGCCAGAAATAGCTTTGTTTTTCCTAAGGATATGGCTTGTATTTATGTCCTGGACACAGAATTCCCTGAGTACGTTTCCCTTTTTACCTTAGCTACTAGAATGCTTAAAAGTCAAGTGTGTCCCACCGGGCGGTGCTTGGACTGCAGGACATTCGTTTTATGTCATGGCCTCTCTGAACTCCATCCGACTTTTTTTCATGTTCCTTTTGCTATATTAGTATGATGCTTTAAAATTATTTTCAGTTATGTTATAGGTCTTGTGGGCTAGTTAAATCATTTTGGAGCAACTCAAAGTGACGGACAAAAATAAATGAAAGTTTTTGTTACTTGCTGTGCAAACTTTACTTAGCCTCTTTAGCTTAATTTTCTCTATGTGCAAAATTAGGATAATGACCCTACAATGCTTGTTGGGGATTACAGGAGACTGTGTGCAAAAGGATCTGTAAACTCAATAGTGCTAAATAAAGGCAAGGTGGACTTGTTAGTAATATTGTTATTAGTAGCGTGGTGGGGTCCCTGCCTCCAGAGCACCTACAGAATGAGTGGTCTGGGCCAGGATTGGCAAGGAGGGCCTGGCCAGCTGGGACCTGGTCCTATACACGGGAAGATAGCCAGAGCTGCTGATGGGTTCTTCAAAGTAGCCCAGAGCTGTGTTGATTGGGCATCAGAGATGGACCAGAACTCATACGTTCCCACACCTGGGCCTTACTTGAAACTGTCACTGCTTCTCTGCCCACTGGGGAAGTGACTGTCTGCAGAGGGTTAGGCAATGCCTCCAGGGCCACTCCAGGCCCCAGGTCAGCAATTCACTGTGAGGAAGAGTCTTCCAGGAGGTCTCAGCATAATCACTGGGGAAGAGGCCAGCTGCCGCTCTCCCAGGTCCCCCACTCCCCACATGTCCCGGAATTCAGGGATTCACCGCTACTAGAGAAGCAGCGGCTGTGGTCTGTGGTGAGAACCCACGAGCTCACCTCCACTACCCGCCTCTGAGCCTTGGCCCTGCACTCCTAACAATCCCTTCCTCCTGTTCCCCACTTACATTCTTCTCTTCTTTCCAGCATTCCTCCAAAATCACTTAATTCTGGAAATTTCCAGGCCTAACCTTGCCAACCCATCACCCCTCTCATTCCCCTGTGCGTTCCTGTCCCTCACTGCATTCATGTGATTTTCCTAAGCAATGGAGGACTCTGGATTTCATTAAAATGTTATCTCAGGATAATGGGCTTATGGTGAAGTGTGTGTGTGTGTGTGTGTGTGTGTGTGTGTGTGTGTGTGTGCGCGCGCGCGCGCATGTCTTTCTGTATTTTCCAAAATATCTAAAACAAAAGTGTAATACTTTGCCTTGAGGCAGGGAAGAGTAAAACGTCTAACAGCCAAACAGCTTTTAAGGAAAATTATCTCAGCTTTGGTTTTGTTCTATCACTTTAAAACTGTGTGACTCTGGGAATTTCTTTAGTTTGCCTCATCTATGAAATCGAAATACTGATTTCTTACTGTGTTGAGAGGGTAAAATGAGAAAATATACTTGGAAAGTGCCTTATAAACACATTAGGTATTATTGTTGTTAGACTCAGGAGCGATGAACTATGGCATGAATCTCTGAAGGCTCTTTATCATTGATATTTTATTACATTCTCACTTCAGCCTTGTGAAAAACAGGTCATTTTCCACATTTTCCTAATAAGGAAACAGAGAGGCAATGTGATTTGTCTGAGGCCCCACAGCAGAGGCAAGATTCAAGCCCTGGTCTCTGACTCCAAGTCCTGCCCACCTGCAGGTTCCTGAGGGCCGGCCCGTGTCTGCCAAATGCACTGCAGAGACTTACGGGTCCTGACTGACCGACCATGACCGACCGTGTGGCTGGAACAGTTTTGTTCCCTTAACAGTGCCTCAGCTTCCCTAGGAGTGAAACGAAGAGATGATCTTCAATGCCCCTTTTCAACTCGCGGGAGACCCAGCCTGGAGCAGAAGCAGTTCTGGGCCTATTATAGCCACCCATGTGGACATGTAATAAACTGCATAATCTTTAAGACTCAAGGTTCTTCCCAAATTCTTTCGCAAATGCAGTTGCTTCGGATGACCAAGAGGTGTCCCACTCTGGGTGGCTGGCGCCCTCCGGGGAGCGGAAGGGACTCTGCTGAGATCTCCTTTCCCATCTCCTGCAAGATTGCTCAGCCAGAGTTTCTCTGGTAAACACTGTCCAAACAGGGTTGGGGGAATATTTTTCCTTCAGGAACACTCATTCCCTAAAGAGAGCTGGGAGTCTGCCCAGTCTGGATTAGATTTACTAATACCGTAAAAAAAAAAAAACCAAAACGCGTTGTCAGCAGGAATTGGAATCAGAGGCCCTCGCTGCCTGCCTTTCTCCTTGGCTCTTTTTCTCCCCAAACCTACCAAAAGGCCCAGAAGCAGGACAGAAGTTTGGTCCCCGTGTTTCTCCCCTTAAAAGCCACCTCAGAGTCCTAATCTCCACTGACCCCGCTTCAAAATGCCTATCGAGGTTCTGCCCTCCCAGGACAGCTTGCCAGCTCCATGATTCTCTCAAATTATACTTCCCTGTCCCCACTGCTTGGTGGGGACATCACAACTTAGATGTTCATGTACCTTCCTTCCTACTTCTTCACTCCCGGCTGGCTCTCAGTTAACCTGATGTCCTGACCTTGGGGAGATGGCAGGCAGGGCTCCTTAGAGCGACACTCTAGCAGGGCCCTTCGGGAGTGACGCCGCTGGAGATGGTTTCTGACGACGTGGGGGAGGCATTTCGAAACAGGTGCCTCAAGCCGCAAATCCAGCCTGTCCCTAACTTCTCAAGAAGGGAAATGCTTATCATGTTTCCATGACACACCACCAGAGTTGTTTTTCTCTCTCTGCAAGTTGGACTGTTCCTAGCACATGGCCCAATGTGTCACTACGGAGATATGAGTCAACCAACGGCTCCAGGATGGAGCGGACTCACTCAGTCCCCTAGGGAAGGAGCCTCACCCCGTGCTCTTCTGGGGGCTAGGGGGAACAACCTCCCTGGCCCAGAGGCGCAGCTCCCTTAGTCCTGGGGACAGGAGAGAGGGGCTCCGGGGAGGTCGCCAGGTGGGGAGGGGCCTGAAGCAGTAGCTCCTTTCTTTCCCCACTGAGTTTCCCCTTTTTTTTTCTTCTGGGTTTTCTCTTTGGTTCTAGCTGCCCATCACGTTCTGCCCCTGCACGGTCTTGAAAGCTCCAACCAAGTGTAGACCCAGCTCTGGTCCTCCTGGACCCCACAGTATCCCAAAAACAGCCTGGCAAGGTAAAAAGGAACTTCTCTAAACACTGAGGGTGGCCAAAAAGAAACAACCCTCGACAATGCAAATGGCACAGGCAGAATGCCTTCAGGGTCTCTAATCACTGTCCCCAAGCGCTGGGACAACCTCTCAGGCCCCTCCCGGGGTGTTTTCCCTGGCAGCTCTCTGCTCATTTCTGGGGAGTGGCACCCTCTTTTCTTGACATTCACCGGTGGTCTCCTAACAGCCTGTTCCTTCTTGGCTGAGACCCCATCCAACCCTTCTACCAGTCTGAGGCCTCCCTCTGGGGCTTCATTCTCAGCCCACTGGCCAAGCTGGGAGGCTGAGAGGGAAAGTGGCTTCCCACTTCCCCCATTCCCCTAAGGAGGAGCTCTTCCCACATACACATGGACGGTCCTACAGGGCCCTTTATGGACTCACAGAGTGCCAGCGGCCATAACAGTTCTTAGGTAACAAGAGAAAACAAACACCGTTTGGAACCCCAGTTGCTTTCTATGGGGGGTGTAGCCTGGCAATATAGCAAACTGAGGGTTCTGTTGTTCCTGGAGAAGATGCCCCATTATTCAACTGAATACTTTGTTGGGTTTTGAATGCTGAGATGGGCCTGGAACTGGGCCCAGGCCTGGGGGCTGGAGACCACTAATTGTCCAGGGAAATTTAAGGAGGAGTGTTGTTTGTTTATCTGTTTGTGCTTTAAGGCTTGGAGCCTGGAGGAGGGTGGAGAGGGGTCAACAGGAAGGTGGGAACTGCACTCTGTGGGACGCCTGGTAGGGACAACCCGCCAGCAGCCCCTGCACCCTGTGCGGCTGTCACTGGGCAGTGGGGGTTAGACACCCAGTTCCCATGACAGCAAACCTCCAGCTGAAGCGTTGCTATCATTTGATGTTGCCTGGGGTGCAGCGAAGCTGGCCTTGTGTCCTGTGACTGAGTGAACAAAGGAACAGCCACTAGTGGCCCCAGAAGAGACCATTTCCAAAAAGGCAGAAAACTGCAGCCAGAGGGGACCGGAGGACATCTGCTTTCCCCATCCCAGGAAGAGGGAGGACCTTGGGGAGAGCCCCTCTTAGCCAGCTCTTGAGAGGCAATAAAAAGCATTAGCAGTACACACAGTGGAGCCAGCTCACATAAATTTGACTCTGCCTCTGCCTGGCTTTGTGACCCTGAGCGGGTTGCCCGTTTCCTCATCTGATAATAACGGTACCCACCTGCCGGGTGGTGGCAAGGATTAAACGTAAGCCATGGCACATGGGAAGCAGACAAGCCCAGCCGACACCCCGCTTACACCTACGATTGGTTTCTGCACATTGGCAGTAATCCGATGTGCAGGTTACTGTCCATTCCCTGTCTCACCACGACTCCCTCCACCCCGAACGTATTCAGACCCATGATTTTTGCTCTCAGTGTCAAACAGCTCCTGGAGAAACCAGTCTCATAGTCAAAGATGTCAGTGCCCTCCTCAACTCAAAGCTGCACCAAGGCCAGACCATCAGCAGGATAGAACTCTAACACGACTCAAGTCCTCTGAAGCAATCCTTGGTGTTTCTCAGGCCCCCACAACAGAGGGCAATGCCAGTCTGCACTGGCCAGAGAGAGGTGAATGGTTAAACATCTTGCTTCTACCCCTCCATTCCAGGGCTGCCTCTCTACTCTAGTTCCTCATCCCAAGGCCAAGTGGACTCCGTGGAAAACCCTCCATCTCAAGTTTCACTGCAGCCCTAGAGAGACCCTCAAGGTCTCAGACACTCTGTCCAGAAAGGAAGGCATTAAATATTCATGAAGAATGAGTAGGTGTCAATTCAGACACGAGAGGACAATGTGGCTACAGGGGACGACTGCTGAGGATGAATGAGGACCAGATGGGCACGGGGCTGGCAGGGCAGTGGGTGGGGGAGGCTGCCTGCTGGAGAGCAAAGTTTTTCTACATTGCTGCTGACATTGAAACACCATAAAAATATGCTAGCAACTGGACAAGGTTGGCTAGACTTTACATCTAGCCTTGTCCCCTTCCTCCAAGGTACAAATATTTATGTGCAGCAGGGAGGCAAGGAAGGCAGTGGGCAGAGCATAGGACTGGGACTCACGAGACCTGGGTTCAGGGTCCAGATCTGAACCCCAGACAAGTATGACTCCCCTGGCTTAACTTGCTCACCTGTGCCAGGAGGAGGACGAGCCACATCGTCGACAGGCCCTTCCCAGCCCTGACTTCCCTGAGTCAATGGGAATGCTGTGTCACAGCACGGGGGTCTGTAGGGAATTAGAATCCCCCCAGGGACGGTGCCGATTCTCCCAAGGTGGTTGCTATTCTGGTCATAGGAACACCCGGCAAACCCGTCTCTTTGAATTGCTGCTGATATAGGGGACCCAGTGTGGTCCCTTCTTCCTGAATGAATCCTGCAGCTCGAATGTCCTTGACAGTGTCCAGAGGGGATGTGTGGTTGTTGCTTCCTTTGTGACTGAATAATCTCCCTCCAGGAGAAAATGTCACCATGGATTATCAGGTGATGGATGCAAAGACAAGTGCATATGCTTTGCGCGGCGAGCAGGTAAAGTGCACCAGTGTTAGAGAGATTGGTTTTTGTGGATTCATGATTTGATTTGTGGCCTAATGATTTCCCATTCATTCTCAAGTAAGGGAAATGTTAGATACTTATACCATTGAGATGCACAGCATACTCATGAGGAGGCCTGGGGCAGGGGCCAGGGCAGGGCAGGGTCCACTGGCCCAGCCAGCTCAGAGCTGCAGTAAGCTGTGAGCAGAGGAGGGAGGCGGGACATGGCTGCGGTCTGCTTGCCCGCAGGAGCTGGGGTCTGCAGGAAGCTAGCCAGAGTGGGCAGTGGGCCTGCTGGGATGCTGGGCAGGGCAGTGGGGTCGGAATGGAAGGGACTCCACTGTTCTGAGCTTCTGGCAGCCTCTTCAGGCCATTTCCTCTGAAGCTACAGAGAAGGACCTATGGTGAAAGCCTGAGTTTAGAAACAATGTAGATAAGAATACCAAGGCCAGTCGAGCGGTTATTGAGCAACTCTGTTTCCAGCCAGGTCAGAGCCCTGTCTGGACAAATTAGCATTGTTTTCCAGAAACACAGGCGAAACCTTTAAGCCCGTGTACCCAAGAACACTCCCGGTCCCGGTGGGCACAAGTGAGAGAGTGTGGGAAGATCAGTGCACACCCATGGCTTGCGCAGAAGGGAGGGCCCACAAAGTGGAGCTGTGCTCAGGGCATGCCTGTGTGCACATGCGCACGTGTGTGTACATATGTGTGTGTGCACAAGCGCCCCATCTCCCCTCCATGCAGCCTGTGGGGTGGAACCTGGGCTCCACCTCTCCCTTTATGGTTTCTTGGTGGATTTTCAGCAATCCTTTTCTGGAAGAGCCTTAGCCCTTTGGGTGGTCTCAGAAAAGTCAAGATCCTGCTGGCTTTAGAACCTGGGGCCTGGCCGGGGTGAGCCGCCTTCTTAGGACCTCAGCTCTGAGAAGGGAGGACCCCTTGGTGCACTCCCACCATGTTCCCCCCAGGCATTAGAGGCACAGTCCTTCCGGAGCAGGCAAAGCTGCCCCTGGCTTCCATGACATGACCAAGACATCCTTCCTGGTAGGCAACCAGGCCCTTCCACTCCTCCCCTCTTCAGGGAGAGCAGAGAGCTGCCCTCTGCACTAGCAGGGACTGAAGGAATAAACCGGATGGGGGCAGGGACCTCACATTTCTGCCCACCGGCCTGAGGGTGGGAGTGCAGGAGGGGAGCTTGGCAGCCCAGACAGTCGTGAGGATAATGAGGCCAGGCCCGAAGGAGTCTGGGGGTAAATGAACATTAGCAAAGACAAGCAGGCCAAGAGGCAGCTCCCGCTAAGCTGCAAGTAAACAAGGACTGGACCCCGGTGGCTTCTGACTCAGGCAGTGGGGTCAGGCAGCCTGGAGGGCCCAGCCAGCACTCACTCAGCTGGGCAGGGCGGGCAAGCTGGCCGGCTTCATGCATTATTCAGAGCAGCTCTGGCTGAAGGGCTTGGGGAGCAGTGTTCACGGTTTGGGCAGGCAGCCCAGGCCTTGCCTTGCTCCCTTCACACCTCCCAGGGCTTCTGCACAGCCCTGATCTGCCTTGTGGGCCTCTTTTGGAAGCTCCCCTTCTCCGCTTCCATGGGACTGGTCTTGCCTGCAAGTGTTCCGACCCTCAGGAATTTAAGGCAGAATTCTAGGGCTACTGAGCGCTGGCTGAAATTCCTGCGTGTGTGTGTTGTTAGCCCGAGTCGCTCTGAGTGAGCTGGGGCTGCTCGTTCCCTCCCCACCCCACCCCACCTTTTCCCCAGGGCATGGCCCAAGAAGGGAGCCGGTGGCAGGCACGCCAAACCAGTGTCCCAGTCCTTTAAACCTCATTTCAAGGACCGCCGACTTGAGCAGATTTCCCTAAAACATACAACCCTTGCCCCAGTCATCCACAAATGATCTCTTCCCCAGCTGGGCTCCACCAAGGCAGCTCTTGTCAAGGCTGATGCTGAACAAACTGTCCAGCTTCAGTCTGCATCTTACTGGATCCATCAAGGCCTCTGATACAGCTGAGCCTGCCCTTCCTTGTCCTGGAAACACCTTCTCTGTCTCCGCGGACATTGCGCTTTCCTGATTTTCCTCCGGTTTCCGTGGCTGCCGGGGGCCCGCCTCCTCTGCCGCTTTTCCTCGAGATCCCGTCTGAACATTAGAGGTCCACAGCTCAGTCTTGGTCCTTCTCACTTCTCTAAACTTGGCATCTCAACCAGTCTTACGGCTTGTGACACCATTTATATGCTGACAGCTCCTAGATTTCTTTAGCCAAGGCCTCTCTCATGGACTCTAAGGCATTAGAGATGTCCAAAGGTGTCTCAAACATAACATGTCCAAATCTGAGCCCCTGATCTTCCTCCCCAGTTGGGTTTTTCAAACTCCAGGATTCCCCAACTCAGTGAATGACGATTCCCTCTAGAGTTTCTCAGGCTGAAACCTTGATTCTTCCTTCTCTGCACCCTAGACTCTACACCCAACGTGTCAGCAAATACTGCCAGCTCTATTTTCAAAATATATCCAGAATCAAGCCACATCTTACATCTCCACCACCATCTTTGTCCAAGCCATCCTGGTCTCTTTTTCATGACAATATCCTCCCAATTGATCTATTTCCCTCTTCACCCTGGTTGTATAGTCTACTCCCAACTGTCAGCTACATGACCCTGTTAAACTTTCAACTGTAGAAGCGCATGAACCATAGAAGCCATCTCACTTCATCGTTTACTCTCCCCCACGCCAGTCCCCTTACTGTTCTGTGACCACACCAGGCATCCTCCCACCTCGGGGTCTTTGCCATCTGTTCCGCTGGGACCTCTGTTCTTGCAGATATCTGCATGGCTCGCTCCTTCTCATCTTTCACGTCTACTCAAATGGCCCCCTCTCGGGAAGGTCTTCCCTGATCACTCTGTTTTACCTGCAATCCTCTCTTCAAACCCCCTTCTCCGGCACACATCCCCACTTTATTTTCTCCATGCCACTTGTCACTCTCAGACATACTCTTCATCTCATTTACTCATTCATCTTCCCCTACTAGAGTGGGAGCTCCATGACAGCAGGGACTTTGATCAATACAGCATCGCCAGTGCCTAGGTTCATGCCTGGCACCTCACAGATGACCAAAGAGGTCACTGCTCAATGCATGGTTCCAAACTATCTATTCCTCCTCTAACTTCCTCAGTTCCCTTTGCTCTTGGATCTCCTCTTGCTGGGTCCACTTAGCTAGCCCTTTGCCCTCCTTGACTGTGGGTGCCCCCCAAAGCTCAGTTCTCCTTCCTGAATTCTCCTCCTGCACCTACATCCCACTCACTCACTCACTCAGCTTCAAAAATCACCTCTATCTCCCCCTTTTTCCTTTTAGAGCAGTGTAAATAATTGTGTTCTTTTGGTTACATTTTTATTGCTCTGAAATCTTCATCCAACTGTAAGCTCCTTGAAAGCAAGGGCTATGTGTATCCTTTCAATACCCAGATATTCCTGGACCCAGACAAGTTCTTTGAGTGATAACTGAAGACTTGTTGAGTGGATGAAGATTCATTATGCTTCCCTCTTGTTCCTGGCTGCCTTCTGGTCAGGATAAAACTGGGAACCTGAGATCCAAGGTGGGAACTCTGAAGGCGCTGCGTCACGCCGCTGGTCAATGAGCCTCTGGGAAGCTTCAGTCCAGCGTGACTTAACAAGTCACAGTGGATCAGTTCAGCTGGTTCTTTGGCTCTACTTGAAAAGGCCTTTTGTGGCTATCGTAGGATCTCATTCACCTTGAGTATGTGGGTGTGAGAAGAGGACACAACTGAAGTCTTTGCTGGCAACAGAGGCAATTTCATTCCAGGAGGCCAGCCTTCCCTCCACATGCTGGTGAGGAACGGACAGCAGAGCTGCTTTACAGCCTCCCCTGACAGACTGTGAGGCTCTGAGGATGGGACTGGCATTTATTATATTCCCAGTGCTGGCCTGATGTGTGTGCATAGTAATTACACCACAAGTAGTTATTTCATAAAGAAAAGAAATCCGGTCTTATGCAGGTCTTTCTAGAGCCTTCCCCTGACCCCAAGAATAGAGAGAGACATACTCCCCTACCTCTGCCCCCGCCCTCAGTGCGCTTTACCCTCACTGCCACCACAGCCTGGCCAAGAACTCCTTTCCCAGAAACGTTCTAGGATCAACCTCATCTGACGCTGATTTCTGTTCTCCATCTCTCAACACTTGTGCACGTGGCTTGTAGGACAGCAGCTTGCGTAGTTTCGTTGTAAGCATCCTGAACTGGTCTGCTCCAAGTGTGTGCCTTGCATACAAGGGGGTCTGGGATTTGGGGGCCACTAGGCTTACTCCACACGTCCCATTAGCCTGGCTGAGGTGGAGGGCTCTCTCTTCACAGTCCTTCCCATATTCCAGCTCAAGCTTCTGTGTCCAACAAGTGCTCAGAGAGACAATGGGCCAGCTTGGAGTTGACATTCGGTAAAGTTTGTTGCGCGAAAGAGGAATGAATGCCATCCTCAGTGCCCACAAGAAGAATATGAGGAGACGGTAGAGGGATCTAAGGGTCAGCACAGAAGCTCCTCGAAGTGAGAAGGCGCAAGAGCGCCCAACCAGGCCCCAGGGAAAAATAAAACAAAAACCTCTTCTGGACGCCCTGACAGGTGGCACAATTTCAGGACCTGTCTTCTGTCCCAAGGAGCCGTGTGATCAGCTCCCCTCCAGCCACGGAAGGACCACGGGCTCTGTGGAAGATGGAGATTTGAATCTTGGCTCAGTGCCTTTGTCTCTGAATGACACTGGGTGAGTCACGGAACCCGAGACCTTCGTTTCTTTATTGACTTTAGGGGATGATCATAAGGTTGGGGGTGATGATAAATTGTGATAAAGTTGTGCTCTCGGCTCCTGGTTGGAGTTTAAGTTATTAGCCACATCTCCTCAGTCACTAGCGGGGGGTCTGAAGGGAGAGACAGGTCGGGCAGAAGCTGAGTCCCAGCACAGGATTGTGCCTCCTGGGAAAAGGAGGAAGGTGGCTTGTTGGTGGAGTTTTCCTTGTGGCAGGAACCCCCCTAGAGGACATTTCCCAGGGGCTTGAAGAGAGGACTGATTCTCAGTGGCACTTAAGGGAGGAGGGTATATCTGGACCTTCTGCCCAATGGCCTATCAATCTGGGGTGTAGGCCTCTACTACGGAGACCAACTTCCAGAGACAGGGTAGCTCTGCTCTGGAAGCAAGAGACCCAAGCACATCTCTATAGGAGAAGAAAAGAATCTCAGAATCTCAGCACTTTGAAGCTGGTTTAATATTGAGGAAACCGCGGCCCAGAGAGGGCATGTCACTTTCCCAAGGTCACACAGAGAACACATGGCATACAAGGACAAGAAATAAAATAGGATTAATAACCAACAACTTGTCAGAATAAGTGGTCTGGACCAAAGTGGGGAGTGGTACAAATAGTGACCCACAGGCTGAGCTAGAAGGAAAGACCCTGTGAGAACGGGGCTCAGGAAGGCTGTTCTGCCTTGGTGCTGTTTTGGCATCTTATGTATTTTCTTTAATTTACTACTATACCATTAGGAACTATACACCACTATAATTCCCATTTTGTTGATGTGGACACCTAGGAATGGTTTAGATAATGTCCCTGAGGTCTCAAAGCTAGAGAGTGCAGAAGCTAGAATGCAACATAGGTTTGTCGCCAAAGCCCACACAACTTTGCTCATTCCCAGGCTAGAGGACTAGTCCACCACATACAGCCTCTCCTCCTCTCTGCAGACGCTGAGTCCAGACTCCCTGAAAGTATACAGAGCACTCCATCACCCCCCAAGCAACACACGACATGCACACACACCCACACACACTCGGTCACTCCGGCCTGGCGGGGGACCTGCTAAAGCAGGAAGATGGCTGAGTCTATGAACACCACCAAGCACAATCCATATTTATGGCCCCAATTACAGCTTTCGCCACCCCACCACCGTGAAGGAGTGGGAATAGCAACAAGAATAGTTGTGTGCACTGGGGTCTGAGGCCTCTGTAGCAGGAGCTGCATGATTACAGAGATGTTGGCAAACCCTGGTTTTGGCGGCTCTGTTATAATGATAAATCTACAGCTTTATATAGAAATAATGAGACTGGGGGCAGAAGAGGGGAGAAGGGACGAGCAGGGTGATTTCAGCCAATCGGAGTTCTAGGAGGAGAGAAAATGGCAAGCCCTGGGGAATGCCCAGGAGACCAGGAGGGGACCTCAGTCAAGCCAGGCAGGAGTGGGGGCAGGAGAGGCCGGGGCTGGAATGGATTTAATGCACCCCTGTGACCTCTTCTCGCGCCTGGGCGTCTTGATTCGGTGGAATGGTAGAGGCCTCCTCCCACGGCTCCGGCACATGGGTTTGCCTGCTTCTCCCCCTCCAGCCTGGTGGGAAACGTATTAGCTGTGTTGCTGCCCAGGCTTCCCTCCAGAACAACCTGGGGGGCGGCGAGGAGAGTGTCCTTTGTGCTTTAAGATTTGTAATTAACAAAGGGCTAGACTGCCCGAATGTACACTTCCCCTTCACTAGTCTTAAATCTCCACCATGTTTGGTGGTTGTGAGAGCACAGGATAAATGCTGCAGGCTTGGCTACTTGAAACCAACTTGAACACTGGCGCCAGGGCCAAAACAAGGGGCACGCCTGGTCCCACCTGCTGCGGCTGAATCCGACTCTCCGACGCAAGCATGAGGAGCAATGCAGGCATAGCCCTCGTGGACTCGCGTGACTTCAGAGCGGTCTCCTGAGCCCCCATCGTCACGATGCCTCTCCTTCTACCCAGCCTTGAGGGTCCCTGACCTTCCACTTCAATCCAGACTACCACATCTGAATGGCTCATCTCTTTGCTGCTCCAGACACAGACCATCTACATGAACCATACCTCTGAAGGAATGCCCAGTCTGGGGCTCTACCCACCAAGCCGACTCTATCCATTTTCAAAATATTACTTGCCCTTCTCATCCAGGAAGTCTTTCCAGATTAACTGCACCCAACTCCTGTTGCTTCTTTAGTAATCCTTTCTTTGTGTACCAATATATAGCTTTAACTGAATGAAATGAGTCATTGATCACTCAACAAGAATGTGCCGAGTTCTCATGTTGGCATTAAATGACATGCTCATCCCTATGGGAAAATAAAAGAGAAAGCCGACTGTGGGACACAAGCCATTCCTGAGCCATCGGGAGGGCTTTGCAAGGCCAAATATGATTTTGGATATAACTGAAGGACCCAGAGAATAAATCTGGAAGAATGAGTGTTGTGAGAGCAGGGCTCAGGGAAGCTTTGAAAGGTGAATTGGCTTGGGCAAGGCAGTGCAGTGGAGAAACGCCTGCCTAATAGGGGACCCTGTGAGCGAAGGTGAGAAGAAGGAATGTCAGGCGAGGGCAGGGACCAGCGTGCAGACTGAGGTGCTGCAGGAGTTCTGTGCTCAGGCCTAACTGCAGCTCTAGGGAAGAAAGGAACTGGCTGCGCTCGGCTGGACTCCCCACCCTCTCCAGCCCCCCACCCATACTGCGCTGGCTCCAGGGCTTCCTGTCCACTCAGTGCTCAGTCATTCCCAGTGACTGTGACTTGGGCCTCTCTGGCCCCAGAATAATTACAATTTTAGAGTCCACACCAAAAAACAGGTGAAAGCACCAGCCTTCTACTTTTCCTTTCCTCTCCTTGGCCTGATTGCTCGCCCACCAGGATGAGGAGCCTGCTCCGGAGAGCCAGCCCCCTGGAGAGGCTGTGGACGGGAGGGACCCGGGGGCCTCACCTGGGCGGAACATCCAGCTTAGACAGGTGGCCAGCCAGATGGCTTGTGGACGTGGTCACCCACCCATCAGCTTCAGAAACCGCTGGGCCTGGACTCCCTCTGCTCCTGGCTAGAATGCTTCTCCTTCCTCTTTGCCTATCCGATTGTGTATACCAGTCCCTCCCCACCCAGCGAATTCCCCCTCATTCGGGAAACATTCACTGGCTGTCCTAACGCTCAGGTCTTGCAACCTCACGCAGTATTTAGTATTTGCTACTTAGCTTTGCTAGTTATTGCATGGACTTTTCTTATCTATGAGGTTATAAATTTCTGTGGATCGGAGAGAGTTGTCTTTTATCTCGCCACCCCATTTCCTGGTGCCTGGCACAGTGTTCTGCTAAGAAAGAGATGGAGGGGGACTGTAACAATATTGACTGAGGATGGTGAGGATGGTGACAATTTGTCCAGTGCCTTTGGACGATCTGCTTTTTTCTGAAGCTGGGCTGGAGAGAGGGGCTGGGACCAGAACAGGGACAGCCACAGAGTTCTAGCATCTAAGAAGTTAGCATCCAAGTGAGGGGTGTGCTTGGGCATGAACTGCTTACTCCAGACTGGAGCTTCCACCAGGCTGGAGCTAACATCACAGGAGAAGAGGGGAAGACTTTGGGGGAGAAGGGAGGCTCTTCAGAGGGCTCTTGCAGCCCCTGGACCTCACCCCTCCTTTCCTCCAAGCCCCTGGGCCTTGACCTCAGCAGGGGGAGGACTGAGCTGCCTTTCCCTACCTGCACAGACCCCATAATGAAGCTGTTGCCTTAGGAGGCCACAAGGGAGGAGCTGCACCAGATGTAAACTTCACAGTGATTTATAAGGCAGAGCTCCCGGGCCTGGGGCCCACGCGCAGCTGCTGTTCCAGCCTGCCCCGTCGGCCCACCCCGTCTGTAGGCCCTGCCGCTTGTGATGTTCCTGCAGATGACATTTCACCAAAGAAAAGGTAGGAAGGCACTGGGACATCAGACCAGACTGCTCAGTGTTGGCACCAGCTCTGAGAATGAGATGTCCCAGACTAACAGAGCCCACCAAGCTTTCTCTCTTTGAACGAATGAACTTTCTTATCCTCTCCCTGCCAGAGTAGAGCTGATGGCTCCAGCCTCTCTCCTCACAAATTCAGTACAGAGATACTGAGGATTGCCTGTCCAAAGGAAGTTCTGCAGGCTAAGTAGGGTCGACCCTGACACACAGAAATGGTGTAAGAAATATCCAGGGAGATACTCAACCAGTTAGCACTCAAGACCCCAGATACAAGCCACCGACACTTGGTGGAAATGCCCCTGCTGGGCTCTCAGCTGCCTGGCTGGGTTTAGAATGAGGCACACCACCTACGCTTGTGAGATGCCCAGCTTCCTCAACACTTACCCAGTGGAGGCTGGCATACATGTCTCCAATGACCCAAAGGGCATAGAGCTGCTTTCTAAATTCTCTGTGCCAAACCTATATGCCCTTTTAAAAGCCAGCCTGAGCCTCAGCTCCCTGAACCTTCCCCGGTTAATTCCTGTTGACTGTAAGCACCCAAGCCCCCCTCTCCCACAGGTGGGTGAGCCCCCTCAGGCCGGCCTCCCAGCTCGCAGCCCGGCCCGGGCGGGCAGTGCCACAGGAGGGCCTGTGCTTCACGGCACTCGCTTCTGCCACTGAGTACCTCCAGTTCTTCTGGGCACACAGTGGGGCTGCTGTGCCCCGCCCTTGTGATATTAGGAGTTGCCGTGTGTCTCGCTTTGGCTAATGAAATACTAGTGGACGTGACATGTGTCACTTCCGCATGGAAGCTTTAAGGAATAGCACATCATCTGCCACATCCTTCACCTGTTGATGTGGTAACTGTGGGCGCACATGTCAAAATGGAACCTCTGTCGGCCTGAGGCCTTGGGTGGCCAGGTAGAGAAGGACTCTAAGATGCAACATGAGTGAGAACTGAACCTTGGTTGCTCTGAGCCACCAATTCCTAGGACAGTTTGTGGCTGCAGCATAATCTGGTTCATCCTGACAATAGGGCCTACTCCGAGGGCCTTGTCCAAGCCTCTAGTACACACTGGTGTCCTTGGCAGATCCTGCTGTCTAATTTAGCCTGTGGGCCTGGCCCGATCCTTGCCCACGATCAGAGAGATATGACGTTTCACAGGTGGGGGGCCTGTGGCTTAGCAGATAAGAGAGATCCACCCAGAACATACGATCAGAAGCAATAGATAAGAAGTCCTTCCCTTCCCACCCATAGGGGGGCTCTGCTGCCCTCGCCCCAACCCGAGGCAGAGTACAACTCCCCCAGGGCGGGCTGGGCCACTGGGCAGTTTCTGGAGTCCATCCTGAAGGGCAAAGGTCCATTCGTCTGTAGGGATGAGGCGGGTGAGGGGGATGGGGACGTGTCCCACTCAACCCAGAACTACAAAGCCTCAAGAAGCCCACGGGGCAGGGCTATACTTACACTTGTAGCGTATTGGA
Source organism: Smutsia gigantea (assembly GCA_032199065.1). Lineage (NCBI taxonomy): Eukaryota > Metazoa > Chordata > Mammalia > Pholidota > Manidae > Smutsia > Smutsia gigantea. Next base: position 72,239 of record JAVSCE010011247.1, read on the forward strand.
TGTCCTTCCAGATGGAGGTTTCCCGGGACAGGTCAGAGGCCTCAAACAGGTTTTCCAGGATGACCTCTCCAATCATGTCATGGCGGGAGAAGCGGTCAAAGTCGAAGACACTGAGGTGCAGTTTGCGGTCGGCCAGCTCCTCGTAGGGCACAGGGAAATGGAAGTTCTCATCAAAGGTGGGGTTCAGGGTCTTGCGGTGCACGCGGGTCTGCAGCTTGCATTTGCGATCGGGCAGGAGGTAGATCTTGACATAAGGGTCAGAGCTGCCACAAAAGTCCTTGGCAGGGAGGTCGAAGGCCTTCAGGATGCGCACGATCAGGGTCTCGCTCTCGTAGTCATATCGCAGGCTGAAGTTGATCTTCCCGCAGCTCTTGTTGGCCTCAGATTTGGCATCGTCCCCATCCACTGACTTCTGTTTGTAGAGCTCAGGCTTGATTCGGCCAATGCTGGTGGGCTGCTCTGCCGCCGGAGGCAGCTCGTTGCCATAGTCCACGCTGGAGACGTGCATCTGCCGTGGCAGGTGGCGCTTGAAGGACGTGTGCCTGGAGGAGGTTGAAAGGGGACAGAGAGAGTGTGTGTGATTAGGGCTCCGAGGGAGGGCGCTACAAGCAGACACACCCCTGTGGCCCCAGCTCATCCTACCCCTTGTGGGGTCCCCTTTTCCTCCAACTTGCTGACCTCCTTTCCCTCTGCACACATTTTGTGTGTAGTAAGTGCAATTAATGTTAGCCTTTGTTGTAATTATCTTTTTTCCCTGCCTTTCTGCTACCTGCTTTCTAGGTTTCTTTCCTAGCAGGCGTGACTCTGGTTCCCGCAATAAAGCTTGAGATCCGTTAGGAGAAGGACCATCCCTTCAACACCATTACCACCACCACGACCACCATTATAGTTAAAATCCACTGGGCTTTGGAGCCAGACTGCATAGGTTACTGTTGGCCCTGCCACTTTCCAGCTCTGCGAACTTGCTCAAGTTATTTAACTTCTCTGTACTATAAAATGAGGTTAATCAAGGCAGAAATTGCAGCAGATTGCTGTGAGGGTGAAATGAATTAGTACATCCAACCTAGGGCCAGGTGTATAATAAGTGATACAACGTTAGCTCTCATTATCACATGGGTTCTGCCATTGGCTGTTTAACCCTATTACTCATTAGTTTTCACCTTAGTCATTAGCCCTATTTTAGAGTTGGAAAAAGTAAGTCTTAGGAAAGATGAGAAACTTGCCCAAGGTCAAACAATAAATTCTGTAAACATGGCCTCAGCACTCTCATTCCTGGCCTCGCACCTGAAGACCAGGCCTCTTTCCCTGCAACTGGTCCCCTGGGAGTCTGGGGCGACACGGCAGGGCCCCAGGAACCCACAAGAGCCCTAAGTTTTGAGTAAACACAATGCCTCCTAACTGTATGCACCACTTCTTTTAAAACTGTTTCTGAATCTGGAGTGAATTTTTGTAATTATGTGGTGGTGGTCGTCTTTCTTTTTTCAGCTGAAGAACGCCATGTACACAACTGCTGCCATGGAGGGAACTCTGTCAAAGGAATACTCATTCTCAGAATGTTAGGAACCTCTGATCTCCCATGGACTGCAGACTCCATCTTCAAGGCTTTACTGGCATACCCTGGACACACCGTGAATGTTTATGCCTCTGGGCCTTTGCATATTCTCTTCCCTCTGCCTGAAGTCTTTCCTTCCCTCCAACTACCCAACACCTTCCACCCACACACACGCCAGTGCACACCACAGCTCCTCACTGCAGAGGCTGCCCTTCCCTGAAGTCTTTCCTGGTGCTCACCTCCTAGGTGGTCACCCACCACGGAGCACATCACCTGGTAGAGTCTCCAATCAAAGTGCATGTGTCATTATTTTGGGTCTCTGACCCTCGCACGCTCGAAATCTCATTATTGTACTGAATAAGGGCATGTGGAGGGCTAAGGAAGGCAGGGGTTCACCCCCCACCTGGTGGATGATGCTGGTTCTGTGGTCTGTCGCTGCAGCCGTGTGTGACGCAGAACGTGCTCCTTGACTGACATCTGCACCTCAGCCGGGATGTCTGGGGATGTGTGGCTGATCTTCACAGCCGCCTCCAGGAAGCCCAGAGCGTTGGGGTCTTTCACCTTGTCTGCCATGTTGCCTCTGGGGCTGGGGCTCTGGAGGGCCTCCAAGGGAGGGTTAGCAGAAGAGGGACCAGAGGCTTCCTTGTTCCTCCAGCGTATCCAGCACAGCTTCCAAAAGAGAAAGAGAAAAACTGCCACCAGGGCCACGCCACACACAATAACTACCACTGCAAGGAGGCTGACAGAGGCGCCTGCCCTCAGCGTGCGCCAGGTGGGGAGGCACAGAGACAGACGGAGGGCAGGAGCAGCAGATAAGGGTGTTGGAAGAGGGGGCACACACGGAAGGGACAAAGACGGAAGAAGAGAAAAGAACGGCCATGAGAAAGCTGCCCAGGCAGAGAAAGGATGGTTTTAGGGTTGACACGCCACAGTCCAGTTTGTGAAATATCTGCAGCTCGCGTTCACTGCAGTCTGATTTCTCCAGCAGGGCCCCCTCCTCCCCACTGCCAGCTTGGGGAGCACCTGGACTGCCTCTCCTACTGCCTACTGGCATGTGCATGGGGAAGGGAAGGGAATTTAAATAGCAGCCTAAGCAAATGTGCAAATCTATGAAGCGTCCACATTTGGATGCTGGTTGAATTTCTATTCGAGCTGGTACTACGGCCAGACTTACAGCAGAGTCATTTTTGTATATAGCTCTCTTCCTCAACAGGCTGTGAGGCCTCGGGGACCAGAGGCTTGGCCAACTCATTCTCTTCCCTTAGCCCACCCCCACTGAGCCCAGAGCAGGAGCTCAGTAAGCAGTTATTGAGTTGACTTGAAGTAAAGGAGAATGAGCATAATCTCGAGGTGGGGATTAGGTCCAATGCTGCTTCTGTGTTCTCAGAGCTGTGCACATAGTAGGCTCAATAAATACATTAAGTCAGAATTCGAGCTACACGGTTTACTCCAAAACTAAATACAAAAGATTCCTATAGCTGTCTTTTCCCATTCCTGTGGCCATTTGAGAACTTTGTTGTTAAAATTGGTATGTTTTAATGTCATACTTGGTTCAGAGGCAGGTGTCTACTGCCCCACCCCCAGCCCAGCCCTGCCCCTAGCAGGCACCCATTATCCCAGGAGAGCCGTGATGGATGCCTCCCTTTGAGAAAAATTATTAAGCAGACCTCCCACCCACCTTTAGGAATGCCCCCTTGAGCCCAAGGCCTCTTCTTACTCTGAGCTCCTGGCACAGTAGCTCCTGGAGGAGTGTGGCCTAGCCGGTCCCACCCCCTGTTACCTGCCCAGTCCTGCAGGCCTATGGGTTTGCAGCCTCTGACTTATCCTGTCCCAACCCCTGTGAATTTTAGAGTTTAAGGTGAGGAATAACCCTGTATGTACGGAGGCCAGGCTGTGCTTTTGGAGAGCGGAGCAGCGGTCCAGTGGAGGGACTTGCCTGGGCTCCCAGGTCAGACACAACGCCTGGACCAGGGTCAAGATAGGACTCTTTCCATTGCCCCAGGCTTTCTGTCCCTGATTCAACTGAGGCTACAGTAACTCTCGTGTTTTTTTAATTTGTCTGACTTAGGGCCGAGCACAGAAACCAGCACATGAGAATGAATGAGTGACGGAATGAATGGCACCTAAAAGAGCTGCAATTATCTCTCAACCAGTATTTCCTGAGCACTTGGTAGGTGCCAGGTGCTTAGTAGGCTTGGAGAACAGAGATGCCCGCCCCTTCCTGGAGGAGCCAGAGTAGGCTCACGGCACACAGGCCCCAGGGAAAGCTGTCCCACATCCAGAGGGATCTGAAAAGGAGGTGAGAACACCAGCTCCCCTCTCTGGGGAGCTAGCACTGCCTTCCGACTCCCTGGAGGTAGGGTACTGGCCCTTGATCAGCTATGAATACCTTCATGAATAAGGTCCCACAGCAGAGAATCCTCAAGTCCTTAGCCACCTACCCCAACTCCCAGGCCCCTGCCCAGAGACACTGGAGGCTTTTCCCAGCCAAAGGAGCTGGGGGTTTAGTCCTTCACCCAGAGACAGCCAGGGACCAGCAAAGCTGATTCTAAGTTAACTTCGGGACTAAAGGTCACCAATGTGGTGTATATGTATCCCAGGGACACAAGAGAAAAAAATGTCAGATTGTTTTAATATTTATCTTAAAAATAAAAAATTTTAATTATTCAGGTTGATAGTAATAGGAATGATAGCATTTTATTATTGGATTTAGTCAAGTCATTGACCATGACTACACCCAAGGCACAAAGTGCCTTTTATGTGTTACTCATTTAATACTCCCCAGTGAAATAGGTATGATTATTATCCTCATTTGGCAAATAAGGAAACTGAGGCACAGAGGATTAAATAGATGACTCCTCTAATAAGTGGTGGGACTGGGATACAGCCCAGGCGGTTCAGCTCTGCAATACCCCTCGGGAGATGTGTATATAACATGGGAACAAATAAACACATATTGGCGGTATTAAATAATTTTTGCTGCTATGAGTTCACAACCAAAATGGTTGGGGACTATTTCTTTAGGCCCTAATGCCCCTGGGGTGTACCAGGAAAGCTACCAGATATACAAGCTCTTACTCTAAGTATCTGGCCATGTCCGGACCCTTCAAGTTTGCTGGACACACTTTCTGCAATATGAGTCCCCTGAAAACAAAAGGCATTTCTAAGGCTTTGCTTTCCTTTGATCATACATTTTACTTGCTCTGGTAATAACTAGAATTTTAATGAGAAAGGGGGAGAAATGGGGGAAATCCAGAGAGCATAGAATGCATTTAAATGTTCAGCCTAACAAAAAAACTGAATTCATAAATGAAAAGAGAAGTGGGGGAAGGGGGCAGACAGAGGGAATCCATTTTCCTGGGCGTGTTTGCCGTCTGAATGCTTCTCCGTGTGACCCTTGGCTGTTGTTCCTTCAGAGCCGTGCTTAGGGAAGCCGAGGTATGGATTACTGGGACTCAGCCCCCTGTGCTCATTACTGGTCATGTTAAGACCAGGAGGTCCTTCCTCTGCCTGGAGAATCTTCTTCCAGGACATGTCCCAGGCAGGTAATGGGAGGAAAATCGGACCCTGAGACTGGGTGAGTTCACTCCCATGGAGGGTACAAGGTAGTGAGCAAGGCTTTGTAAGAGCGGAATTCAGCCAGGGCAGGGGGTGACTCTATAGGATTTAGCCCCTTTAAAATCGCTGTATTTGGCCTTGAACTCAGCCAGCCCTCAGTGCCTGGTGAAAGGTGCACTGATGCTGGGAAGGGTTAGCTCCTGTCTGGCCTAAGGCTGTGCAAAGGCCCGGATCACCTAAGACATGTGCCTTCCTACCGGGTACCTGCTGGGGCCAACCCACCAGGAAGTGTTGCTTTCTAATAAATTGCAGGTGCGGAAGTAGCCTTCAAAGCCTTTTTCCCGCTTACATCTTTGAAACTTAACACTGTGAGGCAGAGAGTATTTTGATAGGCCACTCAGCTACCTTTTGAGTCTCAATCCAGTGTTCTTCTTACTTGTACCATGCACTGGCTTCACCCATGCACCATGCACCCTTCAGTAAAGGAGAAAGCCCTTACCGCAGCATTGAAAGAGAGAAAAGACTTCCTAAGTATCTGTATTCTTCCTCCCTCTCTTCTTCCTTCTTTATTTCCCCCTGAGCCTGGAGAGAAAGAAGCACTGCCCTGGGGTCAGACTGGGCTCAAAGTCCATCTCCACTGACTGTAAACTGTGTGACTTTGGCAAGCTACTTAGTCTCTCTTAGCCTCAGTTTTCTCATATATAAAATAGGTATAATACTAGTATCTATCTGATAGGGTCACTGGGAGGTTTAAGTGAGACAGAAAGTGTATCCAAAGTGCTGAGGACACAGCCTGTAATGTTTGCCAGCAATACAGTAATATTAGCTGTTTTATTAGAGTTATTTAGTCCTACCCAGTCCAGCTTTGAACATCCCCTAGTTTTGAAATTCCTTTAGCTGAAAGAACATTTGCCAGCTATGTACACTAATCAATAAAGATAGCTTTGACTTCATCATTACAGACCAGGAACATCTTGCTACAGAAATAATGCAAGTATTTCTTATATAGCTTGATCTCTCTAGGTCTCAAGATATAATATGTACTGTATTAAAGATCTCACATCTCAAGTTTTTCTATCAATAATCATTTGCTTGCCACTTGTCCAGTTTTGTTATTACCATCACCAGCCAGCTGGTGAACAGGAGTGAACTCCAAAGAAGTAAAATGAAAATCATGGAAAGAAAATCAACAATCAAGGACATGGTATGCTCTTGCAAAGCATTCTTGGAAGCTGGGGAAAGAAGTCTTTACTCAATATTAAGCATGAAGCACCTTCATTCAGGTATCAGAAGAGTGCAGTATTCCATGGGCACCTGGTTTGGGAAGCAACATTAGCTAAGTACCCAGCAGCCTCTGGGTAGAGCAAAGAGCTATGGATCTAGCTTTGGAAACGTACCCAGTGACACTCTGCTGTGCAGGGGCATATGGCCTCTAGCTCTGGCTGAGGAAGCAGACTTCACTGGGTGCTCAGACACCAAGTGGACATCTCAGGTGAGCACTGGTGCCAGAATGACCACAGAGCGTATCCATCCACATTTCTAATTGTGTGACCTTGAGCAGGCTACTTAACTTCTCTAAACCTCGGTTTCCCCTTTTATTTAATGGGGATTCTAATTACCCCTGCTGCACTGAATCATTACGCATATTAAATAAATGAGACTTTGAGCACAATGCCTGGTACATGGTTAATGGATCCCCAAATGTAAGCTGCTCTTATTCTTCATGTTTTGCTTTTTTGGTGGAGAATAATAATTTACTGCATACAGAAGAGACCCAAAGCTAGGTCCTCTGAAGGCAGGAAGAGGGACACCATATCACCGGGCAAAGCTCTGGCCCTTCATCTCTGCTGGGAAGTTAGGATCTCCCTGAAGGCCATCGGGCAGGACCTGCTTGTCCCCTTAAGCGAGATTGTCTGCAGAAGGCTCAGGGCCTCCTTCTCTCCCTGGAAAATGCTGGGTTATCAGTAAGTAACCCAGGCCTTTCTTAGCTCCCCCACTGACACTTCTTTCCCCAAAGACAGAGCCACAGGGCCCCTCCCCTTCTGTCCACCCATAGTGTTAAGATTCATCAGCAATTCTTATCACCTGCTATTGTTCCCATTTTTCTAATGGGCTTCCAGGTCAGGAAAATCCATTTTGTAACAGTAACAGGCATTCTTGCTAAGAGATTGTAATTGAAAAGATGAACTGGGGAGAGGAAGTGAAAAGAAAGGGCGATTTCCCTGCTCCCCCCAAAGCTGGAGAGGTCTTGCTTCTGGGCTTGGGGTGGCTGGTGGACCCTCAGAAATGGTGAGCGCTGGGCCAAGAAACTCTCATTCAGACATGACTGGAGCATGGACAAGGATTACCTAACACCAGAAGCAAGCAACACGGAGGCCCAAGAGCCTGGACAGAACTGCCTACTCTGGGCAGGGAAAAGACTGGGCAGAACCTTCAGTATCAATAATACATGCTGGTAATATTGTTATTGTTTGTATATGGTCGGCACTGCACCCTGGTGATAGTGTCTCATTTAATTTTTACAGCCTCCTAAGAAATTAGCCTTCATCTCTTAAAGATAAATTACCTAAGTTTCCAGGTGTTAACTAAATAATTTGCTCAAGGGTACATTGCGTAAAGCAGAAGAGCTAGGATTTGAACCTGGGACTTTCTGATCCCAAAGCCCAGGCTCTTGAGCCAGTCTTTGGGCACTGGAGGGCTGAGCTGAAGAAGGGTCAAGTTAAAGGCTGGGCAGAGAAGCTGGGAGGCATTTCTTCACTGCATTCAGGAGAGGGTTGGGCGCATCCTCTCCTCTTTGGCCTGACCCTCTGAACCTGTGCAGAGCCCTGGAGACCAGGATTATGACCAACTGCCTCAGCCCCCATCTCTTTCATCTTCCCTGGGGAGCGCAGGCAGCCTCCAGGCAAATAACCAGCGGCCTCTGGAAAAGTCGCCTCCAGAGATGTTCCTGAGAAATGCGTGTGTGTGTGCGTGTGTGTGTGTGTATGTGTGCGTGCATGTATATCCGTGAGCATGTGTTTGCTGAGGGAACTGGGACTATTCTGGGACTATTTTGAGGCTCACAAATGTGGCCCATTAATAATAAGCTTTGCCACGGCTTGTAAATTTATTAAGAGAACCTGGTGTAATTAAAATTCAGGGTTAGGGGGAGGGAGAGCAGAGAGCCTTTGCTTTCTTTCCTTCTTTCAGAGATCCAGGCCAATCTACCGATGGGGATAATTAGCCAAGTCCAAACAGAGAAGATTTAATGCTCCTGAAAAAGCTGTGATGAGGAGAGACGATGCTGGGCTAGTTACGGCCACACCAAGCTTTATGACTGGGCACCAGCTTACACCATCATTAGGAGATTCAGAGAGAAATCGGACACTAATGTGGAATGTTATAGCAGAGATATTCTGTTTGGGCATTAATTTGGCAGTTATTAGTATTATTAGTTTGGCAGATGGTAACTACACCTTTCTGCCTGATTAGTCAGGGCATGTGGCCCCTCTCAACGTGGGGACCAAGGCTTGGGTAATGAAGGAGAGGGACAGACAGAGAGCCAGAAAGACTCTTTTCTCTCTGCCCACCTCTTCCAGTTTATACCTGCACATAGGGAGAGGCAAGGTCTGCCTGGGTCAACATGGAGCAAGAAAAGAGATCAGCAACAGAGAGAAGGGAGGGTTGAGGTCGTGCCTTATAGCTGAGTGTCCACAGCTGGATGCCTTGCTCGCCTCTACTGTCAAAGCCCCGCTGATTCAAGGTCCTAAGTGTGGCTCAGTCCTTCCTGCCTTACCGGCCTCTCTTCCTAAGCAGGACCAGCAGGACGCCATCCAGCTCAGTCTGGATTCTCTTTTACCTGCTTTTCCCCACTCCAGACAGAACGTACACAAACCCTAAAGAAACATGGCCTGACCCGGATGCCTCTATCTTGTCCCATTATTTGCAGCCATATGTTATACCTCCAACGCCTTGGATGGGGAGGACACAGTAACATTAGAACTGTTAGAACAACTTTTGTACAGAAGTTGGAGGAATGGAACATTCTGGATCCACCATCCCCACTTTTTTTAAAATAATTTATTTTGGTATCATTAATCTACAATTACATGTGCAATATTATGGTGATTAAACTACCCCCTTCATCAGGTCCCCCCCACCAACCCCATTACAGTCACTGTCTATCAGCGCAGTGAGATGCTATAGAATCACTACTTGTCTTCTCTGAGTTGTACAGCCCTCCCCGTGCCCCCCCAACATTATATCTGCTAATCGTAATGCCCCTTTTTCCCTCTTATCCCTCCTTTCCCACCCATCTTCCCCAGTCCCTTTCCCTTTGGTAACTATTAGTCCATTCTTGGGTTCTGTGAGTCTGCTGCTGTTTTGTTCCTTCAGTTTTTTTTCTTTGTTTTTATACTCCACATATGAGTGAAATCATTTGATACTTGTCTTTTTCACCTTGGCTTATTTCACTGAGGATAATACCCTCTAGCTCCATCCATGTTGTTGCAAATGGTAGGATTTGTTTTCTTCTTATGGCTGAATAATATTCCATTGTGTATATGTAACCATCCCCACTCTTAAAGTTCCCACAATGAGGAGAAGAAGAGAGCTTCTAGAACTGTAAATCCAAGGGCTCTACAACTCCTAGATACTGGACCCTGGTTCTAGAATTTTAATGCCCAAGGCACACCTAGAGTCAGAATATCATCACTATGATTTCAAAGGATTGTGTACTGCACCCTTCCTCAAAGAAGTTAAAATCTGCAGAATTCCTGCCTTCCAGCAAGGAGTGAGGTAGTGACTGGAGAATTCAGTTATAGAAACAGGACTTTTGTTTTTTGATGAAATGCTGTGCATTTAATTTGCCATCACAAACAGGAAAAATATTTCTGTGCTTGCAAAAGGCCAACTTCAAAGCCAGGTGTCACAGAACATCTCCAGAGTCATTAGAAAAGTGAACAAACATCTCATCTCACAGCCGTATGTAAGAGGAAGAATACCCATTCCTGACCGCCAGGCTTTATGGGGCAGGGCAGCTCAGGGTCATCCCTCCGGTACCTGGAACACCTCTGAACCTCTCAAATCCAGAGCCCATGCTATCCACACCTAACACTCTGCAACTTGGCCTTTGGAAAAAACTCATTCACCTCCACAAGGCAAGGGACACAAAGGTGGAAAAATATCTGTCAGTGTCCACTTGTGGGAGCTGTCAGGAGGAGATGTATTAGGGAAGAAAATGGACCCTTTACCTTTAGAGTTTTTAAAGAAAAAAAGGACCTTGCTTTTAGCTGGGATAATTTGTGTAGAGATGTTTGTAAGTCAGGGTCTGACGGACTGAGATTTTCTGTGTAATTCCTAGCACCTATCCTGGTGATAGCAGAGGCTGAATCTCAGTTGAGTCTCAGTGTGTTACTAGAAATCCCATGAGCTAGATAGAGACTTAGAGCAGGAGGAAGGCAGGGGAAAACATACAATGAGTGGTAAAGGGAACTGGGCATGCTCTGGCCACTTGCCTTTTTCATGAAACTGCAAATGAAAAGATCAGCATTTCTCTGACTGGAGAGTCGGGACCCAGGATGCAGGGAGTAGGTTGGGAGGAAGGACACCTGGGGACCTAATCCCAAGTGCCACAGCATCTCCCCAGGCCCTGTGCTCGTCTAAACCCCAAGACCCCAAAGTCACGCTCTACCACTTTCTTACTTTTGCTATGACCGAGGGTCTCCTTCTGCCTCCCCCGCCCCTCTCAGCCCCCTAGCTCAACCAGGACTTTCTGAGGCTTGTGACCCAGCAGTCAAAGTTGAAGTTCGCCAGGGCTGACAACTCAAACTCGCTTTCTGAAGCAGCCTGCAGGGAGGGCATACTGATTAATCCGGGCCTGTCGGCTCTCACTCCTCAGCCTTTTCTGAACCTCAGCCTGGCCATCCGGGTACCTGTCATTACAGACTGGGGGGTGTCCCTCTGAAGTCAGAACGCCAGTGCCTCCCAGTATCATGATGTGTGATGCACATACCACCCCCTTTTCCCGCCCCTCTCCCCAGCATTTCTGCCCTGGACAGACAGGAGGGGCGGTCTCCACCCAAGGTGAAACTCGACAGGTGTGTTCTCACCTTGAATTTTTCCCTTTATAGTATGAAGGGTCAGAAGCAGCACTAAGGGCCACTGGAGGCGGATCATTGAAGGAAAAGGTGGAAGGGAGCTGGGAAGGCAGACAGGGAGAGACTCCCTGATTTGGGAAAATTGTGTGTCTGGTGGGTCCAGGGAGTTGGGTGGTAGGAGGTGATGACACCAGAGAACCAAAGCCTCACAGTATTTGTGGGCCTAATCTGCTTGGAGATTCTTCACAAGGGAGAATCATCCCGTCCAGCCCCATCACTGTACCACCCTCTAAAGATTCTTTGTGTCTAACCTCAGTCCCTTCTGCTGCAGTAATCAACCCATTGCTTAAACATTGCCAGGGCCAGTGAGAGGGAGAGAGCAGCGCCCCATACAACCTACACAGAGCTGGGGTGAGCTCCACTCCCCCCAAGATTGGACACAACCTCTTCCTGCACACAAGCATCCTTTTGGCCCACTCCCCTTCTCCCACTCCTCTACCCCGCAGCGGCCCTGTTCCTACCTACATCCTAGGTAGGAACATCCTAGAACCTACCTACATCTCTGACCTTTAACCTCAGTAAAAACGGAGCGCTTGGACCCTGCAGCCTCTTGGGTAGCTTACCCCACCTGTACTTGCTCCCGCAACCTCCATTCCACCCCCAGGCAGGTCCCAGGAGAAGCATGTGGAGACGAAATTCCCGCCTCTTGCAGCCCCTGCTCCCTTTTCAGCGCCCGTGGTGCACAACTGCGGGGCGACCCCTGTGTGCCCCAAGGTTCGGCCCCACTGGGGTCAGTGTCGGGACAGGAGAGGGGGAGTCTGCAGAGCCACAAGAACCCTGGCGCTTTGGCCCCTGCAGGATCTCCCCACCCCCACCCCGCATTCTCTCGAGGCCACGCGCTGCCCCCCGCCCCTCCCCCCGGAGGGAACGCGACTCGGCATCCCCTCCAGCCCAGGACCCTCCAGACGTCGGGATCCGGACAAAGAAGCCCGGCTGCAGCGGGCGAGCTTGGCTGAACGGCGCTGGTGCGGCAAGTAAATACCCGGGGCCAATCGGCCCCCACGCCGCCCACCCTCCCCGGCTACGGCCGCCAGGGCGCGACACGCCATTCCCGCTGTCGCGACTCCTGGGAGACGCCGCAGCTGCGCGCAATGCCCGGGCCCCGCGGGGTTCGGGCTCCGGACTCACCAGCTCCGGCGAGCTCGACTCGGCTCGGGCTCCCGCCTGGACTCGGCGGCTGCCGGAGTCCGCGTCCGGCGCAAGGTCCGCGCCGTTCGAGCAGGAGGAGCCCGCTTGCCAAAGTCGGCGAGAGGCGCCGGCTCCGTCGCGCATCGGCCCCGAGTCCGAGTGAGTCAGAGAGAGACCGAGGGAGCGAGTTATAGGGGCGAGGGTTGGGGGGAGGATGCCGAGACACCTTCCCACCTCCCACCCCCTCCCCCGCCCCCCAGCGGAGACGCAGAAAGCCACTCGCAGCCGGAGAGACACCAGGGCACAAAGACCTCGTGCCAACCGCAGACCCAAGTTTCTACCTGAGCAACCCAGGGTGCTCTCGGGCAGCGTTCCCCGAGAGAACAAACGGACGGACGGACCGACAGACGAACCCCGGGACCTCGACACCCCCAGGAGACGAGTTACTTCCTTAGCTAGGGTGTCCCTGGTCTCTGGCTCGCCCCACGGACCCGTTCCCTGACAGATCGCCCCAGGGCAAGCAGAGAGACGCGAGGAAACTGAAGCTCCGAAGGGCGCCAGGTCCCGGAGCCCGGCTTTCCGCGGGGGACCTGCAGTCTTACGGGAGCAGGTTCCCTGGTCCCCTTTGCATCTCTCTGCTTGCCCTGCTGGCGATGGGGCCAGGGTACTGGCTGACACTGGTTCCGAATCCAGAATCTTGAACTGGAGTTCTCTCTCTAGGTTCCACGGCTCCCTGTGCCCGGGCTTTGGGGAGGAAGAATAGCCAGGGCGAGAATCCAGGGAGGCAGGGGGCCTCGGGTTTCCCGTTACCTGCGTCGGCCGCGCTCGGGCTCCGCTCTGGGGGCTGTAGCTCGAAGCTCCGACAAGTCTCCACGTCCAGCCCGAGAGGGGGCGGCCGGGCCTGGCACAGCGAGGCCAGGACCGCGAGCGCCGCCTGGCACCGAGGCCCCCCGGTACCCCACACCCCGCTCATGCCCCGGACACCCCAGCCCTTCTAGCAGTTGCCCGAACCAGCGCCGCGGCCGAACTGGGGCGGGGCAAGGCGGCCCCAAGAAGACCCTCCCCGCAGCGGCCCCCTGCGGTTCACTTCGGCTTTTAATCGCTTCCCCGCAGGGTCTCCGCCCCTCACGTGGCATCCCGCGGCAGCTGGCAAGTCTGGCGCCTCACGCCCCCTCTACACCCAGGGACGGGTCTGAGTCCCGGCGGGTTCGAGGCGGCGGGGCCCGGTGGTCCCGCATCCTGGAGGGTGCAAGGCCTGGGAAAGAGCCTGGGATCTGGCTACGCATTCACTGCCTGGTGCGACCTTGGGTGTCTCTGAACCTCAATTTCCTTATCTGTAAAAGGGGTATAATGCCAGTGTTTCACGGGCTCCCTGGGTATGTACAGATAGTGTTTGTGAAAACGCTGGGTAAATTGTGACATGCCAAAAGAGTGGCAACAAAATAGATAAAAACATTACAGAAAGAAGGATGACCCGCTGGGGGTGGGGGGATCTTGGCCACAGTTCCTGACTGGAGAAGTTCGTCAGACTTGCCTCAAGGCCCAGCTTCGGAGGCAGAAGACCCTGAGACTGCGGGGCAATGCGAAGTGCAGAAAGACTTTCTGAGCCCCGCAATCCTGCGGTCCCTGGTACCCGCACGTTGCTATGGCGACCGAAGGCAGCGGCCGTCTCTCTCCATGGCAACCGGAGGGGAAAGTTTCTGGTGACTGGGAATGGGGGGCTTTTCAGGAGTGCCCTCTGTTCCTGCCAGACCCACCTTCCTGCAATGTCCAACACCATCGGCGATAATGGACCTGTCTGTGAAGCATAGCAAGGGCCAGAAAGACCCAAAACCAAACCGCAGGGACGAGGCTAGACAGACTTAAGGCGGAACTGTGGCGTGAGGTCCAGGAGCAGGTTGGCTGACGGCCTCCGAAGCCCATCCCTCAGCCCTGGAGCGGCCTTGCGGGGCTGTCACCGACCTCTCGTGTCCTCCGCTTGTCTGCAAGTGGGCCCGTTCCTGTGTGCGGCTTCCCCGAAGCTCCAGACTCGGGTCCCTTCGACTTCCCAGAGGTGGGAAGGAAACTTCAGCTGGAGCCTCCGCAAGCCGTGGGGCTGATGTGTGCCCGGTGGCGGGTGGGGGGGTGGGGGGGGAGGGTCTTCCCTCCTAATTAAGACTCTAATTGGAAGAGGCTCGGGCGGTGACTCACGTTCCGGAGGGAGGAGATTCGGAGCCGCAGCTCCTGGCGGTCTCCATCAGCGCCGGCTGTGCTAAGCCGGCCCTTGGACTTGGGAGTCCTGGGCAGCTTCCCAAGCCGAGGCCTGATAGAGCCCTGGCCTGACCTGGCGTTTTCCCCCTCGGGAAGCCATCTCTGGCCCCGTCCACCGTTCTGAAGGTCCAGTTGGTGCAACCGTCGCATGGGCAGAGGGTTGGATGGGGGGGGCAGAGGTGGGCGGGAGGAAGTGGGGTTGGGTATTGGTGGGTTCCAGCTTCCACTCTGACCTCTGGAGCTTGCAATAGGAGAGGGGTAAGAACTCAGGCGGGATGGACTAAGCAAGGATGAACCCAGCGACCCTATGCAATCTAGGCCCCCTTCCTGCGGGAGGTGCTTGGTTGCTGATCCAATAACAGGTCAGGCTGTGGAGTCCAGCGCTTTTAGAACCCACCTGAGGAGCCCAGAGGCCTAGTCACCTTCCCCTCCACCACCCCATGCGGAGCTTAGCATCTGGGGAAGACAGGAGCTCAGAGGCCCCCCCTTGTTACATGCTCATTAGCAGTTTCCGAGACGGCAGGTTTGTGTTTATGTAAAATACAAATGGAGAAGAACTGCTCTCTGCCCATGTTTATGGCAACTATGCCACTCCGCGGCGATTTCTCCCTCCTCCTCTCGAATTCCCGGGGAAATTCGCAGAACAAAGCGCCTTGTTTTGTCTTTGCAGATAATAAAAAAACACAGGACCATTCCAAGGGCTCAAGCCTGTGATGCAGGGAAATCAATATTTTGCTTTACAAAGAGTGGGGAAATTTGCATCTAAACTGAAGGCGATGGAGCCTGAGCAGGGCAGGTGGCAGGAGCTGAGAATTAGATAATTTCTCATTGTTCCCGGATTCAGCCTCCACACCAGGCAGGCGGTTCTGCAGTGTCTCTGGCGCCCCGGCAGCAGCTCCAGACCTGGCATTTCTCAACCGAACAGAGAGAAGGAGGTTCTGCTCTTACAGCAGAGGGAAGGGGCTGCGGGAAGGAGCAGTGGGTCCCCGGGCAGTCAAGACCTATTGAATTTGGAGTCCCTGAGTGACAGACAGATGAGAGAGACAGAGAGAAACAGAAAGAGAGACAGGGAGGAAGAGGATGACACAGATACATATGGAGGCATATGTAGGAGATACAGAGAGAAATAGAACGAAGAGGGACAGAAGGACAGACACACATATGAAGGGACACATAAAGGGACATCATTTAGAAAGAGAGATAAAAGAGAAACATTCTTTTTTCCTTGCAGTAAAACAACTCCATTCTAGTTGTCATCTTCATGCCCTCTCCTTACCCCTGGTTAATTGCCTGTGGTCCCATAACTCACCACAAAGCAGAAAAAAAAAATCCTTATGTAAAGATGGTAACTTTCCTCTCTTGAACCCCTCTCCCCACAAGCCCCTTCCGAAACACATCTATGCTTCTTTCCACATGAAGAGACCAAATTCAGATCCCCAAGGTCCTACCTAGACCCAGGGTGGGAAGGAGGTGAAAAGAAGTGAACTCATTGCCCCTCAATGGGTCCCAGAGAAAGGCCACCCTGAGTTCCCGTCTATGGGTGGGGTAGAGAGAGGGAGCAGAGACAGTCAGCATGGCACAGTGGCAAACAAGGGCTCTGGGCGGTGCTCCAGGAGACTGGGCTGCAGGACTGGCACGCCAAATCAGCCACAGGGCAGGTACATCCCCTGGCAGGGTGTTAGTTTCCTTATCTGCAAGACATAGAAGTTGGATGGGGGGCTCTTTGAGACTCTTTCCAGCACCAACCCTCTGGGATTTTACATGAGAGAAAAGGAGACTGAG
This sequence comes from Smutsia gigantea, assembly GCA_032199065.1. NCBI lineage: Eukaryota > Metazoa > Chordata > Mammalia > Pholidota > Manidae > Smutsia > Smutsia gigantea. The sequence goes on from JAVSCE010011247.1 coordinate 88,646, forward strand.
TGGGGAAAGGAAAAGGGGCTGAAAAGCAGTTTATCCTGGCTCTGAAGAACAGGGTGGTGTTACAGATGTCCAGACTCGCTTTTGGCTTCCCCTCCCCCATTGCTGTCCTCTCATCTACAGCCATTACTGGGGTATCCTGAGTCTGCCCCCTCCCCTCTGCCCGAGGCCAGGCTGCTCAGAAGCAAGGAGGGGGCCTGGAGGTGGGGTGGGAGGCAGAATGAGAGGAGGTGGGAGGCAGAAACCAGCAGCCTCCCACCCCCATGCCCTTCTCTCCTCCGAGACAGCCGAAGTGCCCGGCCCCTGCCCCCCACCTCAAGTCTCAGGCAGTGGGCCTGCCCGCCCTTGGACAATTTTCCACCTTGCTCTAGCAGCCATGGCCTGTTCAGTTATGCTGCAAAGAAAATAAGTTAAAACAAAATAATAATTTCTTTAAAAAATTAAACCTTGGTAGGCAATTGCTAAGGCTGTAGGCGGGAAGAATGAGCTCCTTTGATGTGAGCCGATGTGTCATATTGTCTTTCCATCTCAATGCATTTCTAAATAGGGAGCCCTTTCCCCATTCCCTCCGCCCCTCCAAGCCCCCAGCAGAGATGCAAAGGGAACAGTCATAGCTGGATTGTGTGACAAGCAGGGAGAGACACAGAGAAATAGACACAAGTGGACCCAGTGCTTTGGCAAGCAGACTGGAGCCAAGCGAGCTCTGACCCAACCTTGAGAGTCCTTGATCTCATCTCCCCACCTCCTCTCTCTCCTGCTTACCGGGGCATGTGGTCACTTTCTACAAAAGTTTGAATTTACTCTAAGAAAATAGACATCACTTGAGCATGTTCTACTGCTGGTGGAGAATTAAGGTGATGTGCTATACTGGGAGTGGGAGTACCTTTACACCATTATTTGGAAGAAACACTGCTATGGAATCCCTATGGGATTTCTGCCAGAACAGCATTATCAGTGTTTCCAGCAGAAATCACCCTCTGCCCCCAAGCCCCCAGCCCCAATATAGCAACTTAAGCCAAAGCTGGGAGACTTCCGCAAGCCCCTCCAATTCAAGCCACCAAAAAAGAGTTTTCTGGAGTTCCTCCTTTGCCTGAAAAGATGTGAAAGACATGACAGAACCCTGATCAATGCACAGGTATTCTTGAGAGTCCAATCTTGCTTTTTATTCTAGGAAAGATCCTCTATAATTCAAACCTCCTGAGCGGGGGGTATATTTGCCATTTCTTATTTCTTCCCCATTTCCAAGGTCTCCTCTCTGTCCTGTGCTCCGCTCAAGCGTACAGTGTTCCAGATCGGACTTGGGAAGGCTGCACAGAGTCTGCTGCTTCCACAGGCTGGGGCCTGGGGAAGCAGAGACAGGTTCAGTGTCAGAAGGCAACATCCTCCCTGAAACAGTTTTAGAGCTGGACCTAGCCATGGTATATCCAGGACTTTCTCTGTATTACTTGAGAAGTGAGAATGGTATTGGAGGGGAGAAGCTGGGAAGGAGACAAGTGTACTCTTCACACTGACCCTGTGGAGAAGGAAGAGCCCAGGTTTTAGAGTCTGTGAGCTATGGTCAAATCCTGGCTCTATCACTTACCAGCTGCATCATTTTAGACACTATACTTTCACTCTGAACCTTAACTTCCTCATCTGTAAAATGGGACAGGTAAGGCCTGCTTCAGGTTTACAAGGATTATATAGTTAGTTTAAATGTCTGATACTCTGTGACTGATTCCTAGCAGGTGTTAAAGCAAATGACAGCCCTTATCCCTTTCTTCTGTCTCTTAGATCACAGAGAGACATCCATTAGCCACACTGTCCAGGGGTGACTCATACTCTTCCACTGGGCAAGTCCCTAAAGGTTGCCAAGAGGGAATTCATCTCATTTAATTCTGTGACTATCCAGAGAGGCAGAATGGGTAGATGCTACTAGTTCATTTGGTAAATGAGGGAATTAAGTGACTGGTCCTGGTCATACAAGCTCAGGAGGTGAGAGAACTGGAATCTAGGCCTTCTGATCCCTGGTTAACACCCCTTCCTTCTACTGGGGAAGATGTTGAGGGTGTGAATAATATTTCTTCCTCTATAGGAAAGGCTATAATATTTTTAAATTGACTTTATACTAAATACAAAATATTTGGAAATAAATTACAGAGCAGTGAAAGACTTACTCCTGTGTCTCTTTGCAAAGGTGTTGGCCCTCTGACCTTAACCATCCCAGTTGCCTCTTAGACCCAGTTGCTGGCGTAGAGGAAAGATAGTGTCATTGATAAAACCCAGGGCTGGGGCCAGGCAGCCTCGTGGCTCAGCGTATGCATAGCTGCTTCACTCTTGACAGAGCCAGGAGTCCTCAGAGGGCAGCTTGGGGAGTCTTTGGCATGTCTGGGTTGTATCCTGGAGTCAAAGCCCAGCTTCCCGGAAAGGTGCAAGCCAAGCTTCTTGTCAGACCAGGACTCCAAAGACTGGAATTCTCCCCAAGGAGCCTGGAGAGAGTTTGTAATCTCAGGACTCTGGCTGCCCCCCTAATGAAAAGAAACCAAATAAAATGCCAAAACTAATTAAAGTGACAAAATCAAAAAGCCTCTGTCAAAACTAGGAAGTCTTAATTCTTGATTTCAATGGAACCAAGCAGGAAGAATGAACATAACACATTTTTTGCATCCGTGGGCCAGCAGCCCCCTGTGGAACTGAGAAGCTGGAGCCCCGAGAGAGAACAAATCTGTCCCCCCAATTTTAGCCTCCATCCATTTGGTATTTGGAATCCTTTTCCACCCCAGCCTCCAGACCTTATCTACATTTCTGCTCTTTGCTAGAGGTACAGTAAATGGTTTTAGTGAGTAGCCTCCAACCTTTATTAATACTCCTGTACATTTGTAAATCATGGTACAGTTTACACAACACTCTCACATATGTTCTCTTGTTTCATCCCCACAACACCCCTGGCAAGTGGATATTATTATCCTCATTTCACTGGTGAGGTCTCCGAGAAGCTAAAAATAACTAATGGGATTACAGCTAGCAAGAAGCAGAGTCAGAATTAGAGCCTGTCTTTTCACGTCGTTCATTCATTCACTGAGCATTTCTCAAGGTACTACTAAGAGCCAGTTCTGCAGCAGGCACAGAAGACACAGTCCTCTCATTTCCCTTCTGCACTGGCCTTCAGTCACACATAAGCTCTGTCCTGGGGCAGTCCACATAATCGGTGGTGGACAGAGGCATCAAGCGAAATTGGTTTCAAATGAGTTCTTTGACCTCTTGGCTGCAGAGTTGCCCACGCCCACATCGACTGTGAAATTCTCTTCTGTGATTTGATTCTCTCTGGATTTTTTTTCCCGCCCTGATTCACTCACTCTCCTGTGCCTCCTCCCAACCTTTCCACTTTCTCCAGGGTTCAGCTCTCATCCCTCCTTTCTTCCAACTCCACACATCCTCTCTGAGTGATCTCATCCACTCAGAGGACTTCAAACACTAAATAATAGTGATAATAATAGTAATAGTAATAGTAATAGTAAAAATACTAAACATTGACTGAGCACATACTCTGTTTCAGGAGCTCCACTGCTGCTAGACACAGCTGGTATCATTTACCTCTCACAATAGCCCTCTATTATCTGCCGTCTACTGGTGTTAAGTGACAGAGCCAGAATTTGAGCCCAGTCTGTCTCACCCCAGAGCCTGGACTCCAAGGACTCCGGATTCTCTAGCTCTTACTCATCTCTCCTTGGTCCTATGGTGCATTTCTGAATTCCTGTTCTGAGTACCTTTGCGCCAGACCTCCCGAATCCCCTATGTCCAAGACAGAATTCCTATTTTGCTTCACAAGGCTGCTCCATATCCTTAGAGAAGTACAGGACTACACCAAACTAAACCAAAAACCTCAGAGCCCTCCTAGATTCATCCCTCCCTCTTGTCTGCCCACATTCAGTCTGTCACTGAATCCTCTTGTTTTTATCTCTAGTATGTTTGAACCCCGTCCTCCTTCCTCACCACTATCGCTCCCCAGCTCAGGCACTCTACATGCCTCTTCAGGATCATGTTATGATCCAGTCGCCTTATGGGATGATACAGTATGTCACCTTCCCACTTAAAATCCTCCAAGGACTTCCCGGGGCCTTGAGGATGAGGCTGAAATTTTCTAGCAATGCATACAAGGCCCTTCCAGATCCGGCCTCTTTCCACCTATCTAGCTTCCTCTCCAAATACCTCTGTATCCCCGAAGGCAGCCTGTGCTGTGCTCGCAGAATGATTCCTGTCTCTTATCCCCATATCCCATCCAACTTGCCTTCTTTTTATGTTTGGTCCTGCAGCTCCTCTTCTCCACTGTGCCCTCTCTAAAGTCTGGAATTTTGCAATTGCCTGCCCCTTCTGCCCTGAACCCTTTCCTCATCACCCAGCTGGTTCCTGCAGGATGCAGTAGGGCATAGAGGTTGAGAGTATGGGCTTTGGAGTCAGGCTGCCTGGGTTCAAATCTTAGACCTGTTATGTAGTGACTGAGTGACCGTGGGCAAGTTACTAAACCTCTCTGTGCCCCAGTTTTCTTGTCCATAAATGGAGGTGATAATAGCAGTGCCACTCTCCTCAGTTTACTGAGAGGTTTAAATGAGTTGATACACACAAAGCACTTAGAACGGCCCCCTCCTAACTTCCAAAGCTGTCTCAGGCACCCCCTTCTTGTCAGCCCACTGCACTCAGCGCTCACCTTTGTCAAAGAGATTAGCAACAGCACACTGCTAACTGGCACTAGACTGTGAGCTCCTTGAGCCAGGGGCTGTGTCTTTTTCATCTTTTTAACCTCAGGGGCTCACATCTACTCCGAGGGTCTGTCCTTGGAAGAGAGGGAATGTGGGAAGGTAACAGTGCAAAATGAGTCTGTGAGTGCTAGAAGAATCTAGAGTTAAATGGCCAAATCAGAGAATACTTCCTGGAGGAATCGAGTTTTGAGTTTTTTAGGCAAGTTGAGACTGAAAGAACTGGGGGAACACATGCACTCCATGGGGCAGGCACACACTGTGATGAGGCTTTCAGCAAAAAGAAGCACTTCACATGAGGGAGAGGGAGAGGATTTTCTTGGCTGGAGCATGAATGAGAGACAGATGAGAGAAACGACCACTCAGCCCTCATGCATCCCCATATTCACCTCCCATGCTGTCTCGCTCAGCTGGAGTTGTGTCGAGAGCCCCCGGTTTGTCCAGCCAGTCAGAGGCAAGAGGAAGAAGCCCCCGTCCCTGCCTTCCAGAGATAGTGACGAAGCTACAGGAAGCTGGGGGAACCAGCCCCAAACTCCTCTGTGAAGACACCAGAGTTGGGGTCATGAAAAGTTTCTTTATGAGAAGAAATTGCTCATTTTCCTCAAGTGTCAAGCCATCACTATGAAGGAAGTATGTGTCTGTTGGGGCAGCTGACTGTTTTCCGGGATAAATCTCTGATAATAACACAAAGTCATTACTGTGCAATTAGCCCTGCTAATGGGGAATGCCAAGTTCCCTTCCCACACCTTCCCTTCTTCCCTCCCTCCCTCTCATTGTACCTCTCTCGACTCTTTTTCACCCCTGCACACACATTCTTCTCTGACCTCTCCCTCTCAACGACTGAACTGGCTGCAGCAGAAGAGAGGGCCCACGGGGGTGCTTTCAGAGATTGGATTTTGACTCCTAGGTCCCCCCCAAATTAGCAAAGTGCACACAGAGCTGGGAGGGAGGCAAAGAACAAAGAGATGAGGATGAAGGGGAGGGAGAGGCTGGCCTCAGATGAGAATATCAGTTAAGTTAAAAAGGGAGGCCCCCAGCAACCTGTGGGGACAACTTACCCTTCAAGGTATGTAGCAGCCATGCGCCACGCTTAGGGACCCTGTCTCATGCCCCAGGAATGGGGAGATTTTCCGCAACACGGGAGACACAGCCCAGTGCCAAGGCCAGGGAACAGGGCTGTTGGTGGGGGATGCTGCGTTTGTTCAGGTTGCTGGCACGGACAGCTGTGAGGCTTGCTGGCAGTAGGTTTTGTTTCATTCTTGGTAATTATTCATCCTACACACATACACGTGTGCATGCATACATACTCAGGCCCTGGGACATACATGTGGATAGGCCACATTCAGACATACCCCACAGGGGGGCTTCTCAGCCATGCTCCTGAAAGCACCTGACAGATCCTCTGACATGCTGTCCCTCCTGGGGGCTGTTGAGTTTTTAGGAAATCTCAGCAATTTTTGTAGGATGGAGCAAATTTTGAAACTGCTGAGAAAATCATGGAGGGGAGGCCCAGAGCCCACTGAGGCCTCCATTTCCAGGTGGGCCAGACAGTCGCCCGTGGACGGACCAGCACAAACCAACAGCGGCTGGTGTAGCCCAAGCTCACTGCCCAGGGCAGAGGTGGGCAGAGGTGGGAAGGAGGAGATTAAGGAAGAAGAGGAGGACACAGCTAACTCTACGGACTAAGGAGGAGGAAGCAGGGACAGGAGATTGCTGTGGGGCCTGGATTCCAGAGAAACTTCCAGGTAGAGCAGACATGGGGATTGCAGCCAGGCCACAGCACCACAGCCGGGGGGACGCTGCAGAGAGTGTGAGAGCCTCGGCCCTACCAAGAGGTGGATCGGATGGCCTGCCTTGTCTCCTATCCAATTCTTTATGAAAACTGCTGAAAACCAATTGCTTTCCTCACAGCTGTGCTCACCTGAAGTGGGGGTAAGGAGAGGGATGGCAGGAGCATTTCATTATTCATTGGATTAATTTGTTAGAGCCAAACAGCAAAACAAAGGGAAGCCAGTCATTTTCTCCAAAAGCCATTCTGATTGTCAGCTGAGCTGGTGAGACGTTGTCCTGGAGGCACACGATGGCTTCTTGCTGCCTTTGGGTTTGTAAGCAGCACTAAGGCAATGCTTTCCTCAGTCCCCTCTGGCTCCCTTGAGCCCTGCAAAGGCCAAGAAAGCATCTCCAGGAGCCTCCCTCAGCTGGGACTGCCCTCATTCCCCCACACGGCCACGATGCAAATCTTGAGCTTTTCCTCATTTTGAGCATCTTCTCTGAGAGGAGGGTCCCATCTCCCTAATCTGAGTTAGACCCCTAGAGCTCTCTATTTCTGCTGTCTTGACTGCCCTCAGCCCTTAGGGTTAAATGAAGTAACTGACTTATGAGTTTCAAAATTGGTGGTGGTAAGGATAGAGCTGTTTTTTAATTTGATCAATTCTTCCTTGCCAGGGAAGAAAGGAATGAAAATGAAATGTCTAAAGGCAAAGGGAAGGTTTGCAGACCACAGAATGGGAGAGGTTCTCAGTCTGAAATTCCTACAAATGCTGCATGGTGAGAGCTTCTGCCTTGAAGATCTACCAGGTAAAGCTTGAGATCTTCCCACACAGCCATTACCTGGACCGGGCTGCAGGCCAGCCACCCGGGGGGTCTCAGTCTCTCCATGTTCTGTTTCCACCGGGGGCTGCTCCATCTCTAAAGCTCCCACCCAAGTGAAGACAAAATCCTCCTCCTCGATTCTTCTCCACATGCAATCACAGGCCAGCAATTTGTAAAGGAACTTCAAGAACTACCAAGGAAGGAATTACAGATCATGCGAAAAAGTTTTGAATAGTCAGATTCCCAAGCACAGCGTCTGATTGGAGAGTCACCATGCTCCAGCCAGAAAGGGCAGGTGCATGTCAGAGGCACCTCACCAGGCTCCTGGCCTGGGAAGGCTGAGCGACTAGGGCAGGGCTAAAGCTAGGTTCCCAGAGATCATGAACTAGATGGCAGGAATGAGTGGGTCCTGATTCACCATAAGCTCTGCAGCCACTGCCAAGTGGCCCCTTGTGCAATACCAAAGCTAAAGGCCACCAGGACCAGAGGAGGGAGCTGAGATCCCAGCTGCAGACCTAGAAGAATGTCAGAGGCCAGCAGGGGTGAGGCGAACCAAAGCAGGCTGCATCCCTGGGCAAGTGCCCCAAACCTTTGAACATTTGAAAAATGTTCAGAATTTGCCTTTAGACTCACAGACACTGAGAAATGACTGGTAGTTACCATGAGGGAGGAGTTGGCGTGGGTGGGTGGAGGGGGAGAGGGGGATAAAGGGGCTCAGAAATTCTCAATCATATATAAGTTGATCACAGGGATGGTAGTACAGCATGGAGAATATAGTCAGTGTTTCTGTAACATCTTCCTGTGTTGACAGACAGTAACCGCACTAGTGGGGGTGAGGATTTAATAATATGGATAAGTGTGGAACCACTGTGTTGTATACTTGAAACCAATAGAAGACTGTATATCAACTGTATGTCAATTTAAAATAATTTGCCTTTATGGGCTGTTGATGTGTGGCTGAGTGACTGATTAAAGAATTGGAGCAGAGTAGAAAGCTTCCCTTCCTTCTAGCCCCTGTCAGTCTTCAGATAAGCTGGTCAAGCCATGCCAACCTCTGATAAAAACATGAAACAACACCATAGTATCACCCAGAGAGTTCGATGACCCTCATTTTCAGCCCAAGATGATTGTCAGTTGGCAAGATCCAGCAGAGGTTAAGGGGATGGGCCTTGGAGTTACGTCAGAGATGGATATAAATCCTGGGGTCTGATTAATTCAATCTACATATCCCCCACCAACCTCTCCTTATCTGCAAAAGGGGATAATATAAACACTTGCAGAGGTGTCGAGGATTAAATGTAGTAATACCTGAAAAAGACCTCGCATACAGTAAGTGCTGAATAAACAGTAGTTCTGTGATTATTATTTGGACTTGGTAAGTGATAGCTGAACGACCTCAAATACAGGTGGATGGCCTTGATAAGGTCTGCTATCATAGTCCCCCAGATGAGCGAGCACCTTACCCACGTGAGAACAGTCTAGGCCTCAAAGCATAAATTGTCCTCGGCTCTAGCAGGAGGAATCTGCCCCTAGCTGCAGTAGGCAGGTGTCTTTGCTGGCCTGAAAATCTTCCAATGGCCCCTTTCCCTCCGCACTGAGGTGCCCACTAGTGGAGGAGGGGGCTGCTGCTTAAATTGAGCCCTTTAGACATAAATTATGAATCACTGACCTTTCCTTGCTTAATTACTCCCACTGCTGGGTGGTCTGGGCTCTGGTGCTCTGCCCCAGGGGGAAAATTCTGCCCACAGTCATCAGAGCCCGCCACCTAGAGCTTCTGCTTTTATCCACCCTGGTTTGTGAGGCTATTTCTGTGGCAGAAAAATTCTCCCACTGTGATGAAGGTCACGCCCTAGACCAGGGGCTGGCCCCCCTTTGGGCGCTCCTAATCCCTTTGACCTTTGCAGCATCACCTGATCCTTCTTTTAAGCTTGATATCATTGCCAGCTCATCTTTTTAAAAAACTGAACCTGAGGGTTGTTAATAAAGCTGTCATACTAAAGGTCTGTGGTTTCTTGAACTTATACACAGAAACAAATGCATTCATATAAAAAGGGCACAGGGCACTCCACGAAGGGGTGACCCTCTGGGTCCTGAGGGGGATTCTGTTAGTTTGCAGCCTCCAGAGGGAAGAAACCAAGAGGATGACTATTTTTTATTAGAAATTTTCAAACATACACAAAAGTAGAGAGAGTAAAATGAAATCCTATGTAACCATCACCTAGCTTCAAAAATGATCAACCTTCTCCTAATCTTTTTTCATTGTTTCCCCACCCTTGATTTTGCTAAAGTATTTTAAAGCAAATTCCAGATATTATATCATTTTACCTGTCAATTCTTTGGCATGCACTTTTGATAAAAACTTTAAATATATATATATACACACACACACACACACACACACACACACACACACACACACACATCACCACCCTTAATAAAAATAATGAAATAATACTTCTCTAATATTACCCAGTTGTCTGAAAATACCTCTTTACAGTTGGCTTGTCTCAGTTAGGATCCAAAGTGGATGGTTTTTAATAGTAGCTTCTGGCTTTCTCTATCCACTATCCACCATTCGTGACCCTATGGAATGACCCAGCAAACAGCCAGACATGGGCGTCATTAGTCAGTGTAAGGTGGGGATGGGGACATAGGGAAAAGACAACCTTTTTCAAAGATAAGGCCTGAATCCAGAAAATCATGTTTAGCTTGAGTTTGGCAGGGGAATGTGCCTTGGAGCCCTGGGAACAGACATCCTTTTGACATAGTATAATAGCCATCCTCTGCAATAGGTCTCACATGCTCAGCACAAAACTCCACTGGGGCTTTGCTTAGAGGCTTGTGCTGCCTGTCTCAGAAGTTGTATCTGTCTCCTCCATTCATGGATTTAAGGAACAGTTATGGGACATTTGTTCTGAACTGAGTGCTGGGGGAACAGACAAGGAGCAGACAAGCTGTCTGACGATGTCTTAAGCCCTTTGTCAAGTCTGTGCAAAGAGCTGCAGAAGCCAGAGGAGGGAGCCACTGAGTCTGCTGGGAGGCAGGGAAGGCTGCCAGAAGAGGCCTTTTGAACTGATTCTGGAGGTGTTGGAGTTTCTGAGGGGGCCAGTGAGTCAAATCTCCAGATTTTAAACCAGAAACAGACACAGAAATCAGAAAGAGAGAAAGATCAAATACCTACCTTATTACAGGTGAAGCTGAAAACAGCAGCTGAGGCCCAAAGGGTCTCCCTGCTTCTCATCCTGAGTGATTTTAAATTAAATGCAATAAGGAAGCATAGAGGATGTAGACAACAGAATGCAACATTAAAGAAACACCAGAGAGTGTAAAACGTTACTGTGAACAGGTCAGCGCTTCATTAGAGTAGACTCTGGAGAGCGAGGTTGAAAGTTTGCCTTAGACAGTGTGGGCCAGGAGAAGCTTTGGATCAGAGGAAGGGGGCCTTATACAAGAGAGAAGCCTTCCTGTCTAGTCCATGGCCTCCATGCCCTTGTTCAAAGTGTTCTCCCGGCCTGGGAACCCTACCTGAATCCTTTCAGCGATACCATGTCCCTCACATGCTCTTCTTTAAACAACCTTCTCTTCCATCACTTCTTGTTCTCTGTGTTAACCTCTGCAGACTTGCTCACACTCAAAGACCTGCAAGAGAACCCGCAGCACTTCACAAAGGCCCTTCCACAACATGCAGACAGACGCTTGCTGCCAGGGCTAAGCCACCTCCTATGGACTTCTGAATGGAAGTCCTTACTTTGGTTTCTTTTGTATCCCTACAACACTTAGCATAGGTGCTTACTCTTGGCAAGAGCCTGTTTCATTAATTCATTCATTCAACTAATGATCAAACCACCCACTAAGCACAGGAGATACAACAGTGAGCAGAAACAAACTCTCCACCCTATGAAGCTTATAACCTGATGGAGGAGATGAACGATGAACAGACAGGCACATAATATCACGGCAGGTGGCAACAAGTGCCAACAAGGAAAATTAAGAGAGAGAAAAAGAAGATGGAGAGTTACAAGGGATGCCTTCACTGGTAGGGTGTTCAGAAGACCCAAATATTTCCTGAGGAGATATTTGACCAGAATAAAAGGAGGAAGTAAGACAGGGAAGACAGAGAGAAGAGCAAGTGCAAATGCCATGAAGTGAGAATGTGCTTAAAATATTCGGGGAGTATCTGGAAAACCAATGTGGCTGGAGAGAAGAGGGGTGAGAGGCAACATTACAGAGGTTATGTAGCTATTTAAAATTAAATTAGTTAAAATAGAATAAAATTTTAAATTCAGTTCCTCAGTAGCACTAGCCACGTTTCAAGCGCTTAGTAGCCACACGTGGCTGGTGGCGACTCTCCTGGAGAGGGCACATGCAGAACATTTCCACCCTTGCTGAGAGTTCTGTTGGACGGAGCTGAGGGAGAGTCTTGCAGGCCTCAGTGAAGATTTAGGATTTTAGTCTAAGAGTAATGGAATCTCTGGAGGTTTTGAGCAAGAGTGTTCATGATCTGATTTACATTTTAAAGGATCATTCTGGCTGTGGGGAGAATAAGGCCTAGGGGAGAAGGGTGGAAGTAAAGAGACCATTTGGGAGACTGCCGCAATAACATAAGCCCAAAGAGAGCTGGAGGGTAGTGATGGGCATAGTTATATGTCATTGGCTTTTGGACATATTTTAAAGATAGAATTGAAAGAATTTGCTGATACACTAGAGGTGTGTGTGAGAGTGAGGAGTCAGCAGTGACCTTCAGGTTTTTGATCTGAGAACCTGGATGGATTGTGGTACCATTTAGGTAGCTGGGGATTCCTGGGGAGGGGAGGTTCTGGGAGAGGGTGAGGGTGGTACAGAAATATGCATTCAGTGTGCACATGTCTAGGTGAGATACACACTAGATGTGGTGATAAAAGGAAGAAGATGTATGTTGAAGTTTAAAGTACAGCAGAGAGGTTAGGGATACAGATAAAAATCTGAGAGATAATCTTTAAAGCTGTGAGACTGGGTGACAGCATCCAGGGAGAGAGTGAAGTACAGAGAAGAGGTCCGGGAATAGAGCCCTGGGGCCGGTACCATTTCGATGTGGGGAAGAGGAGGATCCACTGGGCAGGAGCAGCCAGTGAAGTGGGAGAACAGGAGAGGGTAGTGTCCTGGCAGCCAAGTGAAAAAGTTGTTTCAAGAAGGGTCAGCTATGCCAGAAACAACTAAGAGGTCCAGTCATGTGAGAACTGAGAACAAACCACTGGATCTGGCAATATGAGATCACTGATGCTGTGACCTGAATGTTCCGGTGCCCTCCCAAAAATTTACATGTTGAAGCCTAAACCCCGGTGGGATGGTATTTGGAGGTGGGGCCTTTGACAGGTGATTAGATTAAGGTGAGGTCATGGAGGTGGGGCCCCCATGATGGGATTAGTGCCCTTATAAGAAGAGGAGGAGATCAGAGCTCTCTCTCTCTGCTGGGTGAGGATACAGAAGGCAGCTGTCTGCAAACCAGGAAGGAAGCTCTTACCAGGAACCAAATCAGCCACTGCCTTGACCTTGGACTGTCCAGCCTCTGGAACTGTGAGAAATAAGTGTTTGTTGTTGAAACCATCCAGTCCATGGGATTTTCTTGTAGCAGCCCAAGCTGGCTAAGACAGCTGGGGACCTTGACAGTGGCTCTATCAATGGGGTGAAGGAGGTTGGGAGAAAAACATGATTGGTGGGCATGCAAGAGAGAACAGTCGGTGAGGTTGTGGAGATACCTATGGTCAAGTTTTCAAGGAGTTTTGCTATGAAGGGACACAGACAAATGAGGCAGCCGCTGGAGAAGATTGTGGTGTCAAGGGATACCATTATTTTTAAGACGAGAGATATTACAATGTGTGTATATGCTGATAAGGCTGATCCAGTAGGGAGGGAAGAATGGTGTTGCAGAGGGAAGAGGAGTTAGTGTAGAAGCAATGACCTTGACTAGGGGGCGGGGAGGAGATCCAGTGCTGAGGCTGAGGGTTTGGCCTTGCATGGCAGCCTGGATGCCTCATTCCTTGTAACCAGAGAGAGGTGGACTCTACAGACTCAGTGTGCAGGCAGGTTGATGGACACAGCGGTAGGGATTTCTAATTGCTCAGTGAAATAACATGCTAGGTCATCAGCTGGGAGGGAGGAGGGGACCATGGGTGTAGGGGGTGGGAGGGGAGAAGAGAAAGTGTGAAGTAGTGTTCTTGGAGAGCAGGAGAGTGAATTAACTACGTGAATGCAGGAGCGCTGCCTGGCAGCACTGAGGGCTCACTTGAGGTTTGTGGTCATGAATTTAAAATGAGACAAATCAACACGGGTGTACATTTTTTCCAACCATGATTGCAGGTGAAGAGTAACGGAGAGTTGGATGTTATCACAATTGGAATTTTGCCAGGTAAATACCAAGCATGAGATGGGGTGAGCTAATTTATTATAATGACACAAGGCAGCGATTCTGTGGATGGATGGGGCATCTAAACTGGGTTAGGAAGGAGGCAGGGCCCAAGCAGGAAAATGGGAGGGAGGGGTGACTGAGTCCATGGCTTGGAGGTCAAAGATTATGTACGGAATGACATTTTTGGTAAAGAGAGATGGATGGCAGCAAGTGGCTAAAAGGAGGAGGATAGGATGTTCAAATGACTGTGGGAGTCACCAAGAATCATGGCAGGGAGAGAGAGAAACAGTAAGCGAGGTGGTGAAGCAATCAGTGAGTAGGGGAGCCTTTAGGAGGACAGTTGATAATTGCAAAAAGAAGAGTTATGATTTGACAGTCTGTGGTTCAGAGCAACTGAGGAATTCTAGGGAGGAAGGAGAGCAAAGACCCTGGGTGCAGAGCCATGGGGGGGGGGGGACCTGGTGTGGGGCTGCCAGTGCTGGGAAAGAGCAGTGACCCAGGCCGATAAGGACTCTGTATTTATGGAGATTGTGCTTTAATTGAGGGAGACAGATAACATACAAGTAAATAAATATACAAGAAAATATCAGATAATGAGAAGGGTTATGATGAAAATGAAAAGGAAGATGTTATTGACAGTGTCTGGCCGTGGGAGGGGGGGAGGGCGGTTTTAGTTCAAGTGGTCTCAGGGAGTTGGCTGTGGAGATCGGACATCCTGGGCAGAGAGAAAAGCAAGTGCAGCGACAGGCTCAGATGCATGGGACGCTTGAAACAAGATCAGGACTTCTCCGGACTTAGGGGACTGGACTCCAAGACAGAAAGAGGAGCTTAGCTGAACAAGGCCCCCAGGAAACAGGGATCTAAACGGCAATGGTTTGTGCCTAAAGAGGTATTAAAACTGAAAACAATATTCTAGATGAATCTCTATGTGGCTCAGAAAAGTTACAGTATTCCCAATACTGCTTTTAAAAAGCTCCGCATTGTTTTTGCCCTTAGACAAATTCGTCTTCCTTTGTCTAAAATCGAAGAACATTTTTATTCTGTTGACTGAAGAGTGCATTGTTGGTTTTTTCCCTCACTTGTTCTCATTTTTTATTTTATTGTTATTCAGCGCAAAACCAAAAGCTGTGATCAGGAAAAGACAATCGGGGGATGGCTGGAGGAAGCTTGTCGAAACAACCTCCTGCTTAGTAGTTTGCTTCTGCTTGTCCTTAAGACTTTCACATGCATAAAAAGGCCAGAAATTCATCACAAATGGCAGAAAATTGCATTCCATTAATTTCAGAGCCTGTGGCTCCTACAGATCCATCATCAAGAGCAGTTACTTCTAGGATGTTCAAGAAAACAGATCACAATAAAAGCTGTTTTGCTTATCTGTTTCACATTTTAGAGGAATGTGTTTCAGTACATTATCCAGAGAGATTTTGCTCAGAATCTCATCAGTTTGTTTAGAGTCAGGATGCCTGCCCAAGCCCTTGACTTCCTCTTAAAGATGAAAGCTTAAAAGCCATGGATGAGGTTCGTGAAAGAGAATCTCTCCCAGGAACCAAACTCAGAAAAGTAAAATATGCCTTTCAAAATGGACAGAATTACTTGATAAGCAGAGACCAAAAGGAAAACTCAGAACCTTAAAATTATTGCCCCACTGTAATCCCTGATGTTTGTTCATTCAGCTTTTGCTTGAATTTATCTAGTTCTCACTACTTCTAGACAGACCATTCCGCTTTTACACAGTTTTAATTGGGAGAAAGTTCTTCTGTAAGGGCAGAAGTGGGCTCCCTGTAACATTCATCTATTGGTCCCAGATGTAGCCTCCAGGGTCTCCGGCATGCAGCAATTCTGCATATTATCAGAGCAACCTCCCGCCTCCCTTGGGTTCACCATCTCTCCCTGTCTTTGGGGTTGCCACTTTGCAAGGTCTCTTCTGCTGCCCACGGCCTTCTAAAATTCAAAATGGTGAAACTGCGAGATTACAACCAAATTCAGGCATGTGTTTATCTCACTGTGTTTAGGAAACACTGGGCAGAGTGCCACATGATCTGCAGAGGCTAAGTGCCTGGAACTGACTGTCTACCATCAGCATCTCCAGCAGATGGCTGGTGCTGCCCTGCAACACCAGGGGGCACTCCCGTCCCTCCCCCTCCGCGAGGTCCAAGGCCAAACCAGCTCGTGACTGTCTCAGGCTTTTTTGGGGTCATGGATTCTTTTGAAAAGCTGATAAAAAGCTATGAGCACCCTTGCCAGGAAAATGAATATGCACATAAAAAATTGCATTCAGTTTCACCAAACTTACCCACCCATCCCTGAATCTCATGCATGAATTGAAACCCCTCCCCTGGGGTACATAGACTCCAGGTTAAGGAGTCCCACTGTAAACAAAGCCTACACAGTCCAGCACCAGATCCTCCATGGAATTTCAAAAGGATTTTCAGTTGAGGGCTTGAAATGAGTCACCAATCCATCCATCCTTTCAATCAAATATGCCAAGTGTGTGTTATGTGTCACACACAAGGGCGATGGCACTAGACAGAGATGCAGTTTCCATTCTCAGGGAGTTCATGGTCCCTTGGGCAGAGTAAATAAACAATTAGGTGTTCACAGTTTTCTATTATAATGACAGTGCTATCATAAGTACAAGGATGTGGGATGCACAGAGGCAAGGCACCTAACCTGGCCTGGGGGTTTCTAGGAAGACTTCTCAGATGAGACCACGAAGTCCTCAAAACCTTTTATATTTAGATCATTTATTAAATCCCAGCTGTGTTACTAATTCAAGAGGCCAAATTGGCTACACTCAGCACAGCACAACCCCTCACAGCAAAGATTCCCGGTGCATTGGCTCTGGAGACCGCCACCCCCTAGCCTCACAGTAAATACTGGAAGAGTCACTTCTTGCCCAGTGTGTCCCCTCCCTGAGGCGCACCGTGATGACTTCCCACAGACGCTGCTCCTCCAAACATCACTGGCCTCCAGGCAGGTGAAATTGGGACACGACTCCAGTTGCTAATGAAGAGATGATGCTTCTCTAATGAAAACAGGATGTGGTGCTAGGAGCCCACTACACATGAATAAGTACATCCTAATTAAACATTGCCTTGTGTTTCCCACACAGTTATTCAGTATTAAATGTGAATGAAGTTTGCTTCATGTAAGACTCAGCTCTGACACATTCCTATGGAATCACCAGGAAGTTACTTCTCTCCTGGTGCTTATTATATTCCTTGGAGCTCTTTTTAAAAGTCAGGATGTGTATATAACCTTTGTAGGTGGAAAACTTCCCCTGTAGCTCTGGACTCTCTTCAGATAGATTGTCTGCACCGGGACTTTTTTCTGAATGAGCTTTGCTTCCAGGTTCTCCTTGGCGTGATCCTCACCTCTGATCAAATCCATTCTTTGGTGCAATCATACCAAGTTTGTTTACTCTTCATGCCCACCGCAGCTTGGAAAGGAAATGACGAGGAAAGACCTCTAGCTCAGCTCTTGGAATACAGCTAATATGCTGTCATTTTCTGGAACAGGAGAGGACTGACTTGGGAGAGTTAGGTGAATTTCTCATAGGTTATTTCTTCAGTTTAACTTTATCATCTTTTCAGAAACTGCAATTTCTCCAAATATTAGACATTTTCCCTTTCAAATGCATTTCAAAGCCCAGACAGGATTTTTCTGGGATAAACAGGCTTCTGTGGGCAGCTTCCTCTGCCATAAAGCATCAAGAGCTGTCCATATTTTGCAATGATTGACTCCAGAGGGGCAGAAAGCACAACTAGTAAAAAAGAAGGAGTCCAGAGTCACGGCGATCATTAGTCCTGTTGGCCAGGCGTCACTTCCAGGTCTCCTTGCGTTTGGGCCTGTGTAGTTGGTTTGGGCCAATGACTTGTAAACAAAAGAAACACAGGACACTTTCAGGTGGGAGGTTTACCTGCTGGTGTGAGAGCACCCAGAGCACTGGAGTTAGGGGAAGCGCCATCCGCAAGAGTCCCTGGATACCTACAATGAGCAGACCTGCTCTCCCAAGTATTGTGAATTGTATACATGTTCTCCCATAATTAACTAATACTCAAGGTCCCAAGGGTGACATTCATCCCTAATAAAAATGAATGTAAACCCATGTTTCAGAAAGTGTTTCTGATCATTTCTTTTTTTTCCCCACATCTTGTCAGATCTGATTAGATCATTCCTCTTTTACTGCATACTGTGGCAGATGCAGAACTCATACAAGGGAGAAAGGTCGGTTCTGCCTCTTTCTTATTGCTCACTCAGGCTTGTATCATTGGAATTAACTTCAAACCACAGGAATCCTTTTAAGCCATTTGTCTATTTTATGAAGACTATTTTAGTTAAAACTAGGAAACAATCTCTAACTCAATAAAAACGAAAAAAATGGGTAAACGACAAAAGTGCATTGATGGTTGAGGACGCTACATCCACCCCTCTGGGTGGGGTCCACCTTTGCCCTGGAGTCTCTCTGGACTGCACGGCTCAGAGCCGTGCTTGTATACAGCCATCAGTGTTGGTCCACATACTGAATACTGATAAGCATAATTTCTCATTTTTTAAATTATAAAATACAGCTACTGCATTTTATTGACTCAAAGACATGCATTTTGTCATTTTTTTAATATCTGAAATTAGAGAGCATCTTTGTCTTGCCTGAGGGTTTCAGTCCCGGGCAAGTTTACTATGGATTCAGTGAGACCAAGAAACAACAAACAGAATGTTCTTGGGGTCAAAGGGTTCATACACGGCTTTATTCTGGCAGTAGGTCGAGCGCTAGAATCATGTCTGCATCCAACAGTCTGCAGGTCTGTAATCCACCTCCACCTCTGCCTTTGTCCAGAGCAGGGGGCAGAGCTCTTTCTACAGTGACTCAGTCAGTAATAGCTCATTCCCTATGGGTGTGGAAGCAGTAGCCCAGCAGCAGGCCAGTTACATCATCAAGTAGTTTAGGTTCAGGTGACGATCCTGGCCATAGGAACCTTCACTTTATCCACAGGGCAACACCTGGGGGTTATTAGAAAAGAAGAATCTTGCCCAAAACACCTAAACCAGATCGACATTTTAACAAGATCCTAAGGTAATTCATGCACATATTAAGGTTTGAGAGCCCTGTTCTACAGGCATTGAAATTTGGGTCTTGTCCATTGGGAGCTTTTAGTGTATTTGATAAGAGCAGATGTACTTCAAAGGCTAGTGCCTTATCTGTCTGACTAATGTTCACTCTTCTAAGACTCAGCTCTGGACATTCCGGTGCTGGAAAATGTTTAACAACTGACTCTGGGAAGGAAAAAAAATAGCATTTGCAATTTTCCATTTGGTGAATAGTCCTCCCATAGCTGATTTCAAGCTACCAGTGGTAGTTTTGGGTAGCATTCCTGGATATTTGACAGTCAGCTCTCCAGAGCTAGTAGGAGTCAGCTGAAGCACTTGCCTCCAGCCCTTCCTTACCACTTCTCCTCTCCCCTTTCCAAGGTTTGGTGAGACCTACCCCACCTGTGCATGTCTCCTTCAAGGAAGAACCATACTGGGCTGCTTAATTTTATCCCGTGTCTGTGTGGTAGGCAGAATGATGCTGCTCCCAAAGATGTCCAAGTCCCAATTCCCAGAATCTGTAGATAGGTTTTGCTGCATTACTAATCAGCTGACCTGAATACAAGATTGTCCTGTATTATCTGGGTGGGTTGAATATAATCACAGGAGTGCTTATAAATCAAAGAGAAAGTCAGGAGATGCAATGTGAGAAAGATTTGATAAGCATCAGTGGAAGGGACCGTGAACCAAGGAATGCAGGTGGTTCTAGAAGTTGGAAAGGGCAAGGAAATAGGTTTTCTCTTGAAGTCAGCAAAAGCAGTGCAGCCCCGCCAACACCTTGGTTTTTTAGTGAGACTGACTTAGTGACACTTACGGGGAACTTCTGACCTTGAGAACTCTAAGATGATAAATGTGTGTTCCAAGAACAAAATTTATTTAAGTTGATTTA
Source organism: Smutsia gigantea (assembly GCA_032199065.1). Lineage (NCBI taxonomy): Eukaryota > Metazoa > Chordata > Mammalia > Pholidota > Manidae > Smutsia > Smutsia gigantea. The sequence goes on from JAVSCE010011247.1 coordinate 108,330, forward strand.
AATAAACTTTAAGTAAAATTTATTTAAAACAAGTTTATGGCAACTTGGCATGCCACCCACAGAAAATTATTATAGTCTGTCTTTCCCTACAGATCAACGGTTCTTAATGTTGGCTACACCTGGATTCACTAGGAATTTATTTTAAAATTATGGATGCTGACATCATCCCGGCCTGTGCATTCGGATTTCTAAAAGCATCCCCAAGGGCACAAGGGAACACTGAGCTCCTGATTCCGTCATCTGAGAACTTGGTAGAAATGCAGAATTTCAGGCCCTGACTCTGATCTACAGAGTCAAAACATGTATTTTAACAGGATCCCCAGGTGGCGTGTATGAACATTGAACTTAAGGGGTGCTGCTGTAGCTCGTGAGCCTTTTGAGGACAGAGGCTGTGTTTCTTCACCTCGTAGCCCAAGCCGCCGGCGCAGAGCAGGCAGTAAGTAAATAGGAAATGAATGGTAACTCAGTTCTAAACAAACAGAAGGCTTGAATGTTAGAGCAATACAGAAAGATCTAAGATGATAGAGTTTTTTTTTCCTTTAACTGGCATCTTATGTAGAAATTGAGCATAAGAGACAGATGAGGGCGGCACCAGCAGTTCTCCCCGGGCAGCCTCTCCCTTCGTCACTGGGACCCCTGCCTGGGTGGCACCCTGGAGCTCAGAGAACGCAGTGGGGTACCCTTGTGGAGGAGAGGACAGAGAGGGTCTAAGCAGGATGCTGGGTACGGAAGGTCCAGAGCAAGAACGAATGAGTTGGCTGTGTGACTCACAACGAGGGGCTGCTGTACAGATAAAAAGCTCTGCGAGTTCACTAGGATACGAGGTGTCAGGCCGGACAGACCAAGTCAGCCAGTACAATGTAAGCTCGGGTCAAGGTCAGCAGAGGTGAAGGACTAGGCAGGGGGGAAGGCAGACTCGGAGTGCAAAGGGCCAGGCAGGGCTCAGGGAAGGCCGGAGGGAACAAACAGGCTGCAAGCCTGCCATCCACTGGCGTCGCCATCCTGTACCACTCTGTTCCAAAGTCAAAGTCCCGGGAGAGAGAGTCCATGCCCTCCTTGGCTGGGGCAGGATAGGTCGCCTCCATTTACAGTCCTGTCAGAACTACACTCAGCAGGTAATAGGTAATTCCCCCAAGGAAATCAAAGTGCTGATAGGATGAGCAAACGCAGAGCACAGCCATTTTTCAGACAGGAAACTGAGGTTCAGTTTGTTTAGAAAACTCACCAGTGTTTGCATAGGGAGAAAGTGCTGGCCCTGAAGTTTGAGCCCAGGGTGGTGTCATGCAGAAGCTGATACCCTGCAGGACAGCGTGTCGTCTGGCAAAGAGTCTAGTGCCTGGGACGGAGGCCCTTGGATAAGCAACAACACAGGCAGGCGCAGTGATGGGACGACTGAGAGTCCTGGGCTCGCTGGGCCCGGACAGGATTGGGGCTGAGCCCGCACAGCGGGGCTGGGCTGGGCAGCAGGAGGTGGGGAGGACAGGCCTCGCCCCCGGAAGCCCTGCTCATCCTCAGGCCGCTGCCCTCCAGCCCCATTTTAAGCACCTGTATCAGTGTGCTCGGTGGCAGAGTACCACAGTCTGGGGGGCGTAAGCCACAGAAACTGACAGTCTTACAGCTCTGGAGGCTGGACGCCCAGGATCGAGGTGCGGGCAGGGTGGGCTCCTTCTGAGGGCCGTGAGGGAGGGGTCTCTTCCAGGCCTCCCCTCTTGGCCCCCAGAGGGCCACCTCCTCCCTCCAGCTCTTCACGCCGTCTTCCCCCTCTGAGTCTTTGGGCCCAGATTTCTCCTTCTCATGAGGACACCGTATGGAAGTAGGGCCTGCCTTAATGACCTCATTTTAACCTTGTTTTCAAATAAAGTCACTTTCTGAGGTATCGGGAGTTAGAATCTGAAACCCCCCTGGCTGTCGTGTGCTTCGGTCAGTTTGACTCAAGGCTCAGGGCTTGTACACGTCCGCAGGGCATGTTAATACCAGACGCTTCTGGAACATCAGGTGTTCGCCTGGCAGTGAATTCTAGCCGTCACACAACTCACAGGCTTGTGAGGGAAAAGGGCTTGTACGTGGACTGTGCTACAAGGCCTTTGGAGGCCTGGGGGATGCAGTTTAACAGTGTGGTTTAGAGCCCAGAATCTGCAACCAGACTGCTCTTGAATTCTGGCCCTGACTTCCACATGCTGTGTGACCGTGAGCAAGTTGCCCACCTTTCTGTCCCTTTGTTTCTCCACCTAACATAAAATAGGCATAATAATAGCAACTATCTTATTGGTTATGAGGTTTCAATGAGGAAATATTCCCCAAAGTGCTAGCAAGCACTATATATGTGTCTGTAAAGTAAAACCATCAGAAGTAAACCCAGGGTGCTGAGGAAACACAGAGGAGACCCCTAACCTGCTCAGAAACTTCAGGGACAGTTGGGAACACTTCCTGGAATGGTGTGGGGACAAGGTGGAGGCTGCCAGAGGAGGACAACAAGCCAGGGCTCTCCAGGGGGCATTTGTGGCATGTCCTTAGAGGGGGTGTGGGGCGGTGGGTGGGGGTCTCAGCTCCTCGGGAATGTGTCCCCACTTTTCCTCCAGGCATGGGTGGGGGAGGGCTGGGCCGGCTCAGCCACGGTTCTGGAAGAGGAAATGTCAACAGGAAAAGCACAGCCCCATCTCTGCCCCGTGTGAAGCTTTCTTACTGTCTGGAAGTAGGATGGGCTCCTCTCCCATGCATGCACAGGGCAGTGGGGAGGTTTTAACCCAAGTCCAGCTCTCTGCGGTTACCAAGTGCCTATCTGAGTTGCCTGTGTCTATGAATCGGAGTATATCCAAGGAATTAAAAAGAGTAAGCTGAGACTGATTAGAAACCCAACCCTACCCCAACCACCACCACCAAAATTGTGCATCCTCTCACAGACCTTCTACAGTCATTGGTCATTTCCAGATAAACAGCAGTTAAAACAATTGTCCGTGTCCCAAGGACCCCACCATGAGGCCATAGATCATTAAAGGCAACCTAGTTCCTGCAAACTGCAACCAGAGCCAACTTTGATGCGAGCCTCCAGCACTCTAACAAGCTCCTTTGCCTCCAGGTGGTGGAGAGAAGGCCACAGACACAGAGTCAGAGGTACTGTCTGCAAAATGGGGGGAGGAGAAGTAGCAGGCATTTTTTAAAAGGCTCCTCTCTGGGGTCTGCAATCAGAAACCGAGGCTGGGGCTCACATATCACCAGGCCACTCTTGGTCTATTGCAGAACCATTGTGCTCTGAGGAGTATTGATCCTATCTCGAGATCTCTCATTATTTTCATTTCTTGGCTTGTTTAGAATTTGTTTCTTCGTGGTGCAGCAAGCGAACTCAGGAAGTGGCTTAGCAAGGACAGTGGCCCCCATCGGGCTTCCGCCCATGACTGATGAGGAGGTGACACACTGAGGTCTCCCAGCCCGGCTTCCTCTTAAGACGTCACATGTACTGCAGGCCTTAATGAAGCTATGTGCAGTCAATAAGAAAATTAATTTCTTGCCATGTGTCATTATTGGTGGGTGCTTGCCTAGTGATACATCGAAACTGCAAAAGAGCAGCCTCTTAAGTGGCTTAAATCAGGAGGTGACCACACCCTAGAGTAGAAGAAGTGCAGGGAGCAGTTTGGGAACCTCATGCACTAGCCCACTGATCTCCGAACATGTGGCTCCTTGCCTACCCTTGCCACCCATCCCAGAGAGAAACAGGTGATGTACCAGAGCGGGGTGGAGCTGCATTAAAGCAATGATGTACAAAATGGCTGGGTTTAGCATCCCTTCTCTCCTTCCCTGGAAGCCTCTCAAGAACGTGTCTTTTATTTATTCTGAAGCTAGCCTCCCACCTGATGCCCTGCTCAACCTCTGTTCTCACTAACGCTGGGGCAGACACTTCTGCAATGGAAGAAGGGCAGAGGTGAGAGGATCCCAGCTTCACCCACAGTCCCCGAAGGCTGCCAAGGGAAGGCGAGAGGGGGCACAGATGGCAGCAACTGGGACTAACGCTGCCACTGTGTGTTGAGCCCTTACTCGGGGCAGGCACTGTGCTCAGCACCGCCCCCTGTGGAATGCAATTCTTCTGGCATCCCAGCCATGAGGGTCCTTTCTCCTCAGGGTGGGGAAGGAGAACAAGCCAGGTGGCAATGCCCAGATGCCCTGCCGCAGGCTGCGGGGAGCTGCGGACCCCACACTTTCATTTTCTTCTCATACATATACATTGGGATGTTTTCATTGAATCCTCATAGCAACCTCCAGACGCAGGAACTATAGTCCCCAGTTTACACAGGCAGAATCTGAAACAGAGAAGTCAAGGGGTTTGATGAGCAGCTGGTCAACTGTAGACCCTGGATTCAAACCCACCTCTGCCCGTACCCAAAGCCAGTGTGCTCACCTCTCTCCCCAGATATCTGTTTAGCGGAGGCCCAAATGCAAAGAAAGGGTCTGGTCACTGGCATGCAGAAATATGCAAACTCTAGTGCATGTGCCTCCCTGAGGGTTAGCTGGAGCTCCAGAATGTTCTCTGCTGATCAAGGAAGCTAATCATTATGCAAGTGTGTGAAAGCCATGCTATTGTGTCTGTTCTATTCAAGAAGTAGATAATTTCCCAAACTGGGTGCATTAAGTATTATTAGTAACAAATTATTTGCAACACCCTTCACAACTGATTGGAAGATACGCCTCAGGGGCCTCACTGAGGAACCCCGCCTAGAGTTTGTAAGCTGGGTCTTCTCTCTCAAGTCACCCAGCGGGAGGTGGATGGCACAAAGACAGGGGTCCAGCATTCTGGGTTCTAATGTCAGCAAGCCGTGTGGCCGTAAGGCGGTCTCTCTGACCTCAGTTTCCTCCAAGGCAGGGGAGGGGGTGACTGATCTCTGAGACTCCCTCCAGCTCTGAGAATAGAGACTTCTGAGGCAAGGCCCTAGCCCCACCCTTCAGTAGTGACGCTTCTGCTTTCTTAAAGGCAGAGAAGAGGAAGGGGCTGGCAGAGCAGGTGAGGGGGAGGAGGGTTTGTGGGCAACGGGGTCCTTGCATCCAGTGAGCAAGGCCCCATGCCCAGGGCTTGCACCAACCTGCTTCAGAGCCACTGAGTCACCAGACCTGGAGTCCTGGAAGCCTGGGGCAGCCAAGCCTGAGGAAGAGCTGGCCCATAGGGGCCCATCATTTCTGCAGACAGAATTCAAGCAAAAATATCCCAGACCACACAAGTCCCGGGAAGCACTTAGGTGGGATTCAGAAGCCCTGAGCTCGCCTCACTCTGGCACTCAGCTTGTGTCCTTTCCTGAGCCCCTTTGCCTCACTGGGTCTCAGGGCCAGCCACAGCCTGAAGCAAGGTTCTGGCATTACTCATATCCAAAGCCCTTTCTCAGTCTATGATTTGGTGACTCTGAGGCATCCCCTCCTCCCTGTGTGTTACAGATCCTGTCACAGGCACCAAGCTGTTGACGACAGCCCCGTGCTGCTCCATGAACCAAAGGTGAGTGAAGACTGAAGGAGGGAAGAAGCTGTCACAGCCTCAATTCCATACAAATAAAATGTGTAAGCTCAGAACTGCCACTTGTACCTCTGCAGATGCTCGAAATTAAATGTGCTGTTACCGCTTGACAGCCTGTTCCCAATACCGCAGCCGAGGCACTTTGCTCCCGAAGAAACATTAGCAGGGGGCAAAGCATGTCAGCAGCTGTGCCTGTGAAAATGGCTCTGGTGGAAAGCCACAATCTCACATACAGCAGTTAATCTGAGCTGCAAAGAAACCAAGGGGCCACAGGCAGTACAAGAGAGAGGGGAGGGTGCGAGCGGCCACCCCCACTCTCACCCCCAGGCTCCTTTGGTGGCTGCAGGGCATGGAGGGCGCAGCAGGAGCTGTGTGGCACGGGGTACCCATGTCCTCTCCTGCCCGAGCCCTGGTCCTCAGCCCCATAGCCCTAGGATGCAAGAGCCAGAGGAAGCAGGGGATTGTTCTGTCCCTTTAGCTTCCACTCACCAAAGAACCGTGAAGGGCCAGGCTCTGTGCTAAGTGCAAAGGACGCAGACGCGGGTAATATCCCCATCCCTCTGAACACCAGCTTCAAACCACGTCTCAGGCCAAGTCCTGTCACCAGGGGCTACCCGCACAGCCCGGCTAGAGGAAGCCAAGCCCGATAGAAACCCTCCCCGCTTAAAGAGGGGTAATGCAGGCAGGCAAAGCTGATGGGCAGGCTCTCATTCCATGTGCTCGGGGCATCTCTTCTCTTAAGCTGCCCTATTTCAGGTTCTTATAAGCCCTCACCTGGAGGTAGCAAAGTCCCCCTCACAACAGTGAAACCATTCTAATAGCAGGATAAAAGACATGGGGAGCGGGGCCCGTGCTGTAAGCTGATGGGGTGGCGTTTCAGTCTTGCATTCACTCCACTCTCTTTGTCTCCTTTTTAAATCGTAGTCTTAGGAGCAGCCTTATTAACATACCACTTCACGCTGTGGAAGAGGTGCACACTGAGAAGCAATGCTGGAAGGCATGCCACTTCTCTGTTCCCTCATTCCTCCTCCAACTGGTCTCCCCACTTCCAGGCCCTGCTCCCCTTTCATACTCCTTGGCTCGGCCAGGTAAGCCTCTCCAAAACCCACCTGAATGGGTCACTGTGCTGCTAGCAGACCTCTCAGATTTAGGCTGACTTACAAGGCTTAGGAGGACAATTCCTGCCCATACTGACTACCCTCTGCATTCCAGAAGCTGTCCTGGATGTTCCTGTGCATTACCTCATGTAACCTTCACCCTGTCCTGTTAGGTAGGTATTATTGTTGCCAGGCAGCTGCATCTGGGAGGTCTCTCCCTGTGCATCTGGTGCAACCTCAACCTGGACAGGGAAGTGTTCTTGACTCTGAACAAGAAAGGATTCTCAAACAGGTCTGACGGATATAGGTAAGTGTAAGTCCAGGGAGAGGAAATTCCGGAGCAAAATACCTCTAAAAACCGAAATCAGTCATATGGAGAAATTAAGTTTAAAACCCATTTATTGCTTACAAACTGCACTCCAGGGCCGTTTTTCTCCTCTGCTCCGGACAAAGCAAGCAAGCAAGCCAGCCCCTCCCTTTAAACTCTCAGGTTCAGACACACCCTTGGTTGCCCAGGTAATTACCCATCGATATGGAGATGAACTTCTCTCCACCCCTGAGGATATGCAAATGCACTAAAGCCAGGTGAGATATTCTGGAAATGTTACAATTTTACCCATAGGCACCCCTCCAGAAATCTCGACTTAAAATCTATTTGTTCCCCTTCTTCCACAATGGTCCCTGGGCAAGAAAACTGGAGCACTGTGGCCAGACTAATGACATAACAATAGCAACAGCATAAAATCATGACAATCCTCAAGCCGGAGGATTCAGCGAGGTTCAGAGTCTTATGCACACTAAGTCCATAGCTCGCCCATTCCACAGGCAGGCAGTAGCGGAGGGTTCAGAGCAACCATCACGCGGCAGCTGCAGCCAGGGGGCGCATCCAGGCCACAAGGACTGTAGGAGAAAATAACTTTAAGGGTGATAAGATACATGTTTTAATGACACCGGCATAGGCAAATCTTGTCCATCAGGTAGGATACATGAAAGAGGGTGGTCTTGTGAGAAAACAGTGGCAGGAATGGGATCTCGTCCTGGTCTAGTATACCAGACTTTCACCCCCCTCCCTGTGGGAGTTACAGATGGGTCAGTAGATAGGGCTCCGGGAGGTACATGCACTGGCCATAAAGATAAAACAAAACTTCCCCGCAAGATGCTCTTACCTCCTGGATGTTTTGGGTACACTACCATGACCTTTGGGGGCCATTCAGCTGTTACTCCAGTAATACACTTGAGGCCAGCTTCCAGGCCTCTCCCCCAAGGTGCCAGAAGGGCCAGCCATCTCTGGTCCATGTGTTGAAATGTCCAGGGCCAAGTCCACTCAACAGTCTTCAGGGCTTCATGCAGTGGGGGCTGGCAGCAGGACATTGCTCTGCTGGCCATATCCTGGCTTCAATAACTCTTCTTTGGTTTGGACATACAGTTGTATAGGGGAGGCAGCAAGGTGTGTGAGCATATCCACAGGGCTCAAGGCTCCTTTACGTGGCTTCTCACTCAAACGCCGTAGCACTGTCCATAGGTGAACTGACCAACCCCGTAGACTATTGGCGTCTGACTTCAGGCCAGATTTCAACAAACCGTTGTACCTGTCTATCATGCCTGCCCCGGTAGAGTTATATGGTACATGAAATTTCCACTTTATTCCTAATTGCTTCACCCATTGTTGTAATGCATGTCCAGTAAAGTGGGTGCCTTGGTCACTCTCAATCACCTGCAGCCGGCCATAGGCTGCAACGAGATGCTCCAGGCCCCTCTTGGTGGTTTGCTGATCTGCACAACATGCAGGAAAAGCAACCAGAGTCCAGTAGCCATGTCTACACATGTCAATGCATACCAATATCCTTCTGATATGGGCAGAGGCCCAATATAGTCTATTTGCCACCTGACAAGGGGTATCGGCCCCCTTACTGTTGTCCCATGTTGCTGGGGGACTCGGTGTGAGCCCCTCTTAGAGCACACAGGGCACTCCCTCCGGGCTCTGCTGACCTCTTCAAAGGTCAACGGCAAGTCCCATCTACGGGCTACAGCCCACATTGTCTTTTGCCCTGTGTGCAACTAATTATGGTGTAGCCATTGGGTCACATCAGAGGCAGGCTTTCCTTCTAGCGAGCGCACCTGGGCCAATGTGTCTGTTTCATCATTTCCTGGGGATGCCAAAGGCAAATGGCCAGTCACACGATATAAAGTAACAGTCTTAGTCTGACCAGAGGCCCATAGATCTTGCCACAACTCTTGCCCCCAAAGGGACTGGTGACCAACCATCCAGTTGGCATGATACCATGTCAGTAGCCACAGGGTCAAGCCCCAATAGAGAGCCCAGCTGTCAGTGCAGACAACTATGGGGAAAGGCTCCTGGGTGATCACGAGTCATACTGCCCGCAACTCAGCCCATTGACTGCTCTTCCCCTCTCTATCCTCCATCCATACTGTCTCAGTCTTAGAATGGAAAGCCACAGCCCCCCACTCGGGGACTGTCCATGACTGGAGCCGTCTGTGTACCAAGCACCTTCAGGTGTAGGGGCTTTCCCCTCCTGATAAGGAGTCTCGGCTACCAAGGGCTGAAAAGCAAGTTCTTCCTGCTTTCCACCGTTATAGGTCACTGGCCCCAGTAAGCGTAGGAGTTCTCCACTCAAGGGGCTAGTAGAGAGGGACTGCACTGCTGTAAATATGCGCCCGATTTGGCCAGTGTAGGTGTCTGTGCCACGCCACTCCATGCCCTTTGGGTTCAGTCTCACACCCACCCTGCAATGGGATAGGTGGTTATTACCTTGGTTGGAGCTGTTCCAGCAATGGGCTCCATAGCCAGCAAGGTGTGGTACACAGCAGCCAGTTGCTTCTATATCGAGGTGTACCGGACCTCTGCTCCTTTCCGTAGTTGTGACCAGAATTCAATAGTTTGGCGTGTCCGTTCAAGCCACTGCCAAAGACCCTATCCATAACCATCTTCAATTACATGAACATCGAGTTCACAGGGCCTTGATGAGTCCATTTCACTCAAGGCCCATTACATTCAAGGCCTGCATGGCCTTGACTGCCCACTTGGCAGCAGTAAAAGCAGCTGCACATCTCATTGCAGTCCCACCTGATGACCTTTCATACCAACCGGTATAAGGGCTTCAGAATTTGTGCCAAGTGTGGGATAAACACTCTCCAGTTGCCCAAAAGACCCAAAAACTCTTGTAATACTGCCATAGTGGTAGGGGTGGGGAAAGCCTAGACCTTATCTATAACTGCTTCAGGAGCAACTTTAGTTTTACCTGACCAGAGAACCCCCAAGATTTTCACAGACAAACCAGGTCCCTGAAACTTGGTGCTGTTCACAGCCCATCCTTTTTCCTGTAGATGTTGCAACAGTCTAGGGACTGCCCCTTCTAAATCTGAAAGAGAATCAGAGGTGAGTATAATGTCATCAGTGTAGTGATACAACCACACTGTTTGCAGTTTCCTCTATGTCCTGGGCTACAAGTCCATGACAGATGGTGGGACTGTGGAGATATCCCTGTGGAAGGACAGTGAATGTCCACTGCTGGCCTTCTCATGTGAAGGCAAACTGTTCCTGGCTTTCCTGTGCTATGTCAATAGAGAAGAAAGCATTAGAAGGTCTACTACATAATGATATGTTCCGAGTTCATGGCTGAGGGCGTCCATAAGGGCTACTATAGAGGGGACAGCAGCATGCAAAGGGGGTGTGACTTTATTCAATTCCCTGTAGGCTACAGTCCTATGTCAGGAGCCGTCTGGCTTTCTCACTGGCCACACTGGAGAATTAAAAGGGCTCTTATGATGCCCACTCTCTCCAACTCCTGTAGAGTTTCTCCAATTTCCTTGTGACCCCCAGGCAATTTATACTGCTTAATATTTGTCACCCTCCGAGGTACAGGCAGAGCTACAGGTGGGTGCTCAGCATGTCCCCTCAGTACTGCCTTTACTACACATACCTCAGTCTGAACTCACCTGCAGTGGTCTGTAACCACAGGCCCTGCAGAATATCTAACTCCAAAATATATTTAGGGATGGGAGAAATGTACACGGTATACTCCTTTGGGGCTAAATGCCCTATCCCCAGCGAGATTTGGGCTTTCTTCACTCTAATTGCCTTACCTCCATAGCCATCTATCACAGCAAGGATCCTGGGAAAATGCTCAGGGTTGCCATGAATCAAAGGACACTCAGCTCCCGTGTCCATCAGCACCAGGACATGTGGTACATTCACAGGGGACCAATGAATTGTTAATTCTGTATGTGGTCTCTGGTCCCCACCATGTCCCCCAAGGTGAGGACTTTGACCGCTTCCTCAGTCGAATCTCGATGCCCAATCATCCTCCTGTGGGGCTGAGGGCTCAGGCGAATCCTGAGTACTGTCTCCCATGAGGTTTTGCAGGGACACAAGCCGGGCATGAGGCCTTGACTCTGGTTTCCGTGTCCTGGACCTCAGCGGCTGGAACTGCTGCTCTGGGTTAAATTGGTGCCACAGTTCTAACAATATTCTATTGGGCTGCCCATCAAGTTTTTCTTTCACTACCCCAGACTTTATCAGATCAACCCACATCTGGGTCCACGAGACCTTCACGGGGCCTTTTGCACTTCTCCTTTCAGTCACAGCCCGTACTTCCCTCCATGCCCTTATTGTTTCAACCTCCCCCAGATCTGCTAAAGTACCAGTAGCCTCCTTTATGGGTTGCCTTAGGTGGAGGGCAAGAGTGTTCACTAGGGACCCAAAGAGAGATGTGGGAGCCGTATGCAGCACAGGTTTCTCATTCCTATAGTGAACACCTCCTCACCAGAGCCCTGGGGGTCCATATTATAGATGGTGTTTTTCATACCCAATTCCCACAGTACCTGTTGGAGCTCTGCCTACATTTTCCAACTACTGGGAAAATATGGTGAATCACACTGATTAGGCCAAACTATCCTGATGGCAGTTGTCAGCCATTCCAGGAATGTCTGATTCCCTGAGGCATGACGAGCATTTTGCAACCGCTGCCGGAGGGAGGGGTAGGTCGTCAGGGAAGCCATTCTACTCATCTCAGTCCTCGACATAACAATGTATTCCACCCCCATATCCCAGAGACGTAAAAGCCATGTAGGCAGAGATTCCGGTGCCCTTTGCCTATACCAGAGGCTCATGTCCACCAGCTCATCCTGCGTACACGGGCGGAGCATGGAGGGCTCCACAACCTGGGCAGGGGGCCGCTCCTCCCCCTGAGGAGCCCGCAGTTGTTTCATTTTTATTTTCTTAATTACAGCTGGGCGGGCCTTTAAAACAGGAGAAAATGGTACCTCTGGCGGTGGCCTGGGTGGCAGACCCGCCAGCGGCCCCGCCTCCTCCTCTTCTCCCTCGGGCTCCTCCACCAACAGCTCCTCCTCCACCGTTTCTGGGGCTGAAGGCACTGCTCTTTCCTTCTCCTCCCCACGGCCTCCTGCAATGTGGCTTTTCCTGCCGTCTCCCCCCCACCGCTGCTAAGGAATATTCTAGGAGCGTGACCTGTCTTTTCAGTAACTGCCTCTCTTCTTTAACAGCGTCCCATAGGTTATCGCCCAGCTCCTCCAAGCGAAGCTGAAGTGTGTCTCTCTCCCGCCTAAGTCCCTCTCTCTACTCACTAACCCTCTCCAGCATCCTCTTTCTCCTGCATAACATTTTCCACTATGCTGATGAAAAGAAACCTTACAATCCCAGCCCCTTGCTACATGGCCCCCTAAGGTTTCCAAGCAGTCTTCCAACTCACGGAGGGCTAATTCTGCAGCTTCTGGGGTTTCCACCCATCTGCAGTTCTGGGGAAGGCCCCACCCCTCTAGGAGGTACTTTACCCCAGACCAATTCCCCACTAGGGGTCCCCAAGTTGGAAGCCCCACAGCTGGGAGGATAATAACAGGCGAAGCGGCACCTCTGCTGCTGCATCCACTGGGGCCTCCCCACCATCCACAGGAGCAGCCCTCCCAAAGGTCGCACCTACTAGGACAGATTTCGGGTCCAGTGGCATCCTGCTGACTACGCCAGATGTAAATCCGGGGAGAGGCAATCCCAGGACAAAATACCTCTAAAAACTGAAATCAATCAAAGGGAGAAATAAAGTTTAAAACACGTTTATTGCTTACAAACTGCACTCCAGGGCTGTCTTTCTCCTCTGCTCCGGAGGAAGCAAGCAAGCAAGCAAGCAAGCCCCTCCCTTTAAACTCTCAGGTTCAGACACACTCTCCATTGCCCAGGTAATTACCCAGTGACACGGAGATGAACTTCTCTCCACCCCTGAGGAAATGCAAATGCACTAAAGCCAGGCGAGATATTCTGGAAATGTTACAATTTTGCCCACAGTAAGGAAGGAATTCATTAAAGTGAGAGCAGTAACATATGGCAGTTGCCCTCAAGCAGGGAGATGCTGAGGGAAAGAGGGAAAGTTCATTGAAC
>JAVSCE010011248.1:0-107334 GCA_032199065.1 Smutsia gigantea
CCTAATACCACTGAGGGATACAGTTACTAAACTTTAAGATGGAAATATGGTATGTTTGCTATTTTGAGAAACAAAGCATTATCTTTATGCAACTGTAGCCCAGAACATAGTTTTAGTAAACATGTTGATGTGGCTTCTTCACGCCCACTGTAGCGAAGAGCAAGCCTCCAGCCCACACACCATGCCAGGGTGTCTCACACTGACGTGAAGGTGTGACCATAGGGGGTTTTGGTGGGAAGCCCACCGTTTAACAGGAGAACCAGCGTGTTGGTAAATTTGCCAACATTGTAGGACCAAAGCAATTGCCAGTGAGTCCAGTTTGAGAAGTAAGGGGGAAATATGTTATTAAAATCAAATAAATGCTTCATGCTGCAGGAGGGTAGAGGACAAGCCCATAATTCCCAGGGTTGTTTTATTTTTTTACTTTTTTTCCCTAATCTAATAAGTGCTTTATCACTTTCAGTTTTCTCAGCCCGAGCCAGGGATGTTTGGGAGTTATTATAAGATTTGAAAGGATGCTGAGTTTTTGATCTTGTCAGGCCTGAAAGTGCTTTATAAATGTCAGAGTTGGTGTGTGTGAATCTAGGACACTGCTCCAGTATGTACCTTGTGGGAGTCAGCTAATGAGGCCACAGGAGAGCAGCTATCTGAGCGACTCCTGGAGTGGTCCTGACTTCGAAAACAGCTCTCTGGGTCCACTCCGTAAAATAATTTGTTGTTGAATTGCAAACAAGTATCCAGGTTTCTATCACCTCCTTCCCAGAGTCACTCATTACAGTCTAAAAACTCAGTTAATACTCTAGCTTTCTCCTTGTTAGAGGGAGAAGCCATTTAGGACATTCTTTTTGACCCTTACCATTAAAATGGTCTCTGGATTGCGACCCTACTCAATGTTGAACTCCTCCTGGGTAGGTTCTCTGTACTGGATTAATTATTCTTTGACTCCCCAGCATTTAGTCCTGTTTTCATTTTAATTCCCAGCACACTGTAAGCTTAAGATAAATATTTGTTCAGTGGATGAATGAAAGCCAAACTGGCTTGCAGTTTTGAATTCAGCATTATGAACCTCAGCTTTTGAAATGAGTCTGAGGTTTATTATAGCCCTTGAGTTCATTGAAAGGAGTTGCAAAGCTAATGGTATTCTTGTAGTTGTACTTTGTCTTTAGCACTGAGATTCCTTGAATCTTTAGAAGGAATGATCCTTAGTATGATCAAAATAAGGCCATAGAGAAACACTCATAATGGAATAGCTCTTCAAAGTCTCTTCTACTGCATTCTGTTTAGAGAAGAGAATCATGGTTCCAAATAATGTTACATCTCCCAGGTTTTGAAGATGTGGATTAACTGGCTGGTTCACATAGGGTCTCCCAGAGGTGTCGGTATCCAGATGCAATAGTGAATACTTGATGTATTCATGGATAATACAGTGGAATAGCAGACATTATTTTGCTTTTAATTAAGAAGACTGTGGTTTGAAAGAGATTGGCTTTAATGCAATTGAGCATGGGCAAGGATGTGCTCCACTGGGTTTTTCTATGTCCCATGCTTAATAATGTGTTCTGTTAAATACTGGTTATAAATGTTTTAATTTATGTCTTCTATAATTGGTTTCTGTGGTCAAGCAAGTTTGAGAAGTAATGGATTTAACCAAGTAAGATTTTCAAAGCTTTGCCAGACATATGCTTTGGGACTCTCTAGGAGGTATCAAAGGATATATCATTTCCTAAATATTTTTATCATAAAAACCTTTTTTTAATTGGAATTTTCCAGAATTAGTGTTTTATAGACACTACCTGAGAAACCATATTGTAATTCTGAGTGTAAATCCATGTCTACTATTTATTATTTTCTACTTTTCCATGGCATTTCTGCTACCATTTGTTCAATTACATTCTGTACTCTTTTTAAAAATGTCTATTTGGAAGTCAAGCCTAGATTGTAAATACTTAGAACTTAAATTCTTCTAGATCACGAAGATAATTAGGATCACATATAATCATCTTGTCCTCCCATGTGCATGTCAGCATATGTGAAATTGTATTGCTCCTCTGAGCCTCAATTTCTTCATCTAAGAAAAGGGAATAGCAGTAACTATCTCATGGAGTACTTGAGAAGAATGCATTTTTATACAGTTGTTCATAAATTGGCATTAAACAAACTTTGGTTTATCTTTTCCTTTTTCTCCAAAGGAACATAACAATTGGAAAGACAAGATCTCAATGAAACGGCAGTGTATGGTTTAGGCAACCATTTAAAAATCAATGGAAGAGAATTATAATGAGAGCGTAAATTTCTGTGAGATGTTATTTGGCAATGATATTGGAATAGAAATAAATATTTCTGGCACTGTGACCTCAAAAGACCAGAGGAAAATTTAAAAAATACAGAGGAATGCTAAATCTTGGTATTGGCTAGACATCTGTTATTTTCATCTAAGCAACATGCATTTCTTTTTTCCCAGTAATTGCATATAGATTTTTACTGCAATCAGTTACCCTTCCCCATTCACAGCAGGAGGTAAGGCAAAGGCACAGAGTGCACACCCATAATAGACTGTTTAGAACTTCCAGACACATAGACTTCCCCAGCTGCCCCGGCTATTTTCTTTCCAAAGCCTTGGATTCTAAGGGCTCTTCCATACGTTTCATTATATTCCTTTTGTGGTTAAGTTAGTAAGAGTTAGGATTCTTTAGTTGTAAGTGATAGAAACTAATATAGGCTTCATTTGAAGTAACCAGGTAATCGCACAAAGACTTCATGAAAGTTACAGTGATTAGATCAGGCTAATGAAGGGCAAAGCTTATGCTGAAGAACAGTAGAAGACAAGATTTAGAAGCTAGATTGTTGAGGATTCTGGAATATAACCATACAAACTCCATTGTATAAAGAGAGCTCTGTCATAATGTTAGAAATCTATTGAGAGTAAATGTCTAAAAATTGTATTTTTTCCCTAGTGTCTCTGAGTTCTTAACCAATGTACTGGATGTCCTGGATTCTGTGCAGAAAACTCTATCTTTTGAGACTGTGATCTGAATATACTTTTCTGTAAAGGGACAGGCTTG
The DNA here is from genome assembly GCA_032199065.1 of Smutsia gigantea. Classification (NCBI taxonomy): domain Eukaryota; kingdom Metazoa; phylum Chordata; class Mammalia; order Pholidota; family Manidae; genus Smutsia; species Smutsia gigantea. The sequence continues at coordinate 3,063 of JAVSCE010011248.1, forward strand.
TTGCTTCTACGCTAAGTGAAATACAAAAAATTCTTAACATTTTTTTAAATGTCAGTGCCTTGTTAACTTCAATAGATCATAATAATTCCCCTATGTGTGGTTGAAGATATATCATGTGTAGTGAGAAACAATGGACTAGAAGTCAATGGGATTCTAGTCCTAGCTCCATCACGGAAGAGTTGTGTAAATGAGAACAAGTGGTTAAATATCTCTAGACCTCTGAGTCCTCATTTGTTCAAGGGAGATGACCTATCCTGCCCAGCATTGCAGAGTCATTGTGAGGCTTATATAAGGTAATGCGTGAAACTCCTTTGAAAACCATAAAGAGTTACTTCTATTTGTATGCAGTGTCTATGCATATGTATAAATATAATACCATGAAGAGTATATTTGTAAGGTAATTTTGGTAAATATTCTGCAATTTCTCAGTATGGTTGAATTACCTTAGGATATTTGATTTTGTGGCCCAGAAACTGTTTAATGTGCTATATTATTCAAATAGTTCCCATAAAAATTCCTACCAGAAAACAATAAAATAATAGCAATAATCGTATCTAATGTTCAGTGAGTGCTTACTATATTTGAGATAATTGGTGATTTATTTTTCTAATCAATTATGTCTTCTATGTTAGGAATTACATTTAGTATTGTACATATTTTTTTCCTTTAAATAAATTTCTTATTTTAGGATAATTTTAGGGTTCACTGAAGAATTGCAAAGATGGTACAGAGGATTCCCTTACGTCCAGTAAAACATCTGGTTTCCCTTAATTTGTAAATATATTTTTCATGTAATTCTAAGACCAAACCTGTGAGATGGGTATTATGATACTGTTAATGATACACATTAAGTGAAGTTAAAGATTTCTTTGCAGTTCTTTTTGTCTTTAGAATTTCTTAACCAAAAATGTTACTTGGATTAGCTTCTGTTTGGTCATTTTATCAGTTAAATATGGAGTTAAGTTTATTATTCTTTGTCTTTTACATTAGGTTTGACTTTTTATCCTTTTTAATTTAATTTTTTGAAACTAAAAATATTTATAAACTTGGAATTAAAACAATACAAAAAGTTGTACTCAGAAAAGTCTCAATCTTATCTCTGTTTTTCCTACTTTATTCCTACACTCCCATAGTAACCATTTTATTATTTTCTGGTTTCTCAATAGTATCTATATTCAAACACATGCTACATATATATACACATATATGCATATTTTTCTGTGCATACATATATATGAATATGTGCATATATGCCCAAGCATATGTATATTTACTCTTACCTTTTACTCAGAAGGTAGACATGATAGATTTTCTTACACCATGTTGCTATTTTTGTCTGACAATATATTTTAAAGTCACTTCATATTTGTTCATTACAATTTTCTTTTTTCTTTTGCATAGCTATATAATACTCCACACCTTGGAGGTAGTATACATTCCACCGGTTTTCTCTGGCTAGGCATTTCAGATTTTCCTAGTATTTAGTCATCATAATTAATTTCACCATGAATATGTAGGTTTGTGCATGTGGTGTTTAATTCTTGTGGAAATAGATTTTTCAGGTAAATTCCTACACTGTTGGATTAGAGAGTGAACACATATCGAGGTTCTTTTAAAGATATTGCATAATTATTCTCCTAAGAGGTTGAATTATTATGCCTTGCAACCAACAATGCATGAAATTGTTGGTTTCCCTACCCATAACGTAATTTTTGGTTAGGCTCTTAAATGCAGTCAGTGTGATAGGTAAGAAATATAAAATATATTTAAATTAATACATAATGAGAGTGGTTAAATGGCATTATGCATCATCTTAGAAATTAAAATTTTGCCAATCCAGGTAGAGTACACTTGCATTTAACCAGAAGAATGTAGTAGCTAGACATTGGGTTTTAAAGCTTTGAAAATGGGCAAAATTTTGTTGATTTGACGAAAGACTTTTTCCTTGTATCTAACTTTTTATTATTGTATTCATGAGCATGTAGCATATAGATATGTGTCCAAAGGGAAGTAGTCATTTTTTACATGAAGATGCATCATATTATTCAAGGTGACTTTCTAGCCTCTTGAAAAGACTGAGAGTTTTTTTTCTGTGCACTGATCCACATATTTGCAGGCTCCATTATCAGGATGACTGAATGATAAGACCTAAACTGAAATGTTTATTGCATCAGATTTTAACAAAATACACTTTTATATGGTGACCATATCCCTCAGAGCTTGCCAACTGTGTTTTATTTGAAATGTATTTAGAAAAGATGATTTAGATCAAAGAAGCACCTGCCTGGAGATGTCCTATGGAAATTTTAGTTTCCACCATTTGGAGGAAGGCAAAAATCAGCTGAATGGGTGAGTATGACCCCTTCTGCTCATCATCAGAGATCATTGCACTTACACTCTGATGGTTTCAAGATGGTTTTGACTCAGTCAATATCATTTTTTAAAAAGCAACAAATTTTAACAGGACAAAACAGTAGAATAACAGGAAAGGCACATGGCTTTTGGTTCTAGCACTGTCCTTTATAACCTAAAACATGCCACTTTATATTCTGGATCTCAGTTTTTTCCCACCTCTAAAATATGAAAAGTTTGGACTAGCTGGTCATTCCTGTCCTTAACAGTTTGAAAAAGTATTCTTGATTCCAATTATACTATCAGTCTTTGCTCTCTACATTTAATCCATGGTTCTTCTCTGAGAAGCAGAAGTGGTTGGTGTGTTTATACTCTTTTATTTGTTGAAGCATCAGTTTTGAGAAACCTCCATATAATACCATATTTTTAGATATTAAAAAAATAGGTATAAAACTCAACATGATCAGTAAGCATGTAATTCAACTTCAGTAACAAACTATAAATACAGGAGAATTACAAGTATATATTCTAAAAATATAAATTGTACTTACTATGTAAGGGAATACTGTTTAGAATAGGTGGAACTAATCCAAGAAGTCATCTTGCATGAGGACAACTTTGGTACAAGACCTAAGGTGAATCAATCTTCTCAGTACAGACTGAAGCTCCATTTTCCCTCTCCTTTAAAGTATGTCTTGTATAAAGTGACCCAGTAGAAAGCAAATGCAATAAACTTCAGTCCTATCCTAGATTTTAGTTATATGTTGATAAAATGCTCAAAATATGGTAATTTTTCCTAGATGACTCTGAAGCTCTTGTGATTTCCTCTACATCTCTGCCTTTTGGAGTTGACTAATACAGCCATAATTCTAATTCCTAGGAATTAGAAACACTTACATTTCAGAACCTTGGAGAGCTGCGCGTAGATGAGGATTATGTAGTTTTCCTATCATCAGCCATTCAAAGGATTTAAAGCTATCTTGTTCTACTAAAATGTTAACTGAACTGCTTGTAGGACAGTCTCTTCTGACTATGCCCAACAACTACAGATGGGCTTTAAAATATTTAACAGTTTCTCTCTTGATAAATACACTCATGTTTTTGCTCTTGTAAACATTTCTTCATTGGTCATCTTTTTACATACATTTTCTGTCCTAGAGCTTTTACTTCTGTAAACATAAAGTCCTAAATGTGAAATGCTAGATTGATTTGCTTATTATTTAAGCATCTCTGTAAAGCCAGGACAATACTGTTTTATTCCCAGCTCTCTCTTATGGCACCATCTATGAGTCCTCCTACTTTATGCCTAGTACCTCTGACATGAAATACAACCTTTTTAAGGAGACTAGAGACATATTTAATAGTTTTGTAATTTGTATTGTGTCATACTAATCTCAGACCCTCAGACACATTTTGTTTATGGAGATGAGGTGAAAATATTTTGAGGAATTACAGGGAAAAATTTTTTAGTGATGTGTGTTCTAATCATGAAAAAAACTTTAATATGATTTTTAATACTGTAGTTAAACATATTTTGGTTTTAAAGATTACCTAAAAATAAAATCCTAATCTTTTTAAAAAGTATAACATAACTATATCTTCACAGATTGCCAAAGGAGCAATACTAGAAATGGGTATTCCAAGCTAACCATAAAATCATTTCTTCTAATTTTTTTTCTTTTGGATTTCCTTCTATTGAACTTCTAATACAAGGAACTGATGTGTAGAGTACACTAGCAACAGATTTTAAATCCCCTTAATGTTTAATTATTTTTACACCAGAATCAGTTCTTGTTCAGACCTTTTTGCTTAGGTAACAGCTAAGAAAGTTTTCAACCAGAGGTGCTTGACCTCTTGAACTTTGCTAAATATTTTAACTGCCTCAGAATTTTTCTCAATGAGGCAAGACATAAGTAAATTTAAAGTAAAGATGTTGGACTTCCGGGAAGATGGCGGTGTGAGCAGGGCGGCAGAAATCTCCTCCCAACACTATATTTATCTACGAAAACACCGAAAATACATCTATTCCTAAAAGAGAGACGAGAATACACAGGAAAGCGCACAGCGTGCAGCTACACCCGAGAGGACTCGGCACCCCAAGAGGCGGGTAAGATACGGAGCCGCGACCCGGCGGGACCCGAGCCCTCCCCCACCCCAGCGCACCGCGGGAGGAGAGGATTCAGAGCCGGGAGGGAGTGGAAGCACACCCCGCGAAGTAGCCAGCCCCGGTGATCTGCACGGGGAGCGCTGACCCACATTGCGCAGTGCAGCGGAGATTGGAGAGACAGAGGGGCAGGATCTGAGCGGGGAACGCGCCAGGGGGCTTGCAGCCGGCTCCGGGAAGGAAAAAAAAAGTGCGCGCTTTCCTCAGCGGTCTTAAAGAGACAGGAGCCCAGCGGAGGAGCCGGATCGCCCCAGCACACTCAGCCCAGCAGGCTGGGAGTCCTGGGGAGTTTCAGAAGCCTTAGCTGGCGACTGAGGAAGCGTAGCCATACTTAACACTTCTCACTGAGATCAGCAGCCTCCTATTCGTTCCCACCCCTGCCAGAGCGATAAAGGGCCCTGCGGAGAGGCACAGTCACAGCTGTTGAATAGTGGGGCAATAGCGCCACCTAGAGCATTCCCACAGAATCTACGTACGGTGGGCATTTTTTTGTTTTTTTTGTTTTGTTTTGTTTTTTGTTTTGTTTTTGTTTTTTCTTTTCTTTCTTTTTTTTCTTTTTTCTCTTTCTTTTTTTTTTTTTTCTTCTCTTTTTAAAGTCTTAAAGAGCCCAGCTGACATACGTGGCAACTATCAGTGACCAAATTATACAGTCATGAAAAGACAGAGGAATATGGTTCAGACCAAAATCAACCAGACAACCCCAGAGAGGGAGTCTGAAGGGATGGAAATGCACAGCCTCCCTGAAAAGAATTTAGAATAAAAGTCATAACCATGCTGATGGACCTACAGAGAAATGTGCAAGAGCTGAGGGAGGAAGTGAGGGAACTGAGGAAAGACAATACAGAAATCAGATAAGCGATCGACGGGCTTAACAGCAGAATGGATGAGATGCGAGAGACTGTTAATGGAATAGAAAACAGAGAACAGGAGTACAGAGCAGCTGAGGAAGAGAGAGATAAAAGGATCTCTAGGAATGAAAGAATATTAAGAGAACTGTGTGACCAATCCAAACGGAACAATATTCGCATTATAGGAGTACCAGAGGAAGAAGTGAGAAAAGGGATGAAAGTGTCTTTGAAGAAATAATTGCTGAAAACTTCCCCTCGCTGGGAAGGAAATGATCTCGCAGTCTGACTCATAGATCTCCCAGCACAAGGGACTTAAAGGAAGACAACACCAAAGCACACATAATAATTAGGATGGCAAGATCAAAGATAAAGACAGGGTATTAAAGGCAGCTAGAGAGAGAAAAAGATCACCTACAAAGGAAAACCCATCAGACTATCATCAGACTTCTCAACAGAAAACTTACAGGCCAGAAGAGAATGGCATGATATGTTTAACGTAATGAAACAGAAGGGCCTCAAACCAAAATATTGTATCCAGCACGATTATCATTTAAATATGACAGAGGGATTAAACAATTTCCAGACAAGCAAAAGTTGAGAGAGTTTGCCTCTCATAAACCACCACTACAGGATATCTTAAATGGACTGCTCTAGATGGAAGCACACCTAAGGCTAAAAGATGTCACCAGAGAAAATAAAATCATAGCAAAGAAAGCAGACCATCCAAATACTAACTAAAGGCAAAGAATAAAACACCTATTATAGAAAGAATGGAGGAGGAGGAATAAGAAGGGAGAAAAGAAAGAAACATCAGACTGTGTTTACAATAACTTAACACAAGAAAGTTAAGTTAGATTGTTAGATAGTAAAGAAGCAACCCTTGAACCCTTGGTAACCACGAATCTAAAGCCAGCAATGGCAATAAGTACATACCTATCCATAACCACCCTAACTGTAAAATGGACTGAATGCACCAATCAAAAGACACATAGTAACAGAATGGATAAAAAGGCACGATCCATCTATATGCTGCCTACAAGAAACTCACCTCAAATCCAAAGATATACACACTAAAAGTGAAGGGATGGAAAAAGATATTTCATGCAAACAACAAGGAGAAAAAAGCAGGTGTTGCAGTACTTGTATCAGACAAAATAGACTTCAAAACGAAGAAAGTAGCAAGAGATAAAGAAGGACATTACATAATGATAAAGGGGTCAATCCAACAAGAAGATATAGCCATTATAAATATGTATGCACCCAACACAGGAGCGCCGGCATATGTGAAACAAATACTAACAGAATTAAAGGAGGAAATAGACAGCAATGCATTCATTTTAGGTGACTTCAACACACCACTCACTCCAAAGGACAGATCAACCAGACAGAGATAAGTAAAGACACAGAGGCACTGAACAACACACTAGAACAGATGGACCTAAAGACATCTACAGAACGCTACCCCCAAAAGCAACAGGATACACATTCTTCTCAAGTGCACATGGAACATTTTCCAGAATAAAACACATACTAGGCCACAAAAAGAACCTCAGTAAAGTCGAAAATATTGAAATCCTACCAACCAACTTCTCAGATCCTAAAGGTATAAAACTAGAATTAAATTTTAGAAAGAAAACAAAAAGGCTCACAAATACATGGAGACTTAACAACATTCTCCTAATTAATCAATGGGTTAACGACCAAATCAAAACAGAAATCAAAGAATATATGGAGACTAATGACAACAACAACACAAAGCCACAACTTCTGTGGGACGCAACAAAGGCAGTTCTAAGAGGAAAGTATATTGCAATCCAGGCCTATTTAAAGAAGGAAGAACATTCCCAAATGAATAGTCTAAAGACACAATTACTGAAATTGGAAAAAGAAGAACAAATGAGGCCCAAAGTCACCAGAAGGAGGGACATAATAAAGATTAGAGAAGAAATAAATAAAACTGAGAAGAATAAAACAATAGAAAAAAATCAATGAAACCAAGAGCTGGTTCTTTGAAAAAATAAACAAAATAGATAAAGCCCTAGGCAGATTCATTAAGAGAAAAAGAGAATCTACACACATAAACAGAATCAGAAATGAGAAAGGAAAAATAACGATGGGCCCACAGAAATACAAAGAATTATAAGAGAATATTATGAGAATCTATATGCTAACAAGCTGGAAAACCTAGAGGAAATGGACAACTTCTTAGAAAAATAAAACCTTCCAAGACTGACCAAGCAAGAAACAGAAAAACTAAACAGACCAATCACCAGCAACGAAATTGAATCAGTAATCAAAAAACTACCCAAGAACAAAACCCCCGGACCAGAGGGATTCACCTCTGAATTCTACCAGACATATAGAAAAGAAATAACACCCATTCTCCTTAAAGTTTTTCAAAAAGTAGAAGAGGAGGGAATACTTCCAAACTCATTCTATGAAGCCAGCATCACTCTAATACCAAAACCTGGCAAAGACCTCACCAAAAAAGAAAATTACAGACCAATATCCCTGATGAACGTAGATGCAAAAATACTCAACAACATATTAGCAAACCGAATTCAAAAATACATCAAGAGGATCATACACCGTGATCAAGTGGGATTCATCCCAGGGATGCAAGGATGGTACAACATTCGAAAATCCATCAACATCATCCAGCACATCAACAAAGAGAAGAACAAAAACCACATGATCATCTCCATAGATGCTGAAAAAGCATTTGACAAAATTCAGCATCCATTCATGATTAAAACTCTCAAAAAATGCATATAGATGGCAAGTACCTCAACATCCTAAAGGCCATATATGACAAACCCACAGCTAACATCATACTTAACAGCGAGAAGCTGAAAGCTTTTCATCTAAGATCGGGAACAAGACAGGGATGCCCGCTCTCTCCACTGTTATTCAACATAGTACTGGAGGTCCTAGCCATGGCAATCAGACAAAACAAAGACATACAAGGCATCCAGATTGGTAAAGAAGAAGTCAAATTGTTACTATTTGCAGATGACCTGATATTGTACATAAAGAACCTTAAAGACTCCACTCCAAAACTACTAGAACTAATATCTGAATTCAGCAAAGTTGCAGGATACAAAATTAACACACAGAAATCTGTTGCTTTCCTATACACTAATGATGAACTAACAGAAAGAGAAATCAGAAAAACAATTCCATCAAAAAGAATAAAATACCTAGGAATAAACCTAACGAAGGAAGTGAAAGACCTGTACTCTGAAAACTACAAGACACTCATAAGAGAAATTAAGGAGGACACTAACAAATGGAAATGCATCCCATGCTCTTGTCTAGGAAGAATAAATATTGTCAAAATGGCTATACTACCTAAAGCAACCTACAGATTCAACACAACCCCTGTCAAACTACCAACAGCTTTCTTCGATGAACTGTAACAAATAAATCTAAAATTCATATGGAACCACAAAAGACCCCGAATAGCCAAAGCAATCCTGAGAAGGAGGAATAAAACAGGGGGAATTACGCTCCCTGACTTCAAGCTCTACTACAAAGCCACAGTAATCAAGACAATTTGGTATTGACACAAAAACAGACCCACACACAGACCAGTGGAACAGAATAGAAAATCCAAACATTAACCCAAACATATACAGTCAATTAATATTTGATAAAAGAGCCTTGGATATACAATGGGGAGATGACAGCCTCTTCAGCAGCTGGTGTTGGAAAAACTGGACAGCTACATGTAAGAGAATGAAACTGGACTACTGTCTAGCCCCATACACAAAGGTAAACTCAAGGTGGATCAAAGACCTGAATGTAAGTCATGAAACCATAAAACTCTTAGAAAAAAACATAGGCAAAAATCTCTTGGACATAAACATGAGCAACTTCTTCATGAACATATCTCCCCGGGCAAGGGAAACAAAAGCAAAAATGAGCAAGTGGGACTATATCAAGCTGAAAAACTTCTGTAGCTAAGGACACCATCAGTAGAACAGAAAGACATCCTACAGTATGGGAGAATATATTCATAAATGGCATATCCGATAAGGAGTTGACATCCAAAATATATAAAGAACTCACACACCTCAAAAAACAAAAAGCAAATAATCCAATTAAGAAATGGGCAGAGGACATGAATAGACACTTCTCCAAAGAAGAAATTCAGATGGCCAACAGGCACATGAAAAGATGCTCCACATCACTAATCACCAGAGAAATGCAGATTAAAACCACAATGAGATATCACCTCACACCAGTGAGGTTAGACAACATCCAAAATACGAACAACAACAAATGTTGGCGAGGATGTGGAGAAAAGGGAACCCTCCTACACTGCTGGTGGGACTGCAAATTAGTTCAACCATTGTGGAAAGCAGTATGGAGGTTCCTCAAAAAACTCAAAATAGAAATACCATTTGACCCAGGAATTCCACTCCTAGGAATTTACCCTAAGAATGCAGCAGCCCAGTTTGAAAAAGACAGATGCACCCCTATGTTTATCGCAGCACTATTTACAATAGTCAAGAAATGGAAGCAACCTAAGTGTCCATCAGTAGATGAATGGATAAAGAAGAGGTGGTACATATACACAATGGAATATTATTCAGCCATAAGAAGAAAAGAAATCCTACCATTTGCAACAACATGGATGGAGCTAGAGGGTATTATGCTCAGTGAAATAAGCCAAGCTGAAAAAGACAAGTATCAAATGATTTCACTCATATGCGGAGTATAAGAACAAAGAAAAAACTGAAGGAAGAAACAGCAGCAGACTCACAGAACCCAAGAACAGACTAATAGTTACCAAAGGGAAAGGGACTGGGGAAGATGGGCGGGAAGGGAGGTATAAGAGGGAAAAAGGGGCATTACGACTAGCAGATGTAATGTTTGGGCGGCACGGGGAGGGCTGTACAACTCAGAGAAGACAAGTAGTGATTCTATAGCATCTCACTATGCTGATTGACAGTGACTGTAATGGATTTGGTGGGGGGGACCTGATGAAGGGGGTAGTTTAATAACCATAATATTGCACATGCAATTGTAGATTAATGATACCAAAATAAATTATTAAAAAAAAAGAAAGAGTTTTCCCTCCAAATCAGGGCTATTGTAACAGCCTTAATGCTTATTACTTTCCCTTTAGTTACCACTTTCTAGAGTAAATTGGCTTGCTATCTGGAACTTTTCAAATAAAATAATTCACTGCCATATTGTAAATGCATATTATTTGTCATTTACTGATATAAGTGGCTTTACCATTCTACTATTACTTCATAAATTATAAGGTCATAACTTAGAACCCTCATAACTGCATAAGTTCTATATGACAGCAGAGCACCAAAAAATTCAGAAGAACCACTTAATTCAGCAATAAACAAAAGAAAAGGTCTGGAGGGGAGTGCTAAGGGTGTAACAGGTGAAGGGGATAGAGAGGTACAAACTTCCAACTACAAAATAGTTACAAGGATGGAAGTATAGAATGGAGAATATGGCTCATAGTATTGTAATAGCTTTGTATGGTGACAGGTAGCAACTACATTTGTCATGGTGAGCATTTAGAAATGTATAAAATTGATGAATCACTAGGTTGTTCATCTGAAACCAATAAAATATTGTATGTAAACTATATTCCAATAGAAATGGTTAAAGATCTGTGAAAAGAAAAGAAAGAAAAGGTCTGATTGGTTATTTGAAAGAAATTGGATTCAAATGACAATCAGTTGCATAAAACGGCTTTTCTGGGAGCATCACAGTGACACAGTCCCAGTCTGAGTTTTTACAGGAATAATGGGGAGGGGGTGTTTGCGAGAAGAGGAAAGCGATGCAGGCAGACAGGTTGCGCCCTCAGTGTTTCCTGTATTACTTCGGTTTTGTGTTGTCCTCAGCCAAAAGCACTGGAGTGGCCACTATGCTCACACCCTCCCCACCCCCTGCCAGGGCTTCCAGGGAAGCCCAGGGGTCTTCTGCGGATCACAGACTGCTTGTTGGAAAGATCCCAGGATTGCCTGGGAGCTTATGTCTCCTTCTTGCTCAGCTATTGGCTGAGGCAACCCCAAGGACAGCATGACCTTATGCAAAAACAGAGGCTGACCTGAGGCTTCTTTTTTTAATGAAGTATAATTGACATACAATACACTACTCATGTCAGGTCTGTATCATAGTGATTCGATGTTTTTATACATTATGGAATGATTCCCATGATAAGTCTAGTTATCATCTGTCACCAAACAAAGTTATTACAATATTATTGACTGTATTCCCTGTGCTGCACATTACATCCCCATGATTTATTTATTTTATAACTGGAAGCTTGGGGTTCTTAATCCCCTCCATCTATTTCGCCCACCCCTCAATCCCTTAACCCTCTGGTAACCAACAGTTTGTTTCCTGTACCTATGATTCTGCCTCTGTTTTGTTTCACTTGTTCATTTGTTTGTTTATTTTAGATTCCACATGTAAGTGAAATCATATGGTGTTTGTCTTTCTTTGCCTGACTTATTTCACTGAGCATAATACCCTCTAGGTTAATCCATGTTGTTGCAAATGGCAAGATTTCATTCTTTTTCATGGCCAAGTACTATTTCACTGTGTATATATACCACATCTTCTTTATCCATTCATCCATCAGTGGGCAGTTAGGTTGCTTCCATATCTTGGCTACTGTACATAATACTGCAGTGAACATATGTGTGCAGATATCTCTGTGAGTATATGTCTTCGATTTCTTCAGATAAATACCCAGAAGTGGAATTTCTGGATTATATAGTATATCTGCTCTTAACTTTTGGAGGAAATTTCAGACTGTTCCCCACAGTGGCTGCACCACAGTGAAGCCTCTCTTGAAGAGGGTTTGGAGCAGCACATCCCATGTCACATGCACAGCATGGAGGATCCTCTGTCTAACTCACCATCCAGTGCTCCTCCCGGCCCGGGCGCCCTGCCATTTCTTGGATAAGTCTGACTCCCTCATACGTCCAACCCTGCTCACCTCATCCACTTGCTATACTCCCACTTGTCCTTTAATATTCAGCTCCAGGGGTCTCTCGTCTTGGAAGGATTTCCTAGTTACCTTTCCTCAAGGCCTCTCCCTCTATCGTAATTATTGATTTTCTCATCTGTCTTCCTACTGGACCGTGAGCTCACGTGGAAAGGGGGAAATCTTATTTCTTTCTAAATCTCCCTTACCTGGCCTTGGGCTGCCACACAGTAGGTGCTAAGGAAATGTCCTCTGAGTGAAACAAATGAATAAAAAAACATAATGAATGATGTTGCCTTATCCTAGGGAATGCATTGATTTCCCTCCTTCCCCCTTCCATAAACCAAATGGCTGAGCTGATTCTGCTCAAACTGCCTTGACTTGAATACACCTGGGATTGAGGTACATGGAGCCTGGACAATTTCCAGCTCAAAGGAAAAAAAACGATTTGCATACGAAGAATAGCCAAGGAAAATTCATGTAGGACAAGAGAAGGGAGAGACAGAGAGGACCGGATAAACTGTTTCTAGTTTACAAAAAAATGCTTTAACAAAATGCATTGTTATAAAGAGCTAAGTTATGGAAGCTCCACCAAATAAACAGACCGCTTTCACCCCACCCCATCCCCAAATAAAAATGGCCATGTAATCATGCTATGATTAAGGAATGCTGTGAGTTAAATGCTCCGAAGTATGTGAACAGACATAAATCAGCAATTCCGGCTTCGAAGGCAGCATTCTTTAACATCCATTAATCTGTGTCTGGCTCCTCTGAAGCTTGGGGGCCCCTCTGGGCTTCTCTATCTCTTAATTGAAGCGGTGTGCCTTGGAGAATTATTGCTTTCCTACATCAGCTTTCCCTTCCAAGGGCGGATTGCAGAACAAACAGGAAAAAGAAACTGAGTTCAATTTCTAGACAAGAACTTTTTCTGAGGGCGTCTGTGTGGACACGAATGCCCACTAAGTTCCAGCTTCAGGCAGGCAGGCCTGTCCGGTCAGGCCCCTAATTGTTGGTGAGTACTAGATGTCAGGATGTCTTTCCCAGCTGACTCAGAGGTATTATGTAGTTGATGAAATCCAGGCTGCAGATCAATTCACAACAGGAGGAAGATGTGCTCTGGAAAATACAGCTCCAGCATCTTCAGTGTTCCCCTTTGCCTTTTATCCCAACCTTCACACTCCCGGAAGCTGGAGCGTAGTCAGCCAAGTGGCTGCAAGCCCCTCCTGCCCGCTGGCAGACAGATGTCTTCCGGCCTCCTCGCCCATCCGTGCAAGGCCCCTGATTTATAGTCCTGAACTCCAGGAGCAGGGCCTGCTGAGACCAGACTGTCACCTGGCCTTTGGAATTAATTTGGAAAGGGGCAAGGAGCCCAGCGTGAACAGGCCACCTCATTTAGGTTTGTGTGGTGTGGTTGTGCAGATAAGAAAGTGCTACGGCACAGAGAAGGCAAACAGTGACTCTGTGTCATCTTACTACACTGATGGACAGTGACTGCAATGGGGTATGGGTGGGGACTTGATAATATGGGTAAATGTAGTGACCACATTGTTTTTTCATGTGAAACCTTCATAAGAGTGTATATCAATAATACCTTAATAAAAAAAAATATATATATATATCAAAAAAAAAAAAGAAAGTGCTACAGCACATGGAAACCTGCTGGTGCCCACATTTGGATGGGACGGCGCCAAGGCCCTAAACCATGCAGAGAGAGCAACTGCACGAAGCATCTCATGAACTGTGGGTGCGAGAGCTTGTGTGGACAGGCTACAATGACTGTGTGGCCCCGGGAGCCCAACTCTGAGGGCAGAGTCACTGCCAGTGCCCAGTTTTACTGAAATGCCAAAGAAAAGTTTTGTAAAGAAGGCCAGGGAGAAATTATTTGGTTATGCTGGGAGATGCATTTACAGGGTTGGGTAATAGTTGACTAAGTCTTCCAAGTCAAAGATCTCTTAAGTTCTCAACTGAAAAAAATCATATCTATTTGTTGCTATTCACTTAACAAATACTTCTAAAGCACCTACTGTGAGCCTCACTTCCTCTTTCTAACAATCCTGTGAGGCGGGTACTGCTAATGCCTCTCTCTTATACCTGATTGCAATTCAATGGTCACATTATTAAGTACACATGGTAAATCCTACATGGGTGTTAAAATCCCTCCAACAACCTGGTTTAAGCATTTTATACCAGATTACTAATAGGTCCGGCTCAGTGATAGAAATGAGACTTCCTAGTTTGCTTTGATATGATGGATATAAAATGAGACATGTTAATATGATCAAAGGTCTCAATAATTTTCCAAAGACTGATGGTTTTAGGTTTCAGTGGTTTTCAAATAAACATGGAATCCAACTAGACTGAAAAATAACTGTAAAAGGGAAAAAAGAATTTTAGGAAGCACACTCCAGGGTTGAACCTGGTCTTGACCACCAGAAATCAGCGTCTTTAATCAACCCATGGCTGCTGGTGGCTCTGCCCTCTGGCCCCTCAGAATTCCCATTGGTTCTGAGCAGCTGCAGTGAGAGAATGAGGAAATTTAGGTACGGGACCAGCCATAAAACAGAGCACAGTTGCTTAGAAAGACTCCACCACACTGTTTATGGCCAAGGGCCGGATGCTGCCAGGGTGCTGCACTTTCTGAAAGCTGGGGGGCTCTGCACTTCCCTCTTGGAGGTGGGGAGGCTTAGACATTCTTCAGGGTGTGTTGGAGCCTGCCCAGTTCAGACTGTAGCATCTCTTCCCACCTCTGCATTCAGCGATGTTGTCACCAGCTTTACATGAGCCATGGGAGAAGCCTTTTACACCTTGCAAACTGGCAAATGCTACAGCAGGCTGCCTTGCCACCCCCAGAACCACACACCAGCACACAGGAAAGAAGTCGGAAACTTTACGGATCTTCCCAGTAAGGCAGGGTTACATATTACAAGAATAGAAAGAGGCATTGGGGAAAATGCAAACCATAGCACTCTAAGAAGACTGCAGGGTTGGTTCGGAAGAACCAGTGGCTTGTGTGTTCAAGAGGCCATCATTCAAAAGAAGCAGGGAAAAGCATTAAGCCTCATGTCTGTCCTCATAAGCCACAGGAAGAGGCAGGTAGGGACAAAACCACTTACCTACCTGCTGCTGCAAATCTATCCCTTGCCTGCTTTTATGCATATGCTGGGCATAGCCGACCTCTGCTCTAAATCCCTGTTCCCACCTGACTGGCCATGAATCTGAGGAGAGCACCACAACTAGTTCTCGTGTCTATCACAGGAAAACATTGAGGCAAATGTATTAGTTTCCCATTGCTGCTGTACCAAATTACCACAAACCGAGTGACTTTAAACACCAATTTATTATCTTAAATTCCGGTGGTCAGAAACGGGTCTCCCTGGCCTAACCTCCAGGCATTGGCAGGGCTGCATTACTTTCTGGAGGCTCACGAGGAGACCCCATTTCCTTGCCTTTTTCAGCTCCTAGAGACCACCTGCCCCCATCTGGTCCCTTCCTGCATCATCAAAGCCAGCCATGGCCCATCCAGGCTTTCTCAGGTGACATCCCTCTGGTACTGACACTGACTCTCTGCCTCTGCCTTTTGCATTTAAGGGCCCTGTGAGGACACTGGGCACCCCCAGATAATGCACGATAATCTTATTACAAGGTCAGCTGGTTAGCAACCTTAATTCCATCAGAACCTTAACTGACCGTCTGCCATGTAACATAACACACTCACAGGTTCAGAGGTTTAGGACATGGACATGTTCTATGGGAAATTATTTTGCCTTCCACAGCAACACGGGCCACCTAAGGTCTGTAGTGAAACACTCTGGAAGTGACCTTAGAATGACATCTATCTTTTTTGGAAGTGACTCAACCTACACCAGCCTCTTTCCTCTGTGATAACCAAGGAAATATGGGGTGAAGCCACATCTGTTCTAGACACTGAGAATGGTTTTTCTGGTACTTCTGTAACCTTAAGGGCCAAAATCAGAGGAGTTAGTGTTTGCTTTTCCCAAATGGTTACTCAGTTAAAATTGTGTCCTAAGTTTCTAGCTTTGCTTGGCTTAGATGTAGCTGGGATTCTATAGAGCCTGCCAGCCTTGCACACATTGAAGTCCAGCACAGAGCAAGTATATCTGACCTAGAGAACCAGGTGTCCTTCTTGATACATGACATGGACTGTGTAATGGAAGATTCACATATGAATGCAAAAAAATGTTAACTGTGCTGACCTCAGAGGACATAATCACAAACCTGGGTTCCCCTTTTGGTGTCAGGCTTTGCTCCCAGGGAGGCATGGTCCCAGCCTGCATCCTGCGTTTGCAAGGACTCCAGGGAGTGGGGTACAGCCTGGAAACAGGAAGGCCAGACTTAGGGAATATGGTTTGTTGGTCATCAAATGCGATTTCCCATCAGGGAAGGAATACATTTCCTTTGAGTTGGGGAACCAAAACTGAACCAACATCTGTCTCTTAACAACATAATAGAAATACGGTGTCATAGAGCCTGGGGGAATGGGACGGGGGATTGGGGGATTATCAGTTTCCCTACCAGGGGAGTATGTCCCAGAGGAGACCAAATGGAGGGAGACCCAGCCCAGCTAATAGCTGAGACTCTGGGTTTGCAGAGCCCTGTCAAAGGGCCTCGTGTTGCCCACATCTCTGCCGTTCCCAATCTGAGGTCTCCTACCCAAACTTCTATGCCACCATGTAAGCCAACATTTTCTAATAATCATTTCCTACACAAAATCAACAAGGGGAAAAATTCCTCTTCAAGCACACGTCTAGATGATTACATTTCTCTCGGACAGAGAATTATCAGTGACGGCCCCATGGCTCATGAGACTGTAGCAATTGTAAGCCTCTGATTAATGGGCTAAGACAGATTGTTGATATTCATGGAATTCAATATTCTAACCTCAGACCCATGTTTGCAGCACACTGACTTGCAACTCTGAAAAAAGCCCTGCTTTTTTTATGTTTGGTTATTAGGAAAGAGCTCCAGAGCAAGGAAACCAGGCCAACATGTCTAGTTGAGTAGCCTAAACCAGACCATGCATTTTATGTAGTGATTGATATAGGACTTAAAACCCAAATAATGTGTGGAGATACTCTGGCTACAATATTTTTCCTATTGTACCTGCAAGTGGCCTTGGATAAAACTCTTCAAAGTCCTTTGTGATCAGTGTTTCAAAGCTGTGTGGCAGTTTTCTCATCCTAACAGGCAGCGGAGAATGTGACCCATATCTCAGAATACAGTGGTTTGTTTTTCTCTTTGCTTCTGTTTTTTTTTTTAACTGGTGAATAAAACATAAGTGCTTCATGAAATGCAACTCCCCTAAAGAATGATAACATTCCATTCTGTGTTTCTGTGGCACCCAAGTTCATGGTCAGATGAAGGTGACCACTTTCATTTCCATCATCTTGTTATGGCTTCAGAATCATGCTGTGTTATTATTTGCCCCATTTTGCAGAGGAGCTAAATGAAGAACAGAATGAATAACTTACCCCACATTACCCATGAGTCAGGGTTATTAGAATTCCCAGGCCAGTGGGCTCACCACAAAACTACACTGCTCGACAAATACACACTGTGCCAAGAACAGGCCAAGCCTCCATCCCCATGATCACTGTCAACTCCACCGGCAGAAAAGAGCCACATGTAATTTGCTCATGCAAAAGAGTGTGGAATGGGTAGGGGGTCATTTGGACATTTTAGAGATAGAAAGTATTTCTTCAGAGGTTACTGAAAATCACTTTTTAAAGTAAAACTGGTGACTAAATCATAAATGCAAGGTGACATGTATGTTGGAAGATACCCATTATGGAGAAACGGGGGGTGGGACTTTACACTGTGAGGGAAATGGATCCTTTTCCCCAGAAATACTCCAGAAGAGGTATTATTATATTTTTAGAGCCATAAGTTTAGGGAGTAAGTTTGGCATTTAGCTGAAGGATGAACCAGAGCAGAATTATGAAGGGGGTGATGTTTATCTTTGTGCTTTTCCCATTTCCCCTGGGGTCCCCCTTCTTTGCTTCAGCCTTCTTCCGGTCCTTGTGGCCTCCTGGTGACTCATGTCTGCTAAAAGGGCCTCACAGAACACCCCACGGCCCCAGACTGCCCACCCTCATCACACGGTACCCACCCTGGTCCTCTCTCGGGCTTATTCTTTCTGTTTCCTTACGTGATTGTGGGTGTGGGGGATTAATCAAAGAAATTACCCTTAGGAATACATTACTCAGATGGCATGTCCCCTCTCATAGGTGATAGTAATAGCTATAATGGCATTCTTCACCACATTTTCCTGCATCAGGAGATTTAAGAGTATCACAGTAGGAGTCCAAAAACAATGAAAAATAATAAGCTGCTTCTGCCATTCAAAACAGGATGTTGCAGCAAAACGATAAACGGAAGTCAGGTGTTTCTGAGACAAAGGATTCCTCGATTCTTTTTTCTCCCATCGGCACAGCAAGAGGCAGGCATGGGGGATGAAACCTTAGTCTTCTATTCAGAAGGAAGTCCCTGGAGGACTGTGGGACACAGGCAGCAGCCAGAGGAGGAGTTAGTGTGGGACATGTTGATGCTAGCTCACCTCTCCTGGCAGAGGTCCAGAGAGACGCAAGTGCACCTGTCAGACTGCAGGGCCACAGAAGGCGAAGGGGTCCACACTGTGCGCATTATGTGAGGACGTCACTCTGTGGGTGGTTGCTTGCCGTCATAGACGCCCCTCCACCCTGCCTGGCGGAGACAGTCTAGCAGTGGAGGTTCTGTAAGCGGCCCACTAAGGGGACTTTCAAGTGACCCGCATCAGAGGACATGCAGAGGTCGACAGAGACCATTGCCAAATCCCAGATGGTTCTCTGCCCGCTCCCAAGCCATGGGACAGGGCCACCTGGTCCTGCCAGGCCAAGGTTTGATAAACCCTGAATATCAGCTGGCCAGGAGCAGCCAGCCCTGCCACAGACGTGGAGAAGTGCCAGGGACTCCGCCCACGGCCCCCAGGGCCCATGAGGCTGACCCTTCCTCCGCATGCCCAGACACCACCTTGGAGGGCCAGGGGCTGAGGATGGGCTCAGAGAACCAAGCTGAACCTTTGCAGACTGTTACCTTAGAACTGTCTGAGTGCGGGGGCTGCTGTTCTCATTGGCTGGCAGAGGTCCAAACACTGAGGGGAGACATTCAGAAGCCCTTGCATCGGTTTGATGGAACAACTTCATGTTTATGGAAACCAATCATAAAAAAAGTGGGCTTGTGCTTTGTATGTCTTAATAGAGTTTTGTTTTCAAATGATTCATTTCTATTGGCTTTTGTGAAAGAAAGTGCAACCAGCTAGAAATAAAAAACAAATAAAGGGTTCCCTTACCACAGAAAGTTTGAGAAACACTGCATTTTGCATGGCAGTAGGTTTTTAACATTTTTTTTTCATCGTTTTTTCAAAACACTTCTAAATATATTTTTTCCCTTCAACCCAGTGAATAGGGACTTGTAAAGGAAGATCAGATTCATTTTGGGGGGGGAAAAGAAAGTAATGTTGCAACATTTTCTGCACATGTCAAGTATAATGACAAAGAATGTTTTCCCATGTTTACCACCACTGCATCTCCCAGGTCTTCCATTTGGCCCCAGGACATACAGTATATTCAGGGACACAGCTGCAGGGGAGGGCTCTAGCCCCTCTGTCCTCCAAGGCGCTCCCCCTCCCCGGGCTGTTTCATGCTCCCCAGGGGGCACATCTTAAGGGGTAACTAGTGTGGGTCTTCAACACAGACAAGTTGCAGAGTCTGACTTCGAAGATTTGAGAGCTGGCCCAGGCAGAGGAGAATATTTGAGCAAATCGGGTATTCCAGGGAAGTGCGACTTTACAAAACGGGGAGACCAACGACAGGGGGTAGGAAGTGTACCTTCCAAGGTGCCATGATCATGACCTTGGCCTTGTCAATAGCAGTCATTTCAAAGACAAATATCTGTTTGCAGATCTCATATAGAAAAATACACTTTTACCAAACCAGTCTGTACTAGAGGAACATTCTTGAATTTTGAGGACGCTTCACTTTCACATAAATCTATTTCCCTCACATACACATAAATAGCAATCTCCCCAAATGTGTGCAAGTGATGTGTTGGGATAATTAACTTAATTATGCCAGAAATGAGGGAAAGCATCTCATATAAACATACAGTAGGAGCCTCTTCAATTGAAAATTAATCAGAAGCAAAAGAGATATTTGCCCAAAGTCAGTGTAAGCCAATGGGGAATGCAATTCCATTTACTGAGACTTCCTTCAGGAAGACAACTGTGGGTAAAGAGCATCCAACAGTAACTGGTACCTCTCATTTACACAATGCCACTCTGAGTGCTTTTATACTGGCCATCCCATTTCATGTTAACAGCCACCCACTGAGGTCAACATCATTCTCACATAACGGGTGGGACCACAAAGAGCCCAGTGAGGGAATTCACCAAGGGCAGAGCTAGACTTCCAACCCACGCCCATTGGCCTTGAAGCCTGTGGTCTTCCTAGCCGCCTGGAGCCTGTTGGCCATGAAGCCCCGAGAAAGGGGTCTCGGTCACGTGGACCGTAGGTGCATGGCCACAATGCAGCACCCTCACTTGCTTCCCTGTCAGTGTGTAGACTTCTAACCTTGGTCACCTCCAAACTTGCATGAGTCAAATACAAATGGAAGATTTTCCTGCTTGTGAGATAGGCCCGTTTAACCAGAAAATACTGGAGGACATACTTTATCAAGTGAGGACTCCAGAGTTGCAAACAAGTCCCTTTGCTCTGCGCACCATAAAATGGAAAGTAAAAGTGTCCCCTGAGAGTGAGTCTGGGCTGCCACCCTTACCTGCCAGGCAATAAAACAAGGAGCCACGCTCAATGGCAGGAAGTGAAGTAATGGAATTACTCACCATCAGCCAGACAGCTCAGACCCTGAAACATGCCCTCGGAGTACTGTGATTTGGGGCTAATGTTTGCAGAGTGACTTCTCTGGGGATAAAACTGGAGATGCAAGATGGGAAGTGATCAAAGTGACATTACTTAATATTCCGCATCCTGAGGAAAAGCTGCCAAACACACACACACACACACACACACACACACACACACACACACACACACACACACACTGACCTACAGAAAAGCAGGGAAGCCTGGCTGTGTGTGTCCACATTTGCAGTCCCGACAGCGCCCATTAAGGCTAAACGTGCTAGGTGGCACCTACAAGTCTTTGGAGATCATCATGCACACCAGCTGACTGGTCTTCACTTAGGCAGGAGAACCCACCTGGAGCCGTGCAGTTGTAATGAGCTGGCTTTTAAGATGGCTGGAAAAGTTCCTGACAAACTCCACATATATCCCTCCCCGGAGCGAGCCCCAGGGGCCCCAGCACGCCTTTGGCTTTACAAAACACTGGAAACATTTGAACATTTGAGAAAACTTGTGACCTTGGAAAATGTTGCCTGTTTTCTTACAACTTAATGAGACTAAATCGTTGATATGTTCTGTTTTGGAGCCTAATAGTGCGCCCCCAGGCAGGGCCCAGGAACCAAACCCCACCTTCCACCCGTCTGTGCAGAGAAGGGCGGGGGAGGGTCAGCAGCCCCTACCCCTGGCTTGTATTCTCCAGTGATTTCTGGCAAAGCCAAGGTGGTTTTAGGCTGTTCTACCTTGGCAGTCTGTTTAAAACCTCTCCTAATAGATTCCAAATTCTAGAAAAGCCCTCTCGAAGGTAGGTGGAGCTGTTGTGGGTCTTTCTGGAAGAACAGCACGTTAGAATCCTCAGAGGCAGGAGAGCGACAGGCATTCATTCGTTCACTTGACAATATCCACCAATGGCTGGTGGCCTGCCAGGCCTCCAGCTGACACGGGGGACCCCAAGGGAACTTAAGAGAGGCTGACCTTTGCTGTCAGGGGCCCACGGTATGCTGACGTGCCTGACAAAGGAGGAAACAGCCAGACCAGTGTCAAGGAGCTTGCTGAAAGGCATCTGCGGCTGTGCTTTGTGGGAGGCTTCAGAATTGGAACGGGGTGTGGGGGATGCATCAGTTTGTGCAGGTCCCTCCCTGGCTGCCTCAGGCACCCCAGGGTGCTGGAGGCTGGAAGCAGGGGCAGAACATGGTCAGGATTTATCAAGTGACTCCTCGATGATAATACACCCTGTGGGGACTAAGAACGATGGCTCTCTTGCCCTGGAGAAACCTGACATCGTTGGGGAGGCCAGACGCTGTCAGCCTAGAATGCTGGAAACACGGTAACACGTGTAGTGGTTAAAGCACCAGAAAACTGTTCTCACCTCAGAGCTCGGGTTCCTCATCTCAGCTGTGTAATTTTGGGCAAGTTTCTTAGCGTCTCTGTGCCTCGCTGTCCCCATTTGTGAAATGGCAAGAGTAATAGTATCTACCTCCTATGAGTGAGTGTTGTAAGGAATATGTACATGAAACCCTCAGAAGCAGGCCTGATTCACACTGAGCACGTAGTGCGTGTGGGCATGTCTGTCCTGCCCCTGGGCCTTATCCACGCCTGTCTGTGCCGTGGGGCACCTCTAAGCCCGTACTGCAGCACTACGTGCCCAAGTCCTTCTTTGCGGGCAGGGTCTGTGGTGCCGGCTTGCCCCAGGAAGCAGTCCGGAGACTGGAGGGGCGGGTGGGGAAGGCAGGACTGGAATGACTGAGGAGGCAGGGCAGGGGCCCCGGGGTCTGGCCGCACCCCCTCGCCCCTCTCAGGCACGGCTGCCTTGCTCCGACCGGAGCCTGAACATCTTCCTCCAGGTGCTGGTGACTGTAGCGGGGTCCTGCCGGGGGCTGACCATGAGACCAGGATCCCATCCACGGCGGGGAGGTTGACCATCCAGGAGAGGCGTGTCCCCTCAGCCGCCCCCCCTGGCCTAGTATAGCCAGGCCCGGCCTTCTGAAGGGCCCGGGGTGGGCCAATAATGGGCTCAGGGCTCTGGGGAAGGTGAGGTCAGGAAATGAGAAGAATAGGCTCCCGGATGTTGGGGTGCTGTCAGAGCTCCCCAACACTGGCCCAGAAGGGGGCACTAAGCAGAAATGCGCAGAAAGGAGCATCCTACATGAGGTGTCTGTCCCCGGTGGGGGGGGCCCCTTGCTGGCGCTGCACCCCCTCACCACCCTCACCTTCCTCTCACCCCTGCAAGAGTCCTTCTAAGATGTAAGAGCACAGCGCGTGCTGCCAGCCCTCTCACAGAGAGTCCTCCCGTCGGACGCGATCCTCTGTGGCCACAGCAGCCCTGCAGCCCCACGCCGGTGTCACAGCCCCGCAGCCTCTCGCAGAGCGGTGCGTGCCGCCCATGCTGGACCAGCCCCCCTGGCTGCACTTTGTCTCATCAGGCCCAGGCCCAGTCTTATCTCAGCCGGACCCCGGGCTGCAGGACCGCAGCATGACTCTACTTCAAGACAAGCATGAGGTGGGGCCTCCCCACCCCAAAGTCCAGGCAGGTAAAAAGCATGCCTGGGAAACCACTGGTGAGTGCCAGAATCGGCCAGAAATCCCAAAGCAAGAGACAGCAGGCTCAGCGTGAAGGATGACTTCTGGCAGGGAGAATAAGGCACTCTGCCTACGCTCATTTTAGAAACATGGGCCCTTAGTGCTTCAGCAAGGCACTTTTGTTTTGTCCTGTTGCACGATAGAGGTACGAATTTAGTTTACTTCTTAAGTTCATAAAAATTAGTTTGGCCAGAAGTAGGTTGGCTGATTTTTGACTCTAGAAGGAAGTAATTCAGCGCAGTAACTTCCAGCAAATGGTGACCCTTTTAGGACCAGGAGTCCCGCACCAGGTAACTCAGGTGGCCCTAAACACAGGTCCCCTGCTCCACACAACCACTCCTTTCCCATGTGGGGCATCTTTAAAGGGGGGACAGGGATTCAGAGAGTCCACTTGTCCGGGAACGGACGCAGCAAAAGCACACACGTCTTTGCAGTTGTGACCCCTTCTTTTTTTATTATTTTTAAAAAAGTAACAGTGGATGTTTTGCTGTTGAGAAAAGCAACGACTGGGCTCCATAGTTTTTTTTATTACCTGGAAGAATTTTTCTTCTGAATGTGTTTAGAGGTAACTTCTAGGTTCCCTGCATTTGGCTCATACCAGCAAGCTGCTTACAAGATCTCATGACTCGGGCCAACCCCGAAGAGCATAATCAGTTGCAAATGTTTCGGGGTGGATGCCTGATGGATGTGGTAACTTTATCACTTCTCCCATTTTTTACTGTTAGCAAACTGTAGAAATCACATGAGACAGCCTCCCTTCCCCCTTCCTCCCCACCCTCAGCAGTCCTTTAAAAATGATGAGAACAGCAGCCAAGGACGGCTTGTCTGCGGCTGGGAGCTGCAGGACTGACAGGTCACCTGTTTGCCCATCTCAGCGGCAGGACAGAAACGGTGGAACTGAGCGGCTCTCCAGCAGCGAGTGTCAATTTCTCCCGATGCTATTTTTCCTGTAATGTGAAGTTTATCCCCCTGGTGGGTGTGGTCCTGCAGCGCAGCCTGCCCAGGGGTTGTGCCTGGCGCCACCTGGGGTCTCCAGGAGGGGCTGCTCTGACGAGCTGGCTCAGAGATACCCGCCCGCCAAGGTATCTCCCACCCAGCTCCCCTGACTGCTGCGAGCCATCTCCTCTCCAAACAGCTTGCTGGCTACAATCCAATAACCATTGGTGGTACTACCCCAGGCCAGGCACCCTGCTGGAGCTGGGTGATGGGGCCCTTGAAAAGCTTGTTTGTGGACAAAGGGGGAGACAGGCGAGGGAGCTGGGCAGTTAGGAAGCAGTGCTAAGACCTGAGGTGGGCTCAGAACCCAGTTATACCGGCCAGCTCGGGGGAGGATGGGGCCTGGCGGAGCGAGCCTGTCTGAGGGCCACCAGTGTGCTCTCGTGGAGATCTCACGGAGGACCATCCCTCCTTCAGCCAAGAGGCCCGTGGGGGTAGGCCGTGCTGTCATGTCCCCATGTTAGTCGCCTGCTATAATAAAGTGCCACAGACTGGGCGGCTTAAATAACAGAAAGTTGTTGTCTCACAGTTCTGGAGGCCAGAAGTCCAGGACCATGGTGTTGGCGGGGTGGGCTCCCTCTGGAGGAAGACTCTAGCCCTTGCCTCTCAAGCGGCTTCTGGTGGCTGCCAGCAACCCTTGGCTTGTGGGTCCATCGCTCTGACCTCTGCCCCCATGTCCACATGGCCTCCCTCTGTGTTTCTGGGTGTCCCTGTGTCTCTGCATAGCCTTCTGAGGACATTGGTCATAACTAGATGAATGGCCTGCCTTATTCCAGTATGACCTCATCTTAACTAATTACATCTTCACAGGCCCTATTTCCAAATAAGGCCACATTCTGGGGTTCTGGGTGGACATGAATTCAGTGTTGGAGGGGTGTATATTGGGGGCCTGGTGCTGGTGATTTAATTAAGAATATGCAGATTAAGACCTACCGAATGAGGAAACATAAGCCACCTACACGGGGTGGACAGGTACCTGCCTCAGCACTTAAAACTCTCACTTTGGGGAAGTTTTGGAAGCCACAGGGTCATTTTGATTGAAGGCAAAGTTTCAATACCCCACACAAAGGAAGTAAAGTCACAGGATGTATTTCCTACAGATCCCACCCAGGTCAGGAGCAGCAGGAGGCAGGGCAGGGGAGCAAACGCCTGTTGCCTAAAAGGTGGCCTGGGTGGTGGTCACTCACTCTTCGTGGGCTCAACTCTCAGTGGTTATTTTTAAAGATTTCCTGGGAAGAGCAAATGGGAACTCAGGGCAGGAATCCTAAGCTCAGGTCCTTAACTAAATGCCCAGACTCGGGGTGAGCAGGGGTGTCGTGCTGTGAGATGCCTAGGAAACAACTCAAAATAGCTGTGCCCTCATCCCAGGGGACACTTCTCAGCCATATAGTCTCTGTAGGGGGCATGGCTGGTGGCACGCGCCTCTCTCTCGCCGAGCACAGTGGGATTGCTGGCATAAGGAAGCAAGCAGAGAGAGGGTGGGGCAGGGATGCCTGGACAGGTCACCAAGAACTGGAGAAGGCCAGGAATAAGGACCAGGACCTGCAGGGTGGAGCTGGGAAGAAGCAGGGAGGTGGGAGCCGATGACCCAGGGCCTGAGCTGGGGACGAGATGGGGCCAGCTGTGTATGAAGGGTGGAGATGGGACCCGCGCTGGGCACAAATGCCATGGGCCAGACTTTCCACATAGCCCTGTGAAGCCCAGCAAAGGGGAATATGCCACCCCCTTTGATCTCTCTTGACCGGATGGCTCAGCAAACCACGTATATTAGGGTCACTCAATGTCTCCCTCAACTTATAATTATTAAAACTCTGCCCTGGGGTGATTGATGTAGCATAACTACAAAAGGAAGTCTGTAGAACTCTCTGCCTGCTTCCACACCCATGAAAACAAAGAGTTTATTCAACCTCTCAGGTCCCTGTGAGAGGCGCTCAGCTGGCGTAGGTGCCCCCGCAGTGGCCGAGCGTCCCAATGCCAGGGCAGCATGTCTCAGCTATCCTGGGGTCGCTCGTAAAATACTCAGTATATTTTCAGAAGAAAATTACTTTTAATTCACTGAAATTTACGTATGGATTGGGACCACCTACTATTTGGGGCAGGCAGAAAGGCAGTATCCCCTCAATGAATCCAAATACAAGGTATCACCATTCCGAATAAAAGCCTTCGCTGACGACTCAAAGTCCGTTTCTTCTTTCAGCCACTCAGCAGACACTCACTTCACACCAAGTGCCAGGCAGTGTTCTGGATGCTGTGGACAGAGCAGTGAGCAGCGCAGGGCATCTTTACAGCTTAGAGTCCAGGAGCGAGAGAAATGTTAGAGAGCAACATGCACGGGCTTGTGAGGACCCAAGAGTAAGACTGGGTTTTTCCCCCCTCCTTTTAAATCCCTGCACCATACACGATGCCTCAGTTATCAAGGTGCTCACAGAATGGGCTTCACACCGTATCATGCATCACAGCGCTGAGAGGGTTATTTTTGGTGGTTTTTTAAAAAAGACTTGTTCATTTTGCCACGATTTCTGTAGGCATGAGACGATCTGTGCTCAGGAGAAAAATTAAGCCTGGGAGGGGAGGGAATGTGTGTGTGTGCGGGGAAGCCAGGGAAGCACTGCAGGCAGGAAGCTGGACGGGGAGGGCTCTGGGGAAGGTGACCCTTGAGTGGCGACCTGAAGGGGGAGAGGTTAGTCCTCTGATTTGAGTCCATCCTTGGCCTCAGCATCCTTACCTGGGCCGGGTGACGTCCTCTCACCGGAAAGAGCCAAGAGGCCCACCCATGGTGCAGTTAGAGCAGCTGCATGGTTGACTGAGTTTCTCAAGTCAGCCTCTCCTTTCCCTGCTCAGTCTTGGGGCTGGTACAGCCCCCAGAAGCAATCCCACTCCAAGCCCTTCCTCTGGGAAGCATTCTGGAGGAGACTTGGCCTGTGCAGGAAGCAGGGAAAAATGTCCTCCAGTGCCTCAGTGGGGTCTCCCGGGGCGGCTGCACACCTGCCGGTCGGTCGGGGGCTCCAGCTGGGTCTTGTGTGTCCTGCGGGGGCCTCGTCTTACCCGGAGCCCACACGTTACTTCTCATCAATTCACTTTTCAACACCAAATACATCTTTCTCACTTTACAGCATTTTCTTACACTTCTACCACTTGGACTTGAGCAAGAATTCTCAGTAGCTGAGAGGGTGTGTGTGTGTGTGTGTGTGTGTGTGTGTGTGTGTGTGTGTGTGTTCAATGAACACCTGAAGGAATATAAAAGTCTGGCTTGAAGCAAACACCCCTCCCATCAGTCTCCTTTTCTGCTCATGCCTACAGAAATCGTGGCAAGATGAACAAGTTTTTAAAAAAATCCACCAAAAATAACCCTCTCAGCACTGTGATGCATGATACAGTGTGAAGCCCATTCTGTGAGCACCTTGATAACTGAGGCATTGTGCATAGTGTAGGGATTTAAAAGGAGGGGGGAAAACCCAGTCTTACTCTTGGGTCCTCACAGGCTGGTTGGGCCCCAGACATAGACAGAGGTCAGCAGCATCCTTGCTTCGCACCCGGAATATGCCCAGGGCACATGGGGCCTGGAGAAGGGGTCAGTGCCTTCGGGGGCCACCTTAGGCAAGGCCTTGTGTCTGTGAAGTTGAGGACCCCTCTCTCCCCTCCCAAGGTGACTTGGAAGGGGGTTCCCTGTCCCCATCACTCTGGAGAATCTCGTGGCCCCTCCACCCCTGGGCTCCCACATATACTGAACAACCTCGGGGGTAGTCCGTTCCTCACGTGAACATCGTGAGGCGTGCCTTGCTCTACTGGGACGAGGTGGGAGAGGGCAGAAACGGAAGAAGCTGACACGGATAGGGTAATGATCCAAGCTTTCCCTCTGGCAGAGACTGGGCCACATACGCATCCCCACCCCTGGCAAGTCACAGACAATTCCAGGCCCCCTGGACCTGCTTCCTCCACATCCTGGAGGCCCCTCCTCGCCTCCCTCCTGCTCCTCCAGGAGCACCTTGGCAGACTCTTGGCAGCCCACACCTCTGCGGCAGGGCCATTTCTGTTACTCAGTGGGTCACTTGGTCAACAGATACTTGTTGAATTCCCAGAATGTGCCAGATGCTGCTCCAGAATCAAGCAAGTGAAATAGACTCAGACCCTGCTCCCATGGAGCTTAAAAGCCAGTGGGGAGTCAAACACCCCTCATGTAATTTCACAAACAATATGAAGATGCACCTCTCCAAGGGCTAGGAGAGAGGTCCCAGGCCCGGACAGCCTATAAAAAAGGGATTTAACCTGCAAGGAGAGCCAGGGAACACTTTCTGGAGGTGGTGAAACAGGAGCAGACATTAACCAGGAGACAGCAGGAGGAAGAGCATGCCTGGTAGAAGGAACAGCATGTGCAAATAGCCCTGTGGTAGAGGGAAGCCTGGCGAACACAAGGGGCTAACACAAGGCCTTGGGGGTTGGGGTTGGGAGGGAAGAGGCTGCTCTCTTTAAAGGAAGCGACAGGCTCACTTCACCTCCAAACGCCACTTACGACTCATGATAGCTGTCTCCTCTGGAGGGTCAGGCTGAGAGGGAATG
The DNA here is from genome assembly GCA_032199065.1 of Smutsia gigantea. Lineage (NCBI taxonomy): Eukaryota > Metazoa > Chordata > Mammalia > Pholidota > Manidae > Smutsia > Smutsia gigantea. The sequence goes on from JAVSCE010011248.1 coordinate 32,436, forward strand.
ACTTTCCTGGGGCACATGACCTCTAACCAGCAGAGGCAGGACCCAGCATCAGGGCTTGAGGCCCCTCTCTGCCTGCATTAACACTGGGCAAAATGGCAGGTCGCCCCTACCCCTCCCTGCCTGGCCCTAGGAGACCCTCTCCCTGAGTTGAGGGCTCATTAGTGTCAGAGGCTTGGCACGAGGACCCTGTCATTTAACTTCGCTTTCCCACAATTGATCCATCATGCCAGGACCAGACGGCTGCTCCTCCACGTGTTTCTGATTCCCTTAATGGGCTGCACTCAGGGCTGACAGGCTCACAGGAAAGACCTTTGGAAGGTTCTTTAAAGGTCTCCCTATGCAACCATTTTAAAAGCTTTTTTTAAATAAGCATTTTGTGTTCTCTGATCCTTTGAAAATAGTCATGTATTCCATGTTATTCAAATGTACTATTTCAATGTGATAAGATGAGCATACATTACAAAATATAAAAGACACAAACAGACATATAGTGAAAAGTAAGTCTTTATTCTGCCCCATCGTCCAGCCCCCCAGCTCTGCTCTGCAGACACAGCCACCGTGAGCCAGCTTCTCACTGATGTTCTAGCATAGGCACCATGAATGTACTATAATACCAAACCTATGGTACTGAGAACACTTTGACTTGAAATCACAGCTTGTGTTTTACTCAAACTCACCTTCCTAGGAACATGCTAGCTTGGGAAAATACTCCTCTTTGTTTAGTGCTAGGTCCCTCAACCTTGGTGCTACAGCCATTGGGAACTGATCGCTTTTTGCTAGGGGGGCCGTGCTACATGCCACAGGATTTCAGCAGCACCCCCACTCTGCACACTAGATGTCAATGCAATACTGCCCTCTGCCTGACAGTGACAACCCAAAATGTCCCCATATTGCCATATGTCCTGGGGGGCTGGTGGGAGGACAAAGTTACCTCCAGATGAGAACCACTGATTTATTATGGTTATTTAGAATGTACTTTTCATGTCATTAGAAAAAGGATCTGGGGGACTTACAAAGATTCAAAACTCCAATAAGACGAAAAACAAACATGAAAGAATGACTCTAAGTCGAAAATGATTGCAATTTGGTGATGGATGTATGAGGGTTCATTATAGTATGCTCACTATTTTATGTAAGTTTGAAATTTTTAATAATCAGAAAGATAAATGTTTACTTGATGTCTGAAACTGTTCATAATGAACACGATAAGTGTATATGTTGAGGCAGATACAGCAGAGGGACAGGAAAGCAAGTGCAGTAACTAGAAGGTCAGCATCAAGTACATGTGCTAAGATTTGTCCATTTTGCTAGGGGTGGATTTGAACCTAGGATTCCTATGGTCAACCCGCAGATATAACATGATCAGTTAGAAGCACCAGTATCTAGTGATAAAAGATAAGCCAGGAGCTCAGAAGGAGCACTTGGTCATCCTCTCGGCAAGGAAACCTGAAAGAAATGCCATAGGGCAATTACCCTGACTCAGAGACTTAGCAGATACAGCTTGCCTTGAACTCCTCTGGAAATGCTAAATCAGACTCTAGGATGGCGCCTGAGAATGTGTGTTCTTATTGAACATTCTTTAGAAGTAGGTCAGTGAAATAAGATGAATGTGTGACTTAGTAATTCTGCAAGGAATGAAAACAACGCACTCCCATATGCAGGTCTCTGAACACCTGCATTAATCCAAGAATACAGAGTAGCTAGAGGCTGGATAGTCTTAGAAATATTATTTCTCTCCAAACTTTTAGAAAATCCAAGGTTATCACCTCTGACTGCTTCCTAGAAGGTGACTCTTCAGGGGAACCGATCTAGGCTAGCCCCGCTGGGTCTTGGTCTTGAATCTGGAGGGAAGGCTCAAGGCCTCCTGGCAAAACGGACCATCCTTAGTGAGGTCCACTGTTACCAGAGTTCCAGGTGCACCCCCGTGCCTCCTCTGCTCAGCCTCCCAACAGGGCTGGCCAGACATCTTGGGCATGTTGCAGCAGAAATAACTTTGGTCTTTAAAACTCCAAAATACTGAGCCATGATCATTTTAAGTGGAAACAAAATAGTTGAACTGCTATTGCAATGATAAAAGCATCACAATAAAGTACCAACAGAAACCCCACGTTCATAAATGCAACTTCCCATTGCGATATAGTCAAATACGCAGTGGAGGGAGATACAAACACATTTCAGAAAAATGCTTTGGCTTATTTTTTCTGAATATTTCAGAGAGGAAAAAAAAGGAGGATTGAATGACCCAAATCCTTGAAGACTTGGGCAACTTAAAAAAAAAAGACCTGGGCTTTGTTTAAAAAACAGAGCCATCTACTTTGGGAAACTTTTAGTCCTATGCATCCCCGTGAGTTATTGAAGGTGACACATTTGATGGTTGTCTTTGATCTTTTGAAGGGATAAGGGTCCTTCTCTGCTCCAAATGTACTACATTTACTCCAGATACCAAGGTGCAATACCTAATTTCTGATAAAGAATCAGCTGTAACAAGCAGCCCCCCAAAGACCCGGGGACCCAGACACTGAAGGCTCTTTACCCAACCCAAGAATGGGTCTCTGCATCTACTTATTACCTCATTTCTACCCTCTCGATCTTAAAACTCCACTCCTCTTTTAAATACTGCACTTGAATCTCTTCTTGTTAAAAATCAATTCTTAACCTCCAAAATCTAAGTGACTCCCATTGCTATAGTTTAAAGGGAGAAAGTGCATTGGAAATGGAGAGCAAGAGAGAGTCCTAGCTGGGAGAGGGGCCCTGCCTCCTTGCTCTCTCTTTCTCCATAGGTTTACAAATGCCACAATTCCCTAGGGTCCCCTGCATTGGTTTGAGGCTGTAGGATGGTTTACTTTTCAATTACCAAAAGCCAAGCAAGCTTTTTTTTGTAGTGTATCCACAAACACTAAGCCGCTGGCTTGATATTTACAATCTCTCCAGCGAGCAAAATGCAATTGGCACAGGGCTGCAGTAGCAGAGAGCCAGTTGTGGTTTTGTTATTAAGTTACTTTCAGCAATTAGTAAATTTATTGTCCTAATTGCTTTCACATGGCTGCTCTATGCATATCTCACTTTGCACATGTCCTTATGGTCTTGCTCCTGTCATCATATTTCAGCATGATCGCTACCCATCTCTCCAAACTGTCCAACCCCATCAAAAGCTGATTTGCAGTCGGGTCAGCAGGAAGGAGGAGTAAGAGTTCATTCCAAAGTCCACAGCATATTTGGATAAAAGGTGGAGAAATTTCATTTTGGCTCCATGGGCGTCTGGGAGTGCACTCCACGGGGAGGGAATGGCTGCCTGTGGTTAATGCACAGGAAAGTCCAAACTCCCCCCAGCCTCAAATCTGCTGCTCCTTCCAAATTCCAACTCCAACCTCTCGTAATCCTCCTGTGGAAACAGTCAGGTGGTAGGGCAGGGATGACTTTCTGGGGCCTGGGAAAGTTTTGTTCTAGTCTCTGGGGCTGAGGAAGATTGCTAGAGCCCCCCCAGATCCAGCCAGACCTGCCCTGTGGATGGGGTGGGAATGCCTGGGAGTCTTGGATCTCCCTGGTTCTGCATTCAGCAGCTTTGACTCCCTGGCACCTCCAGCCAGAGAAGGGTCATTGGCCTTAGTGTAACCAGTCCTCCTTGCAAAGAGGGGTGGATGACAGCCGTGGGGGACCCAAGGGGAGGGTCTGAGCAGGTCATGGTACGACCCTGCTCAAATCCCACTGGTTCCTGGAGAGCACCCACCACCTGACTGGCTGGCAGGCAGTGCCCTTGTAATGGAAACGTGGTTGGTGTGAGCCAGAAGCTGGTGTGACTCCTGTCTTCTCTAGTGTCATACACTGGGTCCTCAAAGTGAGACCTGGTCACTGGCATTGCAGCCAGAGCAGGTGTTGCTCAGCATAGCAGGTAGGATTGGTGATACGATACAGGCCCTCCTGCTTAAAACAGCTTTGGGATTCCTGGGTGACAAACCTGGAGAGCCATGTACTCTCTTGCCTACTCTGAGAATCAACTAGAAATTGAAGCAAGAGCAAGAAGAATATAATAGGGCGGCCCATTGCTTTTCAAAGAGCTTTTGTCCATACTAGGTGGTTTTTGGTCTCACCCCACGTTTGGTCTCACGGTGCACACACACATATGTAACTTACAGCACGGTGGGGACCTGGAGCCGACTGCTTGGGGTTCAAGTCTCGGTTTGACTATTCATTAGCTGTGTGGCCTTGGGAACCCAGTGCCTCAATTTTCTCTTTTGTAAAATGGGCACAAATCCACGTCATTAAGTTGTAGTGGTGACTGCATGAAGCAAAAGCATTGAAGCCCTTCCCTTCCTGCTGGTGCCCTCACCCAGCACCATTCATTCAGTTACAGTAAGACTCTCAGCGCAGCTAGACTGAAAGGCATCTCTCCCGCTTCACTCTGCTACCCAAGTGCTTTTATCCCCTCCTAGTTATTTCTTTATTGTCTGTCTCCCACCCCAGCCCTCAGTGGAAGCACCACCCCCCTTACCCAGAGCAGGCGCACAGTAAATGGCCATTCCATGTCCATTGGCGAAAAATGAACGGGAAAGGGCAGAGAGTGGAGCAGCAGCTGGCTGCTCTCGGAACACCCCGTTTGGAAAGTGGGCTTTCTCCACCCCAGAGGGCAGCCTCAGCCCCAGCAGATGGGTCTCTCCCTTGGGGTGGGGGGTATGTTGCAGGCTGCGGGGGTGCGGTTCACACCCCTCTTGCCAGGCGGGCGGGGAACCTCTCCAGGTTGTGCTCATTAACCCTCCGTTTTACGCGCAAACATTGCACCTGAAGTGGCGTATGCAGCTGTGTTCTCTGACCAAGCCAGTGCGTGCTGCGCGGCCGGCCAGTGGCGGCTCTGAAGGGCGCAGGTCTCCCCAGGTAGCGGCGGCCTGCCGACAGGTGTGGGCTCCCGAGGGACCGGAACCCCCGGCGGTAATTCCACGCCGCCGCCTCAATTATTCATCCCGCGCCACGCGGTCGCTGGCGCTCAGCTCGGCCACCTGCGGGCCACCGAGGCCCCCGCGCGCCGGCTGCTCCGGGCCGCTCCGAGGGGGAGGGGGGCGCCGCGTGCCCCGGCTACGGCCCCAGGAGCGGCCGCGCGCTGGCGTGAAGCCGCCGCCATCGGTGAGTTCGGGGTTACCCGGGGCCCCTCCTGCATGCGTCTAACTCAGCCAGCGGGGCTTTGTCCGCCCAGCCTTGGGGACATTTAGATGGAATCCCGTCGAGGCTCCCCGGAAGTGCTTACAGCACCAGGGGCTCCCCAGGAGGTAGGTGGTGCTGTAAGGGGGCTCCCTGGCCATCACAGGGAGGTCAGCTGATCAGAGGGCAGAAACTAAGGAGTTCATGTGCCTGCGTTTCACTGTGACATGATCAAGGTCTGGAAACTGTCACGTGAGGCTTGTTCCCCCAAGGCAAGTGAAGTCAGTTTTCCAGGCAAGCGAAGGGAGTGTGTGAGGTTTATTGAGATGGCTTAGAAAGTCTGCAGCTCACTCAAATGGTATACACACACCTACAGAGAGAGAGCCAGAGAAAGAGAATTCCAAGAGAGATGTACATCGTAAACAACAGGAACAGTAGTTACGTCAGTGGATACCGAAATAACCATCACAATGATACTATCAAAAAAGAAAGGAAAGAAAGAAGAGAGAAAGAAAGAAGGGAGGGAGGGAGGGAGGGAGGGAGGGTGGAAAGAAGACCCAGACCAGTACCCTTGCCCAATGCCCATTATGGTCCATTCCACTGGGCACTTGGGCCATCATTTTTAGTCTTTATATAGAAGATCTTCATATTTTGTGTAACATTGTCATTGACAAAACTTTTGCCATATTAGTCATAGGCCCTTAAGAAAAGCTATGTAGTAATAAAAATGTTTTCAAAGTAGAGAATAAGGACAGTTTTATTGCCCTCAGGTAAGCCAGCATGCTTCCTGTTATTAGACAATGAGCTTGTAAAACTCACCTTCCCCTTTTCGCTTTGGCTGCTGTGAAGCTCAGAGCTAAGTCTTTTGCTTGCAGTTGCAGGGGCGTCTTTTAGAATTAGAACTATAATATGATTATTTCCATCCTTTGGTTACTTGACTCTTGTGCTTTTTCACACACACACACATTTTCAATAGTTTTCTTGTACCTGTGAATTTTATTGTGATCCTTTCAAATCATCTTTTTGAAGAAAAATATGCTCAAGGTAAATGTGCAGAGCCTGATACATGAAGAACCCTCAACAAGTACCAGATAGACTAACTGATCACCCAAAAGGGAGGAGGTATTCTTTAGACCACAAAAAACTCCATCTGAACTCTTGATTTTACTGTTCTCAACACCAACCTGTTCACTTCTGGTCATTCCCCCCTCTCCCTAATGGCATCACCATTTGCTCAAACCAGAAATCTAGAAATCATCCTTGGTTTCCCTTCTTTTCTCAAGCCTAACAGCCAACTCATCAGCAAAGCCTGTCAGTTCGGTCCACTGCTCTCTTACTCCACAGTCACAGTCCTAGTTTAAGGAATAGATGTCTCACTTGTACGACAGCAGTAGCTTCTATTCCTGCCCACATGCTATCAACTTGTTGCAGGGTGGTGTTTTAAAGCCTGACTCACATCTTGTCCACCCACCTCTTAAAATGATCCAGTGGCCTCCTATGCATCTCGAATAAACAGGGTACAGTGGTGCTTGTCACCACCTACCAGGTCTGGCCTATGTCACCTGTGCAGGTGCATCTGCGTCATTCTCCTCCCACCCAGCCTGGCCCGCCCCCTGTGGTTTCTGCACCTGCTGCTTTCCACCCCCAGCTCTTGCCAGCACCGACTCCCTCCTTCTCCCTCTGGGACTTGGCCTCAAGTTGCTTCCCCAGGGACACTCTCCTTGAGACCCCACGCTTCAGAGCAGAAAGGCCAGGATTTCAGAGGGTGGTGCTGCCAATGTCCATCATGGGTGGGAGAGAGAAATGCCACCATTTGACAGTACCCCATTTATTTCCTTTTGAGAACAAATGAATTTGTAAGGAGATATATGGATAAACACACATATTTTTGTTTATCTGCTTGTTTCCTTACTTGTATTTCCCACTAGACCTTAGACACCATGCATGCAAGAACCTCGTCTGATTTATTCACAAATGTGTGTTCTCGTCTGGCACAGCACCTGGCACATAGTGGATGCTTGATAATTGTTCTTTAATGAATAAACAAATGAATCAGAGCTCATTCTTGGCATACCTTAAATTGATGTGAGTAGCAACAGAGACTCTCCAGCCAACAGTTTGGAGTGGGGTCAGTGTAAGATGTCGGACTCTGAGCCCATAGTTAGAAGCACCGGTCAGGGCTCCAGCGGTCGGGCACAAGAGAAGCACCCAGCTTGTGGGTGCAACCAAGAGGAACACAACTAGGACTTTTGCAGCCTTCAAAGTGGTGCTGGTGGCCAGGTGGCAGGGGCTTGCTACTGCTTTTATTTCTATCTGTATTTGGGTTTGGATCTCCACTGTTATAGGAGGAGGTTCATGAATGCCCTTTGTTTGCTGCATTGCATGTGTGTGATAAACTTGTCCACACAGACTGTAGACATAAGTAGGTTTTAACAGAGGTGGCTTCATTTGGAACTGTGGCATGCTGATACTGAATCAGGCATCTTGGTGGAAAGCCCAAGAGGTGGCCAAGTCTAGCCACCCCAAGTGAGTAGACACACGGAGCATGGAGGGGATGCAGCGGTGTCTCTCTCCTATGATGGTGGCCACTGGGCAGCACCACCCTCCAAAATCCTGTCCCTTCCTGCCATGCTGCTCCACAGCCTGTCCTACACACCATGACGGTGGTAAACCTCTGGGGGAGGTTGCTTTCCCTTTTTCTTGCTGGGTTTTATGACTATTCCTTGAACCCCATGACTGTTTGCCCCAACCATTTAAGCTTGGGGAACACCTGGGGTTCCAGAAAATGATTTGCCATCAGATTCAATGTATCTTTGGTTGATCTGTAAGTGTTGGGCTTTTATATATCTCTGCCCAGCACACTGTGAAATGTTCAAAATCACAGCCAAGATGAAAGAATAGCACAATGAGCAACTGGAGACCATCCCCCGGGTCTAGCAGTTGTTGACATTTCGCCAAGTTTGTTCTCTCGTCAAGATATGAACTGTCTACTCCTTGAAAATTTAAAGTAGCTTACAATAAAATAGGAAGGCTGTTGAATAAAAGAGAAAATGTTTTTTAACATTTAGGAGGATGGCAGATAGGAAAGAGGGGGCAAATATGCCATAAACGTCTATTACTGCCATTAGCATAAATAAACTTGAGATTTAATTCTGAATTTTCTGGCTGCCAAAGCAAAAATGAAAAAACAGTTAAAGAATCATCTTCAGGAAATGAGTTCTAGTCACACTAGATTTATAAAAGTTATTTGTCCCATGGATCGTTAGACAAATAACATCAAACAGAACAAAGAGCAGCTTCTTTAACAGCTTTATCAATGACTCGGGAGCATTCTTCACTGAGCTGCTTCTGTAGTACAGGATGTCAGCCCCAAGGACACACCATTAAAATGTAATGCAGTGAAGACATTTTTTAAATATAATTTATTTTATTATCATTAATCTACAATTACATGTGCAATATTATGGTTATTAAACTACCCCTTCATCATGTCCCCCCCACCAACCCCATTACAGTCACTGTCCATCAGCGTAGTGAGATGCTATAGAATCACTACTTGTCTTCTCTGAGTTGTACTGCCCTCCCCGTGCCCCCCCAACATTACATCTGCTAATCGTAATGCCCCTTTTTCCCTCTTATCCCTCCCTTCCCACCCGTCTTCCCCAGTCCCTTTCCCTTTGGTAACTATTAGTCCGTTCTTGGGTTCTGTGAGTCTGCTGCTGTTTTGTTCCTAGTGAAGTCATTTTTTAAACAAGTGCAGTCTAAGGAAGTTGATTTTTGTGGCTAACCTGATACAGGAAGATAACCTGAGGCTGGGTGGGCTGCCTGGGCTTAACTCTTGTCTCAATTTCCCGCTGTCTCCACTGGACTCCCCTGGACGGGTTGCCTGGAGAAGGCAGGTCCCAGCTGGACCCTGGGGACAGACATACAGCAGGTGCAAGGCTGGCCCAGGGATGAAGCTGAGGGAACCCAGGCTGTGGGCGCCCCGAGGCAGACAGACCCTGGCCAGTAACCTCTGCACAGAGGTGGCCTCCTCTCAACTTGTAAGAGCTGCCAACATTTTCTGATACATTTTTTTGTCTGGCTGCTTAAGTGCAGATCCCAGGTCCAGAACCGCACTGCCGTGCTGTCCCCATTAGCCTGGAGAAGGTTTAGGGAAGGTGTAAGTGTGAGGCTAGATTCTGGCTCCCCGCGAGGAGGGAGGACCTCAGTCTGGCCCCTGGTGCTCTCCTGCCTCCGCCTCCAGGCAGGCCACGGGGTGGTTAGCTGCAGAGTGCCCTGAGCCACCTGCATGTTTTAGTCCATTCGAACTGTGGGTGGAATGTGTCTGCCAAAAGACCAAAGTGCCTGTTCTTTCAGAAAATAACTGTTCAATTGCATATTATGTACAATTATCTTAGAAATTTTTGGCAATAATGAAAAGAATTTCCCATGATCCCACTGCTCCTGAAAATCAACTAAGTGACTTGCTCAGAGAGACTCTCATGAACCCCCTGTTCTCCGTCAGCCACCTGTTTATTCCCTTCCACAATAAAACTTGCAGTTATACATGTAGTTATATTTAGATGTGTATGTATAAACATGTAGCTCTATTTGTATCCCTTTCCAGTCTTTAAAAGATTTTTCATATTTATAATCATAATTTTTATTCAATTTTGTACCTTTTCTCACTTATTTTTGTATCATATGATTTTTCCATTACCACCTAGTCTTTACAAAGTTATTTCCCACTGAATGAATGTCTACAATTTAACTGCCCTGTTTTTGGACAAAGTGTATCACACCTCCTTGTCATCTGACATAAATCACACTCTGGTGACTGTAATTATTGTATAATAATTATGATCATGGCTCGCTGCCACCCTTCCTGGCTTGCGGTGGTTCTATTCTGCCACCATCAGGGAAGAAGTGACTACATTTCTTGCTATGGCTGGGAAAGTTTGCGCCAGCTCATTGAATGTTGTGTCCTCTTATTGATGTAATATCATTGTTAGGAGAGGGCAAGGTCACAGGCCGTAGCATGAATGGCATTGTGAAAATGGGACACTGAGGCTGGCGTTAGCAGATACATCGGAGGCTGCTTGCCCGGGCCCGCACATGGATGGCAAGGAGGCTGCGTGCTGTTGGTGGGATAGCGCCACAGTAACTGGGTCAGCCCAGCCTCTAAAGCACATGAGCATTCGCACCCAATAGTGACCTGAGGATCTCTGGTATCAGCCACACCGGGAGATGTGGCACTGTACGTCGTCCGGAAGCCATACGCTCTTATCATCCAGTACTTGCCAAAGAGCTTTGGAGTTCATGGTCTTGCTCAGCTCTCACAGGGCTTGTCCTGGGCTTCCGTCATAACTCTTCAGAGTCGGATGCTACCCCCATGCCTCCCCCAAGACTCCAGGATTCCTAAAAACCAGGGATTATGTCTTTTAAAGGATTAATTTCCATGAGTGCAACTTCCATTAATATGATATAAAAATTTTCATTTCCGTTAAGAGAGTGGACATTTTTTTTAAAAGGCAGCACTTCATCCCAGCAAACTGAACTATTGCTTATTTTCCTGTGTTTGGCTCTGGCCGTGGCTGCATGTGCATGCCAGGTTTTGCCAACTTATTACCTTAGTATTTTCCCTGCCCTCGGTTCCTTCTGCTCTTTGTCTCTGGCTTAGTCTGACCATCAGTATTTTCCCACATTGGTACAACATGCACATAACCATCATTTTTTTTAATATAATTTATTTATTATCATTAATTTACAATTACGTGTGCAATATTACGATTATTAAACTACCCCTTCATCAGGTCCCCCCCACCAACCCCATTACAGTCACTGTCCATCAGCGTAGTGAGATGCTATAGAATCACTACTTGTCTTCTCTGAGTTGTACTGCCCTCCCCGTGCCCCCCCAACATTACATCTGCTAATCGTAATGCCCCTTTTTCCCTCTTATCCCTCCCTTCCCGCCCATTTTCCCCAGTCCCTTTCCCTTTGGTAACTATTAGTCCGTTCTTGGGTTCTGTGAGTCTGCTGCTGTTTTGTTCCTTCAGTTTTTTTCTTTGTTCTTATACTCCACATATGAGTGAAATCATTTGATACTTGTCTTTTTCGGCTTGGCTTATTTCACTGAGCATAATACCCTCTAGCTCCATCCATGTTGTTGCAAATGGTAGGATTTGTTTTCTTCTTATGGCTGAATAATATTCCATTGTGTATATGTACCACTCTTCTTTATCCATTCATCTACTGATGGACACTTAGGTTGCTTCCATTTCTTGGCTATTGTAAATAGTGCTGCAATAAACATAGGGGTGCATCTGTCTTTTTCAAATTGGGCTGCTGCATTCTTAGGGTAAATTCCTAGGAGTGGAATTCCTGGGTCAAATGGTATTTCTATTTTGAGTTTTTTGAGGAACCTCCATACTGCTTTCCACAATGGTTGAACTAATTTGCAGTCCCACCAGCAGTGTAGGAGGGTTCCCTTTTCTCCACATCCTCGCCAACATTTGTTGTTGTTTGTGTTTTGGATGTTGGCCATCCTCACTGGTGTGAGGTGATATCTCATTGTGGTTTTAATCTGCATTTCTCTGATGATTAGCGATGTGGAGCATCTTTTCATGTGCCTGTTCGCCATCTGAATTTCTTCTTTGGAGAAGTGTCTATTCATGTCCTCTGCCCATTTCTTAATTGGATTATTTGCTTTCTGTTTGTTAAGGTACATGAGTTCTTTATATATTTTGGATGTCAACCCTTTATCAGATACGTTTTTTATGAATATATTCTCCCATACTGTAGGATGTCTTTTTGTTCTACTGATGGTGTCCTTTGCTGTACAGAAGCTTTTCAGCTTGATATAGTCCCACTTGTTCATTTTTGCTTTTGTTTCCCTTGCCCGGGGAGATATGTTCATGAAGAAGTTGCTCATGTTTATGTCCAAGAGATTTTTGCCTATGTTTTTTTCTAAGAGTTTTATGGTTTCATGACTTACATTCAGGTCTTTGATCCACCTTGAGTTTACCTTTGTGTATGGGGCTAGACAGTAGTCAGTTTCATTCTCTTACATGTAGCTGTCCAGTTTTTCCAACACCAGCTGCTGAAGAGGCTGTCATCTCCCCATTGTATATCCAAGGCTCCTTTATCAAATATTAATTGACTGTATATGTTTGGGTTAATGTTTGGATTTTCTATTCTGTTCCACTGGTCTGTGGGTCTGTTTTTGTGCCAATACCAAATTGTCTTGATTACTGTGGCTTTGCAGTAGAGCTTGAAGTCAGGGAGTGTAATTCCCCCTGTTTTATTCCTCCTTCTCAGGATTGCTTTGGCTATTCGGGGTCTTTTGTGGTTCCATATGAATTTTAGAATTATTTGTTCCAGTTCATTGAAGAAAGCTGTTGGTAGTTTGATAGGGATTGCATTGAATCTGTAGATTGCTTTAGGTAGTATAGCCATTTTGACAATATTTATTCTTCCTAGCCAAGAGCATGGGATGCATTTCCATTTGTTAGTGTCCTCTTTAATTTCTCTTAGGAGTGTCTTGTAGTTTTCAGAGTACAGGTCTTTCACTTCCTTCGTTAGGTTTATTCCCAGGTATTTTATTCTTTTTGATGCAATTGTGAATGGAATTGTTTTTCTGATTTCTCTTTCTGTTAGTTCATCATTAGTGTATAGGAAAGCAACAGATTTCTGTGTGTTAATTTTGTATCCTGCAACTTTGCTGAATTCAGATATTAGTTGTAGTAGTTTTGGAATGGAATCTTTAGGGTTTTTTATGTACAGTATCATGTCATCTGCAAATAGTGACAATTTGACTTCTTCTTTACCAATCTGGATGCCTTGTATGTCTTTGTTTTGTCTGATTGCTGTGGCTAGGACCTCCAGTACTCTGTTGAATAACAGTGGAGAGAGTGGGCATCCCTGTCTTGTTCCCGATCTTAGATGAAAAGCTTTCAGCATCTCGCCGTTAAGTATGATGTTAGCTGTGGGTTTGTCATATACGGCCTTTATGATGTTGAGGTACTTGCCCTCTATACCCATTTTGTTGAGAGTTTTAATCAGGAATGGATGCTGAATTTTGTCAAATGCTTTTTCAGCATCTATGGAGATGATCATGTGGTTTTGTTCTTCTTTTTGTTGATGTGGTGGATGATGTTGATGGATTTTCGAATGTTGTACCATCCTTGCATCCCTGGGATGAATCCCACTTGATCATGGTGTATGATCCTCTTGATGTATTTTTGAATTCGGTTTGCTAATATTTTGTTGAGTATTTTTGCATCTACGTTCATCAGGGATATTGGTCTGTAATTTTCTTTTTTGGTGAGGTCTTTGCCCGGTTTTGGTATTAGAGTGATGCTGGCTTCATAGAATGAGTTTGGAAGTATTCCCTCCTCTTCTATTTTTTGGAAAACTTTAAGGAGAATCGGTGTTATTTCTTCTCTATATGTCTGGTAGAATTCAGAGGTGAATCCGTCAGGCCCAGGGGTTTTGTTCTTGGGTAGTTTTTTGATTACCAATTCGATTTCGTCACTGGTGATTGGTCTGTTTAGTTTTTCTGTTTCTTGCTTGGTCAGTCTTGGAAGGTTGTATTTTTCTAAGAAGTTGTCCATTTCTTCTATGTTTTCCAGCTTGTTAGCATATAGATTCTCATAATATTCTCTTATGATTCTTTGTATTTCTGTGGGGTCCGTCGTGATTTTTCCTTTCTCATTTCTGATTGTGTTTATGTGTGTAGATTCTCTTTTTCTCTTAATGAGTCTGGCTAGGGGTTTATCTATTTTGTTTATTTTTTCAAAGAACCAGCTCTTGGTTTTATTGATTTTTTCTATTGTTTTATTCTTCTCAATTTTATTTATTTCTTCTCTAATCTTTATTATGTCCCTCCTTCTGGTGACTTTGGGCCTCATTTGTTCTTCTTTTTCCAATTTCAGTAATTGTGTCTTTAGACTATTCATTTGGGAATGTTCTTCCTTCTTTAAATAGGCCTGGATTGCAATATACTTTCCTCTTAGAACTGCCTTTGCTGCGTCCCACAGAGGTTGTGGCTTTGTTTTGTTGTTGTCATTAGTCTCCATATATTCTTTGATTTCTGTTTTGATTTGGTCGTTAACCCATTGATTAATTAGGAGAGTGTTGTTAAGTCTCCATGTATTTGTGAGCCTTTTTGATTTCTTTCTAAAATTTATTTCTAGTTTTATACCTTGGTGATCTGAGAAGTTGGTTGGTAGGATTTCAATATTTTGAAATTACTGAGGTTCTTTTTGTGGCCTAGTATGTGGTCTATTCTGGAAAATGTTCCATGTGCACTTGAGAAGAATGTGTATCCTGTTGCTTTTGGGTGTAGAGTTCTGTAGATGTCTGTTAGGTCCATCTGTTCTAGTGTGTTGTTCAGTGCCTCTGTGTCTTTACTTATTTTCTGTCTGGTTGATCTGTCCTCTGGAGTGAGTGGTGTGTTGAAGTCTCCTAAGATGAATGCATTGCTGTCTATTTCCTCCTTTAATTCTGTTAGTATTTGTCTCACATATGCTGGCGCTCCTGTGTTGGGTGCATATATATTTATAATGGTTATATCTTCTTGTTGGACTGACCCCTTTATCATTATGTAATGTCCTTCTTTATCTTTTGCTACTTTCTTCGTTTTGAAGTCTATTTTGTCTGATACAAGTACTGCAACACCTGCTTTTTTCTCTTTGTTGTTTGCATGAAATATCTTTTTCCATCCCTTCACTTTTAGTCTGTGTATATCTTTGGATTTGAGGTGAGTTTCTTGTAGGCAGCATATAGATGGGTCTTGCTTTTTTATCCATTCTGTTACTCTGTGTCTTTTGATTGGTGCATTCAGTCCATTTACATTTAGGGTGATTATTGATAGGTATGTACTTATTGCCATTGCTGGCTTTAGATTCGTGGTTACCAAGGGTTCAAGGGTTGCTTCTTTACTATCTAACAATCTAACTTAACTTTCTTGTTAAGTTATTGTAAACACAGTCTGATGTTTCTTTATTTCTCTCCCTTCTTATTCCTCCTCCTCCATTCTTTCTATAATAGGTGTTTTATTCTTTGCCTTTAGTTAGTATTTGGATGGTCTGCTTTCTTTGCTATGATTTTTTTTTTCTCTAGTGACATCTTTTTGGCCTGAGGTGTGCTTCCATCTAGAGCAGTCCATTTAAGATATCCTGTAGTGGTGGTTTATGAGAGGCAAACTCTCTCAACTTTCGTTTGTCTGGAAATTGTTTAATCCCTCCATCATATTTAAATGATAATCGTGCTGGATACAATATTCTTGGTTCGAGGCCCTTCTGTTTCATAACATTAAATATATCATGCCATTCTCTTCTGGCCTGTAAGGTTTCTGTTGAGAAGTCTGATGATAGTCTGATGGGTTTTCCTTTGTAGGTGATCTTTTTTCTCTCTCTAGCTGCCTTTAATACCCTGTCTTTATCTTTGATCTTTGCCATCTTAATTATTATGTGTCTTGGTGTTGTCTTCCTTGGGTCCCTTGTGTTGGGAGATCTGTGGGCTTCGGTGGACTGCGAGACTATTTCCTTCCCCAGCGAGGGAAAGTTTTCAGCAATTATTTCTTCAAAGACACTTTCTATCCCTTTTTCTCTCTGTTCTTCCTCTGGTACTCCTATAATGCGAATATTGTTCTGTTTGGATTGGTCACACAGTTCTCTTAATATTCTTTCATTCCTAGAGATCCCTTTATCTCTCTCTGCCTCAGCTTCTCTATATTCCTGTTCTCTCATTTCTATTCCATTAACAGTCTCTTGCATTTCATCCAGTCTGCTGTTAAGCCCGTCCATCGCTTTTCTGATTTCTGCATTGTCTTTCCTCACTTCCCTCACTTCCTCCCTCAGCTCTTGCACATTTCTCTGTAGATCCATCAGCATGATTATGACTTTTATTCTGCATTCTTTTTCAAGAAGACTGTGCATTTCCATCCCTTCAGGCTCCCTCTCTGGGGTTGTCTGGTTGATTTTAGTCTGGACCATATTCCTCTGCCTTTTCATGGCTATAGAAGTGGTCGCTGGTAGTTGCCACGTATGTCAGCTGGGCTCTCTTTAAGACTTTAAAAAGAGAAAAAAAAAAAGAAAGAAAAGAAAAGAAAGAAAAGAAAAAACAAAAAGCAAAACAAAGACAAAACAAAATGAAACAAAAAAACGCCCACCGTGAGTAGATTCTGTGGGGATGCTGTAGCTAGCACTATTGCCCCACTATTCTGCAGCCGTGGCCGCGGTGCTCCGTAGGGCCCTTTATAGCTCTGGCCAGGGTGGGAACGAATAGGAGGCTGTTGATCTCTTTGGGAAGTCTAAGTGCGGCCACGCTTTCCCAGTCACCAGCTATGGGGTCCGAAACTCCCCAGGACTCCCAGCCCGCTGGGCTGAGTGTGCCGGGGTGATCCGGTTCTTCCGCTGGACTCCTGTCTCTTTTAAGACAGCTGAAGAAAGGGCGCACTTTTCTTTTTTTTTTTTTCCTTCCCCGGAGCCGCCTGCAAGCACCCTGGTGCGTTCCCTGCTCAGATCCTGCACCCTCTGTCTCTTCCATCTCCGCTACACCGTGCTATGTGCGTCAGCACTCCCCGCGCAGATCACGGGGGCTGGTTATTTCGCGGGGTGCACTTCTACTCCCTCCCGGCTCTGAATCCTCTCCTCCCGCCGGTGCGCTGGGGTGGGGGAGGGCTCGTGTCCCGCCGGGTCGCGGCTCCATATCTTACCCGCCTGTTGGGGTGCCGAGTCCTCTCGGGTGTAGCTGCACGCTGTGCACTTTCCTGTGTATTTTGGTCTCTCTTTTAGGAATAGTTGTATTTGCTGTATTTTCGTAGATAAATATAGTTTTGGAAGGAGATTTCTGCCGCCCTGCTCATCCCACCATCTTCCCGGAAGTCTCCCCCTTTGGAATTTTTTTTTTTAAGTGTAACTTCTGGCTTCAAGCCCTTCACTTTTGAGAAATAAAACTATTGCATTTTTTCTTCCCCTTGATAAGTATCCTGCATAAAACTTCCTTAAACCCCAGCAAGAACAGACCCCAGATGGAGACAGAGGTCCAAACCAGAACCATCACAGAATGAGTCTCTACTCATTCTGACATCACTTCAGAGCAAGAAGCAGGACGAGGGGGAAGGTGGAGGTAGGGAAAAGACCTGCTCTAGCAGCCAATGCTCTAAAGAGAGAACCGCTTGATTCTTGCTAGATGATGTTTCCAGAAGCCTAAGTGTGCATGTAAACTCTCCCACAGTGGCTGTGCCTGCCGCCTGCCAACATCAACACAGAGCAACACGGTGGCTTACCCCAGTGGGAGCTCCTAGACTGCAACACACAAAACTGTGGAGCCTCACTGAGCCTGACGCTAAGTTATAAAAGGATGACACTGCATTAATGCAAGATGGAAGGGGAGTCTAACTCTCAAACTAATTCAAGCTAAGGGATCCTTCACAGGAAAGATTTTCCAGTGGTGACTCGAACTGTTAACTGTCATCACTACTTACGTCTACAGGCACACCCAAGAAGTAGACAAAATACTTGCCCCACATTTCAAAGAACTAATTGGCTTAATATAAAAAGAATTTTCACAAAACATTAATTAGAAAGTCCTACCGAACTGAACAATATACGAAAGCTATGAACAAGACATTAAAAATAAGAGAAAAAAAATAGCTAATAAATATGTGAAACATATTTTCAACTTCAAAATTACAAAAATACGAATTAAAACACCATCTTTCTTAAAAAAAAAACAACTAATAGGAACATATAAACTCATTCCTAGTGGCAAAAGCACAGGATAACAGCAGCCTTCACACACTGCTATGAGAATATAAATCTGACTCGATATTTGACAGCAATCTGGTAAACCTTAGCAAAATTTTAAATTCGCACATTTGTTGGCCAAATTCCATTTAAATTCCACTGCCAGATAGTTTTCCTAGATAAGATGTATTTGCATAAGTGTCAAAACATGTGTGGAGCACCAGCTGTAAAAGAAAAACCGGACAATCAAAATGTCTCTCATCGGGTCTGGCTAAATAAAGTACATGAATCCGTGAATCTGGCTACGTTCATAGAGTTGAAGACTCTGCAGCTGTGTTAAAAGGAAGCAAAAAGTTCTCTATATAATACTGACGTGAGAAAATAGTTCAGGTAAAATGGTCAAATTAAGAATTAAAAAGCCACATTACAGTGAGACTCCACTGTTGTAAAAAACGTAAGAATACATACATGTTTGCTGTGCAAACAAATATACCCCAGAAGAGACACCACAGCCCCTTGTAGGGGGCAGCCTCTGAAGGAAGAATTGAAATAGTAGACGTTTCCTTCTGACTTCCTGCAAATTCTTCGCTCTATTGTTTTACGCAACTATTACATTGTTTCACCGTAACTGATAAAATCCTGTCCCCGCACCCTCCCCCCGCCCCCCTGCCCCACTGCCAGGCTTTGAACTTTATAAACTGCCAAAGCCTGCTTTGTTTCCTGTCTGGTTTGGTTCTGAGACTCTTGGGAGGCAGTGGGCACTGGTGAAGGGGTGAGGACAGTGACAGGCTAAGAGAAGCAAGCTTGAACAAGTTTCGCCACACAAAAAGCAAAGCCGGTTACTTTTCTCCCAGTAATGCATCCAGCTGAGCTGGCTCCTTTCCTCAAAGGGAGCAATGTAACAATTTGCTGTGTCAAGCCAGCTGGATATCACATGTATCAGTGAATGCCAAC
The DNA here is from genome assembly GCA_032199065.1 of Smutsia gigantea. Taxonomy (NCBI): domain Eukaryota; kingdom Metazoa; phylum Chordata; class Mammalia; order Pholidota; family Manidae; genus Smutsia; species Smutsia gigantea. Next base: position 51,257 of record JAVSCE010011248.1, read on the forward strand.
CAACTCGCCTGCTGTGGTGGGCAGAGCAACAGCCCAGAGACGGCAACTGTGTCAGGTTACGTGGCAGTGGGGAGTGAAGGCTGCTCATCAGCTGATCTTAAAACTGGAGATTATTATAGACTATCTGAGTGGCCCAATGGAACCACAAGGATCCTTAAAAGTGGAAGAAGAGGATATGACCCTGGAAGCAGGGTCAAAGAGGTACCATGTTCCTGGTCCTGAAGATGCAGGAAGGTGGCCATAAGCTAAGGCATGCAGGCAGCACCAGAAGCTGGAAAAATAAAAAGTAGATTTCCCTCTAGAGTCTCCAGGAATAAACACAGTCTTGCTGACACTCTGACTTCAGCCCACTGAACCCTGTGACAGACTTCTAACCTGCAGAACTGTAAGATGATAATTTTGTGTTGTTTTTAGTGTTTAAATATGTGGCAATTTGTTATAGCAACAAGAAGCTAACACAACTTACGTTCATATTTCCTTTCTTCCTCTCCACCCTCGACTTCCTCTGGCAGACAAACCTCTGGGGTATCCTGTGAAAATCAGGCCACCTGGGCTTCCCACCTTACAGACGCCCAGTGACCTGGCCTCACACTGCCAACTGGCTGATTTCAGGACTTCCTCAGAGAGAACCCTAGAAGATCCCAGCCCCAAACCTGCCTCGATGATTATTAACTTAGTTACATCTGGAGAAGCCACGCTTGAATAAGTTATTAATGGAAGACCTTTGTAAATCATGTTCCCACCACATAAATAAACATATCTGCCATCATTTACATCATTTTGGAAGACTAACATTAGCATAACAACAAATGCTCTTCGGGCTTTCTCAACATACTTCGTATCTACACGCAGAGATGAGACAGGCAGGTCAAAGAATAATTTGAATAAGGACTGACCTGAGTACCTACTATGTGTCAGGCACTGAGATGAACACTGATAAGAAGATCTTATCTAATTCCCATAACATTCCATCAGGAAATGACTATGATCATTACCACTGATAATTCACATGACCACACGTGCACAGCAGTTCACACTGCTCTGTCAGCCTCCACAGCAGGACCCTGGAGAGACATCACGCTAATTCCTGCATCGAGGGACAGCTTAAACTGACATCTACTCTGTACCAAGATGCTCAAGAGGAAAAAGAGAATATTAGCTTCACAGTGCTGACCCTAGAAGCACCATCATTTAACCATACCACTTCAAACAATCCCTCGGATTTTGAAAAACTTTATTCATCTCAACCACCAAATTACCTAAAAACAGAAAATAATAATAAAGACAGTGGGAGTTCCACCTTATGTTCTACCAATTGTTTCTTGCAGCAACTGTGTTCTAAAAGGATATAAACAAAAAGCTTGCTTCTGTGAGGTGGGCATTCCGATGTTCAGGAAAGGTTTCTGCTTCGGCTAAGTCACCGTCTGCCATCTGCCCCCCACTTCAGGGCAGGAGGTGTCTCCACTCACCACCGATGTCACAGCAAAGTAGCTACACCACGTAAGTATTTTCTCGTGGGAATTTCTATGTAAGATCCCATTCTAAATAAATATTTTCACTTTAAAAACTCATCATACCTATAGAGCAATGGAAGAGAAGAGAGAGCCCAAATATAAACCCAAGTATATATGGTCAATTAATGTATGATAAAGGAGCCATGAATATACAATGGGGCAAAGACAGCCTCTTCAACAAACTAGTGTTGGCAAAACTGTACAGCTACATGTAAGAGAATGAAATTGGATTATTGTCTAACTCCATACACAAAAGTAAACTTGAAATGGATCAGAGAACTGAATGTAAGTCATAAAACCATAAAACTCTTAGAAGAAAACAGAGGCAAAAATCTCTTGAATATAAACATGAGCAACTTTTTCCTGAACACGTCTCCTCAGGCAAGGGAAACAAAAGCAAAAATGAATGAATGGGACTACATCAAACTAAAAAACTTCTGTACAGCAAAGGACACCATCAGCAGAACAAAAAGACATCCTACAATATGGGAGAATATATTCATAAATGACTTATCCGATGAGGGGTTAACATTCAAAATACATAAAGAGCTCACATGCCTCAACACCCAAAAAACAAATAAAGCGATCAAAAAACGGGCAGAGGATCTGAACAAACATTTCTCCGAAGAAGAAATTCAGATGGTCAACAGGCACATGAAAAGAAGCTCCATATCGCTGACTATCAGGGAAATACAAATTAAAACCACAATGAGATGGCCTCACACCAGTTAGGATGGCTAACATCCAAAATTAAAGAAACAACAAATACTGGCAAGGATGCGGAGAAATAGGAACCCTCCTACACTGTTGGTGGGAATTGCAACCACTGTGGAAAGCAGTATGGCAGTTCCTCAAAAAAACTTAAAGTAGAAATACCATTTGATCCAGTAATTCCACTCCTAGGAATTTACCCAAAGAAAACAAAATCCCTGACTGGAAAATATACATGTACCCCTATGTTTATCGCATCACTATTTGCAATAGCCAAGATGCAGAAGCAACCTAAGTGTCCATCAGTAGATGAATGGATAAAGAAGAGGTGGTACATACATACAATGGAATATTCTTCAGTCATAAAAAGAAAAGAAATCCTGCCATTTGCCATAACATGGATGGTTCTAGAGGGTATTATGTTGAGTGAAATAAGCCAGGTGGAGGAAGACAAATACTATATGATTTCACTTTTTTGTAGACTATAAAGACAAATCAAAACAGAAGGAACAAAACCAGTAGTAGATTCATAAATACTGAGAAGTGACTCATGGTCACCAGGGGGAGGGATTGGGGCAGGTGGGGGGAGGAGGGAAAGGGGGAAAATGGAATAATAATTTGTAATCGCAATCTAAGTCGATCACAGGGACTGCTGAACCACTGTGATGTCCATCTGAAACCAACATAAGATTGTGTATTAATGATACTTTAATTAATAAGAAAAGGAAAAAAACTCATCATAATGGAATTTAAAAAGGCATAGAAACAGAACAGTAGTCCCTTTTGCTTCCATTTCCTCCCTCCATTCAGTACAAGAAATTGGCATCAGTTTACCAGGAGAACACTTCATATTCCCTAAAGGAGTTGTTTTCTCCCTGAACTGTATCATGTATTTCTCTCCTAAGCCAGAACTACAAGCTGGCGTTGCATTTTAGTACACAAGCCACTGCAAAGGAGGTATTTGGAATCTGAAACACATTTTCCAAAAAACTCTGTCATTCATGGTATGTCATTCATATCCAGAAACCCACAAAGCTCTTTTAAACTCATAGTGTGGGTTAAACAGTCCATATTAGCTATAGCAAGATTTGATATTCTTGCAATACTGACTTTTAAGTCACTATAAAAAGCACAATTATACACATTTCTTATTCTTTTTAAGAGAATGAAATTCTGATGTCATCAAGGGAAATGTAAATAGAGATTGGGGGCAAGATGAACAATCCTTCCATGGCTTTAATGACACTGATCTCCATTGTGTTTAATTTCATTTCCAAAGGAGTTATGATTTCCTTTTCCTCCATGTGGCTGTATTTCCAACTCTCTTCTTACACTTTTTCATGATGAGGTCATTTTCTGGGATTATCTTAGCCAACAGAGAGAGGCATATGTGACATAAGGACAGTCCAATGTCCACTTAGCTGGCTGCAGACAGTGAGTGACAGAGGAAAGGGGCCAGGGCGCTGAGGGATGATGGGAGTGCACTGTCCTCAGACGAGAAAGATGGTGGTCACAGGGAGTCACCTGACACCTGATTGCACTTGTCCCTCTGAAGAGCCCACCTGACTGGCCCTTCTGCTCTAAGATCTTCAAGGGCAAGGAGAGCCATGGTTCTGGGGTGACTGAGGACAGGATAGACAGTCAAAGAGCTGCTGGTCAAGTATGTCAAGTGTTACAGAAGTCCTAACAGCCAAGGGGCCTGAAAATGCTACCAGAACTTACACACTTCTAAGGTTCTCGTTTCCTCCAGCTGTTTCACTCATGTAATGCAATCAACAGTCTGCCTAGCCGCTCACACCTATCACTACTAAAAAAATTAACAATTTACAATTATGATTTAGCACACAGTAAGCTCCTGTACTGCATGGCACCGCGATCCATCTACAAAACTCAATTCAAATTGCAAAAGCGATACAAGAACTCATTGATTAATTCAGGCAAAGCCCAAAGTACATGTGAGAAAAGATGTTACACTTTTCTTCCATAATATTCTTCTCCCAAAGTCATCAATCTCTGAGTGCTGACTTTCCGTCTTAGGAAAGTGAGTTTCATTTGAGGCAGCATATAAATCACCTTGAGAATAGTTACTCATTGTGGGCAAATAAAAATGTAAGCCAGGCAGACAGTGAAAAGCTCATTTCTCCTGATAGAATTTCATGGGCCTAGGCGGGCAACAGGAAAAGCTGAGGGAGGCATGAAATTTGGGGCCACGTGTACAGGGTGAGAATCAGTACTCAAACCCAAGAATACTAAAAATTATCACACCACCTGGCTACAAATCTCTTCCACTCTTCAGCTCTGGTTCAGATCTGACTTTCTCTCTTTGTGGCAACAGGAGTGACAGGAGACCACAGACAGACGAGGAGGAGAAGGGAAAACCCAGACTCTACCCTGCAGTGCTCTGAGCCCTTCTCATACACCAGTTCCAGAGCGCTTAACCCTTTGGGTCCCACTGCTGGATGGAAGAGGTGACACCACTGCATGCTGACTGTTTTTATAAGGCTTCAGCTCACAGTCGGCAGACCCAAGGCGGCCACTCCCAGGTGCTTATGTGACAAAGCCACACTAGCCTGGGGGAGGGGAGAGGAGGGAGGCGGCACGGTGACCACTCGGGAGGCTACCCCCGAAGACTTGCTTATTCCACTGCAGAACCGGTTCAAAGTCCGAGGCATGCCCCGCTGGCTCCTGAGAAGACAGGATGGGGCCTCCTCCTACAGTCCACCTCTCTCACAAAAGCACCCCCCAGCCGAGGGAACAAAAGCTTATGGCTGCCCATGAGAAGGAAGAGGGGAAGAGGAAGGAAAAAGAGATGGAGGGAAAGTCCTTGAAAAACCAGCATAAACTGGAAAAGCTGCACCGGGAATTACACTGCCAGAAAACTCATTAACGCACCAGAAATCAAGCTCAAGAAGCTCTCGAAAAATGCACCCAGGGCTTAGGTTTGTGTGTTGTGCTTGGTTGGTTGGTGATTTGTTAAGAAAGGAGGGCAGAAATATGCTTGTTTTTTGCAAAACAGGAGATGGTCGCCACCGGAGGAGGCACATTCCATGTCATCCCACAGATGGTCACCTAAATTGCTGTGGGCCACAGGCAGGCCTGCAGCCATGCACCCCCAGGACCTCCATGGTCTTGGCCTGCTAACCTGAAAACATCACTTCGCTAAAAACCATTTTCCTGCTTCTCAAGATATAAAAACTAAGCATTAACTCTTGTGAAACATGCAGGGGCTAATAGGCTGAGAGTCTTAGCTTGGGCTGCCATAACAAACTACCATAGACGAGGTGGTTTAAACTATAGGATTTATTTCCTTACAGTTCCAGAGGCTGGTAGCCCAAGATCAGGGTGCCAGCCTGGCTGGGTTTGGTGGGCACTGTCCCTGGCTTGCAGGCACTGCCTTCTCACGGTGTCTTCACAGGCTGGAGAGGGAGGGAGAGAGCTCTCTCTCTCTCTTTCCTTTCTGTAAGGCTACAGTGCTATCAGATCAGGGCTCCGTCCTCATGACCTCATTTACACTTAAGTGCCTCTTGAAGACCCGACCTGCCAGATACAGTCACACCAGGGGTTCAGGCTTCAAGGTCTAATTTGCGCAGCAGTGGGGGTCACCATTCAGTTCTTGGTATGAGGTCATGAAAACCTGCTAAACTAAGGAGCCCTCAATTCAGTGTCCAGCACACAGTAGCTCAGGTCATGTCTGAGAATGAGCAAGTAACTGAGCGGACGAACAGCTGTCTTACTATACTGCGATGCAGAGAACATTCAGTGGAGAGCAGCACGAGTTCTCAAGCATACATTAACAACCTCGATCATTCTGATTCTTAACTCCCAAGGGTCTGACAGGATCAAACCTTCCCTCCAGACCAATAGTCAAAAGGGAAGAAGAAAAAATCCAGATGATAAAGCCACTGCTCATTCTTATAGTGTCCAGACTATAAGTGGAATGTCTCCATGGACCCTATTTTATAATATAAAAATATTATAGTAAGAGTTCCACATATAACCACCACCACCTAGCACCCATTGGATAGGTGGTCATGGCCAATGCCTAGAAATGGACCGATTCGGGGAGCCTTCTGCCTGGACAGGTCCAGGACACTTGCTATGAATCTTTCATCACAGCAGCATATGCCACTCAATATGTCAAACTTTCTTCTACTAGGGCTTCCAGAACCTCTCAGGAAGAGCAAGGGAGAGCAGTGAGAATGAGGGAGAAACATGCCCTCTAGTTCTGAGGAGTGCAGATGGATTTTATTATTTACATTCATTCATCAAATATTTACCGACTGTCTACTATCCGATATATGTTGCAGTTTTCAAAGAAGAGTGAGAGGTGCGAGTCTACACTTGAAGAATTTGGCCTGTGAAATGAAAGGGCCAGGTTCGGAAAGTCTTAGGGGAGCTGAAGATGAGCATTATATGAAGAGAATCTGCTTGGGACAGATTTGGGAGTCCAGCACACACCGTTACTGTTACAGCCCAAAGGCTGTTTCCCTGTTCCCCTTGCTAACAGAAACCCACTCTGGGGCTCCCTGGGACTCCACAGCCCCTTGTTGCCAGTAAAGCATGCTCTTCCACAGACTCGTGACTACTTTAAAGCACTCACAGAAATCCCGATACTGGTGAAGAGCTACAGGTCTTGAGGTGGGTGCATGATCCAGTTCTAACTATGAGATGACAGGAAAAATGTACTGGGAGCTACCTTTCCCACATAAAGAGTCTTCAAGAGTCTCCCTCTCCTATAACCACAATGGCCAAGGGCAGGCCAGCCCAAAATGTGCCATTATGACATGTGAGCTGATGACAATCAAGTCCCAAAAGACTCAGGAAGAAACTCTGACCTCCCCCCACAACTGCCTAAAAGAATTCAGGTGGAGGACCTGCTCTAGGGAGCAAGCCGTCCCCATAGACAACCACAGTATAATGTGAACTAGGTGTGGTAGACAGTGAGGGATGCAGCAAAATATCTTACAATTCCCCTCTGTGCCCCACTGTTTCTGTGGGACCCAGCCAAACTTTTGTTTACCAAACATTTACTCTTTTGGAATCCTGTGAATTGCTTCCCTGTTCCTTTGAAGTCTCTCCTCCTGGTTCAGGATGACATAAAGACCTCATTCTCATTCTCCCTGACTGTCTTTGGAATCTATGCCTATGGATTCCCTATACACACGTAATTAAACTTTTGTCTTTTTTCTCCTGTTAATCATAGTCTCACCTGGCGGCTTCAGCCCTGGGCAAGTTCACTCTGGATTCCATGAGACCGAATAACGACAACAGAACATTGCAGGTATAAGGGGCTCATACCGAGCTTTAATCTCACAGTAGTAGGTGGAATGCTAGAATCCTGCCCCTCTCCGTCTCTGCCTCCAGCTCAGCCTCTGCCCCCGGCTCTGCCCTAGCCTCCTGCTCTCCTCTCTCCTCTCTCCTGTTCTCTCGCTTTCTTCTTGAGGCTCCACCCTTAGTACCCGGGAACCTCTTTTTGTAACAATACTGGCTGTAGTGACTTACTGCCAATGGGTACACAAGTATGGGCCTACACAGTAGGCTAAGTATTACACATCATCACATGCATACAATGGGCGAGATGAGGATCAGGGGAGAATCCTGGCCACGGAACTTCCATTTCCCCTACAATCATCTGTCTCATCAATTTTTAGACCAGCTAGAAGAACCTCTAGGGATAGAGGGAATTTCTTCAACACTGGCAGATTACCTAATCTTCCAAAACTTACCACCATCCCATGCCTGAGACACATCCTTAAATCAACATCTACCTACACATTCAAATACTGTGGAGACAAAAAATAAAGACATGATAAAAATGCTGAGGAGATTACACTGGCCACGTTTCAAATTGAATGTCAAAGGATTTCAAATTGAAAGGCTTCTATGTTGTTAACTGATTCAAAAGTTCGGTGCTAAAATGATAACCAAGGGCATAAAAATTCTTCTTGAGGCAAACTTCAGCTAAATCTTTTATATCTGTCTCCTTCCTTTATTTGCAAAACAGTTTTCCTCCCTTAGAGAAAATGGGGAGTACCACATGCTCACTTGAAAATTCAATTCTGCAATTTTCCCACCAAACCCCATTTGGCTAATTTAAATGCTGATCTAGTGCTTAGTACTTAAGGACATTCTAAGGCTTTCTAAACCTGCTAGGTGTGGGGGGTGTAGGGCATGTGGTCTCTTGACAGCGCTGTCAGGCTGCATTTCAATTAACCAGATAAAATTTCTGATGTAACAACTGACCCAGTACCGCCCTTGAGGCACAGACCGAAAAACCCTCCACTAAAAGTGTCCAGGGGAGGGATTAAGAGGACTAATTCTCATCTCTTCCCTGCAGGCTAAGGGTAGGGATCTGGGCTCCAGTTATTTGCCTCAAATGATTAATACATTATTCGTCAATGCTCCACTTTTTCTATTTTATCATGGGGTATTTGAGGAAGTTTTTAAAGTTTACCAAATGTTCTCTAACTGGTGAGTAGATGACCAAACTCTAAACCCAATGGACACCCCTCAACAGTAAGAAGGCATCTGGAGCAAAATACACCAGCCCTGTTAGGCAGAAAGACAGACATGAGTGGGGTGGAGAGAGAATAAAACCAGTAAAGCCCACTCAAAGGGACTCAAAGAGTTAATCAATAAAACCAGAGAGCCAGAAAGGACTCACAGAGTTAATTAGTTAATTAGTTGAAGTTTCAAAGGCCAAGAGCAACTTGCAATGTCCAGATATTCTCCGGATAAAAAAAGTCAATCAAAGGGAAATAGGACAAGGGCCAAGCCCTTGTAAAATCTACTTAGCCTGCGAAAAGGATCCAGCTTATTCTTTAACTTACCATACGTGCGGTTTTTTCCTTTTCTTCCTGCCCCTTAATCAAGTAACTTTGTAACCAGGGCAGGAGACAGACCTTGGAAGTGTAAATAAACCTGTGTGGACAAAAAATGCTAAGATCCAAACCAACACTGTCACCTAAATACCCAATTCTTAAGATAAAACTTCAAAGGAATTATGAGTCACTTGTATACATCATGCCTTACACTGACCCTTAACCCTAAACCCCTATAAAACCCCAGACCCTAAGTCCTTAAGCATACCTCCTCTCTGAGGTTGCCCACAGTCCCTGCTCTTCGCGTGTGTCACTCTCTCTGTCCCACTTCAGGTAAGTAGGGAGGGGCTGCGGAGAGCTCTGATTTGGGCTTGCACGTTCCCATTGCCTGGGTGATCTGGATGGAACTGCAGCTGGACGATCATGCTCCTTAGTAGCCTGTCTGAAATCTCCTTTCTTTGCCTTTGGGAAGTTCTCAGAACAGAATCTCTCTCCATCCACTGCTCAGTGGCTCCTCTAAATCCTGGGGTGGTAGAGACTCAGTTCCCACGGCATGCAGATCCAAGTGAACACTGAACACCAGGTGACCCTGGCTTTAGGAGTTGGCAAGGGTTTTAGGCAACGAGTTTCCCCTATGCCGAGCAGGAGTTCAATGAGCTTCGCTTTCCTCCCTCTGTTCTTCCTTGCTCTCTGCTGCCTATAAGGCAGCTGCCATTCCCTGCTATTCCTGCTTTAATGAATTCCTTATCTTTCTGACTTCCCTGCATCACTGAACTGAATTTCTTCCCAACACATTCTCCAGAAAACTGGGTATGCATGGTCACATGTTAGTTCTGTCATTCAGGACTGTCTCCATGTGGCCCTCTACTTTCCTATTCCAACAGCCTGACCAGTCAGGATCTCATGCTGGGAACACAAACCACTCCAGGTTATTTCCATCAGAAAGGGATATGACATAGGGATCAGGAGCTTACAGAATCACTGAAAGGTCTGGAGGAGCAGAAGTCCTACTCACTTTTCATTTCAAGGACAATACCACCCAAGATAGCCAAGCTCCAAATGCCAGGAAGCTGCTGCCACTCCCAGCAGAGCAACTCCTCACACCATCATGGGCAGACAAAAGCCCTGGAACGGAGAGGCCAGCCACTGCAACAGCCTCGAAACACTCCCATCTCCATGACCTTGCCTCCAGCTGCACCAGCAGAAGGAACAGCTCTCCATCTCAGGCTTCCAAATCTCACACAAATGCATTTACAGAACCTGTCATGCATTTTTAAAAACCTAGCAGTAAGAAAGTCTGGGACATGGAGTTGTTGGGTTTCCACTCAAGAGGGTGGAATGAAGATCAAGAGAAAGCCAGTACCCAAATCTCCCCAATCATCATTCTTCCTGTCCTAAAACAGGTCATTCTTCGATGAAAAAAGGATAACAAACCCCTTTTTCTGACTCAATTTAAATTTCAAACGGTGTTAAGAGAGTTGAAAAATCGTTCTGCTAATGGGTAAAACCAAGATCCTAACTCAAGTAATTATGGAAGAATATTTCATTTTCACATTTAGTTAGTTCTAGCCCCAGCAGAATACAACTGAAAGATCATGAATTTGGTAACAGAGCTGACCACAGTTCTCTTTTAACTCATGTATTAAACCCACACTGGTCTTTGAATTTTATTCTACTGGAAATTAAATAGACTAAGCTTAAAAATGCATTAATTTTCCAAGTATCTCTAAGTTATTTTATGGTAAGCTAGAACCAGGGAAGGCGAGTGTGACATTGTGATTTGTAATGGGAAACATATATTTGGCCTTTGTCTCCATTCCAGCACAGAGTTCCTAAAACCCTTGGAATTTCCTAAGAGGTAAGAGAGATGAAGGTGACTTTTGTTTCAGAGCCAACTGTGTGGTCAGAAGGTTGGAATTTCTTGTCCTACTCTGACCTCTGGGAAGAAGAGAACAGGAGGAGACAGAGCTCAATCCCCAATGGCCCATAATTTAATCAATCATGCCTAATAATCAGGTCTCCATAAAAACTCAAAAGAACAGGGTTCAGAGAGCCTCTGGGTTGCAGAGAGCCGCCCACTTGGAGACACTATGGAAGCCCTGTGCTTTTCCCCCATACTTTGTCCTGTGTTCCTGAATTATATCCTTTTATAATAAACTGGCAATGTTTTTCTGAGTTCTGTGAGTTGCTCTTTCAAATTAATCAAAACCGAGGAGGGGTTCGTGGGAACCTCCAATCTACACCAGGGTGATCAGAAGCACATGTAACAACCTGGACTTGTGACTAGTGTCTGAAGTGTGTGTGTGTTTTGTGGAGGAAGTCTTGTAGGACTGAGCCCTTAACCTATGGGATCTGACACTATGTCCAGGTAGGTAGTGTCAGAACTGAGTTGAATTGTAGGATACCCAGTCTGTGACCAGAGAACTGGATTGAGTTACCTGGTTGGTGGTGTAAAAAAATTCACACAGACATTGGAGAGAGGTACCTTTTACACCCTAGTTATTGCTCCTAAATTCCTAACATGATCAAAACAATAAAACAGAAGAAAATACTTTATTTAGCTACAGTACCACAGTATAAGTACAATTCTTACTTCCCCAATCATCACTCACATAGTAATTATCTGTATCCAAAGGGTGAAGGAAGGAACGTTCTCTAAAGAAACTTTCACCCTTTAGGAATTTAACCTCATTCCTTTGACAAAGCGAAAATTCTGAAATGTCCTAAATGAAGTGACGTAAGAGCCAGAGAATGAGGGGAAAAGACAAGGGATGGTCACCAGTCAGTAACCGTAGGACAGAGCTAGTCAGAAACCCCACGTTCCTGGACAAAGTCATTTCAACAATCACCAAGAAGGCCCCAGGGCTACTGCATCCCGCCTGCACATGACCAGTGTCTGACCGTCGCCAACACCAAGCCACAAGCCTTCTCTAAGGACTAACTGCCTATTCCCAGATTTTCCCTGCTTTGCTTTATTCCACCTTCCTTAGCTGTAGCCAGTCTGAATTGAGAGACTCTCTTTCCTGGAGACCCCTCATAAATGTGTCCTGTTTCTTGAGTCTGGCAGACAAGTTGTTTCTGCGAACTGGCCTTGCTGCTGGTGAAGCAGAAACTTCCTGTCCCAGGACTCAGTCCTTATCCTGGAGGCATCCGTAAAGGATCAACGACCCTTTTATTTCAGAGAGATCTCGGTCTCTAGAGTGTCTGAGTTGCCACCTTCTAGGGTTATTTCTCCAAATTGTACAAAAGGGAGGCAATGGAAGTATCTCCCTTTTTCTGACAGGAAAACGATTGGGTAGATACCGCAAAGCTTCTTCAACGCTTAAGACCAGAGAAATGTGACAACACACAATGCCCTAAAATAAAAATAGTGTCCAACTGACATTTGCTGTTTGGGTTGTGAGAATCCTCTACCAAGGTTGCCACGGGGAAAAAGGAAAGGAGTCTCTGCCAAAGAAATTTCCCTCTCCCTTCTCAGAAAACCACCCAGAACACCACCACACCCCACCCTACCCCCATCCCACCTGCTCTGAGGGATCATCACACAATACCTTGCACTGCTCTGACAAGGGGGCAGGGGCACAAACACAACCAGAAATTAATGATTGTCCCTAACTAAAGGAAAAAGTTCTTCCTAGTTCTTCTCCTTTGGGATATTTTTAAAAGGCTCAACTTGGGACTAGTGATTTCTCATTGACCGTTAGATACTATCTTCTGCCAATGTTGACCTGTAAAGCAAAGGGGGCGACAACTGTACGTAAAAAGCACAGGCGTGGCTTCTCAAACCTCAGGGTGAGAGGCACCCATGCGCGGCAAGCTGAAGCAGCACTGACGGACTCACAGCGTGGGGGGCGCCAGCAGCCGGGCAAGCAAGCCCACGGAGCTACAGCCCCCTCAGGCCTTGCCCGAGAATGCTAGTGGGGATGATGATGTAAGTGTTGCTGCTAAAGGCCTAATAACTTACTTCTCTACTCTTTTAATTTCTCTCTAGAGCAAGACATTAAATATTTATTATGGCTGGCCCCCCAAAGACTCTACTCCAAGGGAAGGAGGAGTACTGTGCTTTTCGATCCTTCAGCAACAAAGCACCCCATAGTGCAATCCCAGCCCACCCAAGTCTCTCAAAGGAGCAGTACGACACCTGGCTCCTGCCAGTTCCTCAGTAGCCAACTTACCTTCCGAGGCACCTACACACGAGCTACAAGTGTTTTCAACCTGACGCTCATCACACAGGTGGAGGCAAATGCCTTTCAAAACCTCACATCCCCTGTTCATTTCACACCCAGCGGAGGCACCTTGTCGCTGCTAATGATCTATTTGTAGGCAGGCTGATCCTAAGCTCCCAAGTCACTGTCACAGAATATAATGATATGAAGCTTGCAGAAAAATCACAATTGACAACCCGGACTATTTGATCAAAGCTGCCGTGGAGCTTTCAACTTTACAAGATAAGATTTGTGAGTCTTCTACAATTTTCAGGCTAACACGGTATCAATTAAAATTAAGAACAATCTCTAACACATGGTTAAAGTAGGCCTCAGCCTGGTTAGCGGGAACCCGTCAACAGAACATATGCATCAAAAGAAAAAGAAAAATTCTCTCCTGACATGAAGTAAAACTGACAAAAGGAAACGCTGCATTTGGCGTCCTTCCAGCTGCCGTTTAGCGACACAGTCAGTCAGAAGAGTCCTGTGAGCAGAAGACAGAGTCCACGCAGGCTGGACCTGGGCTGGCACACTGCCTACGAGTCTCAGCCACTGCCCCACAGACCCTGTGGCATGCAGGAGTCGAGCATGTGACGCAGGAGCTGTGTTAGCACGAACCACACAAAGAAGCCATTATTCAGGGGAGCACCAGAATATATTGTAACTGCTACCATCGTGTCAAAAGGCAACATTTTAATGGGTGTGTTCCAATTTCTCCCACTTGAAGTTAAAGTGACTTCCGTTTCAATGAAAACAGGAGATGCCTCACTGGTAGGCTCACATGTCACCCGGCAGCTGCCAGACACAAGAACAGAAGTGCCGGGCGTGCACAGGGCTGATTTTCTCTCTCCAGGCAATGCTTCCATTTTATAATTTGTCTCCTCTTCAAACAAAGAGATGAGCAAGTTACAAATATAATTACTATATTTCTGGACAAGCAATAACACAAGCCATGGAAGTGCTCCGAGAGAAGGGCCGGCTTACCTCTGGCTCTGGCTGGAACGTGGGTTCATCTTCAGCAGAGTCTGGTGGAACTGCCCAGGTCACACTGGCACTGGCTGATGGCAAAGAGCCAAATGTCCCATTTTTCAGCTGCTCTGTGGAATGTGACTTGGGCCCGTGCCATCCCAGGATGTTTTCTGAAATAGAGACCTAGAATGATTCCAAGTCTTTTGCAAATTAAACATTTATTGCTCAGGAGAGCTTTGTACCTCGCTGTAGAAGGAGACCCGCGGCCCAAGGCGTCCAATTTTAAAGAGGACTGTAGTGGGCTTGTCTGAATAAGGTAGCAAGTCTAGATCTAGATCATCTATTTACAAACTAGTTTCTGTATAATGGCAGTATGTTTCTCTTCCCATCCCTGAGCAAAAACAATTCACATTACGCCAAAGCCAGATTTTCTTAAAGGTGTTTTTCTTATCTTTTTTTTAACTTTGAAGAATTATTTTTAAATATTTACAATAAAATGCAAAAGTCAAGTTTTATCAAAAGTGGGCTGCTCAAAATGTAGCTTGAATGCCAACTTAACACGAGGCGCACAGCTCAGAAACGATGCCTGCAGTGACCACATGCCACGGCGTCTGCCACCGCCGGCGTGGCCGGGATCAGGAAGCCCACCCCCAAGGACAGATGTGGTCCTTCCATTCCAGCAGGAAACATGTGTATAAACACCCATCAGGTAACCCAACAGCATTTTTCTAATCCTCTCTCAACCCTTGGGGAGGAAAGACTTTCTAACAGTATTACTGCTTGGTTTTTGTTATTGTTTTAAAAAATCAGGTATTACTGTACAGTATTTGTGTACGCTAACTAATGGGGAGAAGAGTAATTGGAGGCGGACTACTTTATCCCTGACTGGCAATTTTTCCATTAGAATAAGAATGGGTCTCAGACTCAGCTGACCTACCCTCTGGAGATGACGCTCTCAGTCTAAGGGCAGATATAGGTGATGAAGAAAAGGCAAGCTAACGTGGAGACTGGCTCACGTGAACAAGAACCCAGCCTTGCAGTGTCTCAGATGTTCCATCCACCAAGGAATCATATCCAGCAGCCTTCCCATTAGAGTTACTCATAGAAAAATCTACAAGAATCCCAACCTTTTAACACCCGGAGGGAACCTGGTTGGTGGAAAACAAAACAAAAGAGGCAGATGAAAGGGCTGTGTATGTGCTCACGCATGTGTGTTAGTGTGTGCAATGTTATCCAACCCAGGCGTGTTTTTATAAAGACTTTTTGGGGTTTTTTTAAGGTCAAGTGCTAGATCACATAACTCTACTGCTTAAAAGTCTCAAGTGGCTTCTCACTGAAGCTGGAGCGCAATCTCCCTGCCTGGCTTGCAGGACCAGTCTCACTTCATTTCCCCCTTTGTCACTGGGCTCGAGTCATGCTGGTATTTTTTCTATTCCTCAAGTGAGCCGTGTTCATTACAGTCAAGAGCCTTTGTGCATGCTGTTTCTCCTGCTCAAAGGGCCATCCTTCCAGTTCTTCTACTGAAAAGGTCTCCTGCAGAAGTCCAGGGTGGGGCACAAACATCACTTGCCCAGAGAAGCCCCCGGGACCTCCCTGGCCACAGCAGCACCGCAAAGGCACTCCCTATCTCATCAGTTTACTGTCCTCCCAGCACTTAGCACTCGCTGAACTCAACCTGCTCTTCTGTTTGTCCCCCGTCTTTCTCTCCTCCCCAGAATGCCAGCTCCTTGAAGGCAGGGACAATATTGCCCTTGCTTCTGGCTGTGTCCCCAGAACCAAAACATGCTCTGGCAAAGAGCGTGTACTCAATAAATGTACCAATGAATTAACTACTAAGCTCTTCAGAGAGAGCAAATTTCAAGAAGCATGTGCATTTCACAACCTCCTGAAAAATAAAAAATAAGAAACAGCAAAAAGAGAGACAGGAAGTAGAATGGTAGCTGTGTGGGGCGAGGGACAGGGGATGGTTAGTGTTGTTTAATGGGTACAGACTTTCAGTTTGCAAGATGGAAAGAGTTCTGGAGATTGGTTACACAGCAGTGTGAATGTACTTAACACTACTGAGCTATATCCTTAAAAATAGTTTAGATGGTAAATTTTGTGTATTTCATCATTTTTTCCAGTGGGAAAAAAAATGCATCAATATATAAGTCCTTGATGTCATTTAAAAAAACGGGGGGAAACTCACAACACTAAAATCAAAGGTTGAAGGATGAGCTAAGCCCAGACTTGGGAGGTAGCAATGCATGCTGGGGAATGTAGTGTTTTGTATACTCTATGAGTTCAAAGTATCAAAGAACCAGTGAGTGAGGATAGGAAGGAACCCCATCCAGACCAGTCCAGCTGCTCTAATGAATGTTCACCGGTTTGGGAGTCTGGATAGATGTGTCATTTGAGGATGAAGGAGGAAAATTCTAATACAGAGTGAATGAAAAGGATTGGAGAGCACTCAGGCAAAGCAACAATATTCTTAGAAGGCTTAGTGGAAATAATGTATCTCTGAAATTTCTAACGTAAGAAATTTAAGTGTAAGCAATACAGGGTAAAGCAGCCTGTGTGAAACAAGACCAGAAAGCCAGCAGAAGAAAACAGGCAGAGGTGAAAAAGGAGATGAGAGCACTAAGAATTACTATGAGGAAACTAAATCAGCATTAGGATTAAATTAACACGGAAACCAGAAAAAATAGAATCAACATCATAGAAAGTCAAGTAAGCAGTAGGTGAAGATAAGGAAGTTCTACCTTGTGCAGTTAGAAAGGGCGCAAAGGCAACAACAATGATAAAGAAGATGATGGAGAAGATGCCCAACAGAGACACGAGAGATCCTGGGCACAGAGATGAGATCAGTGGAACAGAAACAAACAGTGACAAGGTAAAGAGACAGAGCCTGCACCAAGAGAGCCCTGGGGGCTGCATCTGCCCACCAGCTTCCAGCACAACCAGTGGGAAAAGACGCACATCTACACAGAGCTTGGCTATGTTTTTTGGCCAGGCTATTGCTATTGAAATTTCAAACAAATACAGAAGTAGACAGGCAAGGATATAATGAGCACCTAGTTCACTAAGTTTAGCAACATTAACAGCAACAAAAATCAGGAGAAAATTTTCCCAATTATTTAGGCACAAAAATTAGACTTGCCTTGAAGGGGGATTAAAAAATCAAGCTAGTCTTGAATTTTACTACAACCCTAAATGCTAGAAGGTAAATAGATGAAAAGAAGAATGCAAATAAAAGTCTACAGATTTGGGGTGGTGTGAGGGACTGGGGAATAGGCTCACCTTTAGCCCAGTTACCTTTCCTCTGCGAAAACGAGTTGCCGCCACTGAGCTCTTGCTAGATGCCGAGGACTAATGCGCACAAGGGGCGCGCGCTATAGCTCATCTAGTCCTAATGAAGACCCATGAGGCAGGTCCTGTTATGCCCGCTTGACAGATAAGGGAACAAGTACAAAGAGCCAGGAAGTGGTAGAATTGAAATTAAAACAGAGGCTCCAAGCCCAGACTCTTAAATTCCCCCTCCACTGTATGCCTGCTCAGCAGGACTGCGGAGACGCACAAAATAGTCCACCTTCTCAGGGGGAAAAACTCTTTGGACATATGCCAATAGGTGATGAAAAGCAGCATAATTAAAAATTCGAGACTGAAGAAGTGGCAAAAATGGCAAAAACAATTTTGGTGTTGAGCAATAAACCCGATAAACAAAGATGTGCAGGGCTGGGAGTAGGGGGAGGTTAAAGAAAAAAAAGGCAATCACCGCAGGTGTAAAATCTGAGGTACCAAAACACTCAGTAATCAAGATAAATGACATTTTCACACAAGACTTTTAAAATCAAAATTAATGCCAATAAAAACCTTACTGGACTTGGTCTCCCTTGCCTCACCCTCTCAAATCCTATCTTTACTTAAAATGTTAATGCTTTGTTCATCGTGGATTTTTTTGCATTAATTTTGGTTTGAAAATACTGCATGAAAGCATCTCTTATCTAAAGGACTCTGGCACCCCTTGCATTCGTGCTCAAGCTCACTGCCTCACGCACCTTGCCCTGGTCCCAGCTATGGAACCAAATTTAAATAATTCTTCTAAACATGGTTGCATACCTGACTATTAAGTCAAAATTATTTTTAAGAGATTTAATCACCATTACACATTAAGTATTCAGTTAGTATTAAAATATTTACAAGTATAACCCCCAAATTATATTACCAAAATTCAGGAAGTATATCAGAGAAACAAAGGAAATTAAAGCATGCTGAGTTCTCATCACTAAAGGAGAGTTAAAAAAAGGAGTGCGGCATTCTTGACTTAAAGAATTCTTATGAAAAATGTAATGTAACCACTACTAGGATTTCCATACGTATTTCTCCTCAAAACACTAAAGAAGATAAGAGTAAAGGAAACACAACATGTATAGCAAAATAGAAAGGAAACAAAAAAGCAGCAGGGACACAGAAAAACACAAAGCAGGAAGGAGACTAACAGAAAAACACCTGCTCAAAGAAACACAGAAAATGAACCATATTATTCCATTGATAGACTCTCAACATCTGGCATTGTGTCATAAAACAAAATGCCAGTTTATATTTCACTCATTCTAAGACCTACCTCATTTTCACACCTGAAATTAGGGCTCATCTGACAGTCAGTAGCATGTCATGATTTAATGGGTAGCTTTTTCCTTCTTAGTGGCACAGAGGCTAACAGTGTGTTTCACATTTGATGTGTTGAATGGCTGAGAAAATACCAATTACTTTCACTCAAAGGTGCCCCTGCCCTGGAGCTCACAAGCAGGGAGATCATCAAAAATATACCACAAAAGGAATAGCAAGGCACTGGGGTGGGCTGGTCCACCAAATGGCACGTGCAGTCCTTATGTCAGGCTTTTACACACACCTGGAGTCCTCACACATCATACTTGGTAGAAGTAACCTCAAAGGGAAGAAGACCAACTACGGGTGTTTGGGCTCCACGCAAGAAAAACAGAAAAAGAGGTATAGGAGATGTAACTGCAGGTGTACAGGTTTGGCTGTGGGACTGTCTCAACCTGTTCCTTAGCCTCTGCTACAGTCTTGCTTGGTGTGCTTGCCAGGGCTGTGAGGCCTCTGCCCAGAGGCCAGGGACAGGCGGTAGCACCGAGAAGGTCCCTCTCCCTTCCTCTAACCCAGTGAATTCATGCCTCCATGTTCAGGAAACCTAAAAGGGCTTTCCTAAATGGAGACAGGCTGACATTTACAAACTTGAGAAAAACATAAGGCATATTTACGATGGTATGCTGGGGTGTTAGTATCAAACTGCTTTGTTTAGAAAGAAGTTGCCACTCAAAAATTCTGTTTAGACAGTTGTTAACAAAAAAATCCACCCATCTGGAATCTTCTGCAATGCTACTTTTTCTTTTTTCCTCAATATGCTATTTCCTGAAGGAATCACCACATTTGTAGCTTGGCTTTTAATCAAAGAACAGGGCATATATTCACGAGAAGCAGGTGTCAAGACAAAGGTATGAGACAGAAAAGCAAAGGGAGTCTCTGAGTGGTAGACAAGAGATAAACACTGGAGGTCTGAAGTTGTCTCTGGAGAAAAGTGAAGCAGAGCAGAAGGAAAACGAAACTGGCTGGGAAAGCAAAGAAGAGTCCCTATAATAGTCTCACCTATTTGACCCTTTTTGCCAAATCCCAAAATGGGAGAACAAGGCAACTGGCTTATGAACTAACAACCCCCACATTCTTAGAATGAAAACTTACCAGAAGGACAAGTTAAGAAAAATGCATCAAATTCTGCTCTGGTTCTCCTCTCTTCAATTACATGTCTCGGGATCTCTTGTCCTGATTCATGTCCGAGGGCACATGTGTTGTCCACTGTGATTCCCCAAGGCTCTCCTGTCACCTGCTTCAGCAGCTCTGAGCCAAATGTTCTCTCCCAACATGCCGTGCCCTGACCCTTCTGTTAGCACTCTGCTCTCACCTGGCATGACAACATGCTTGTCTAGTCAGAGGGGTCTGCTCTGACATGGAACCGGATTCCTGGACCATGGCCTGCAAGCAAGGAACAACCTAAAGAGAGACTCCGCACTCCTAAACCACACCAAAGGTCCAGGTCTCCTCCCACACCGCTAGCCCACCCAAGTAGTCCGGCCTTTTCTGGCTCCGAGGCTATACCTGTCTGCCTTTCTGTACAGAATCAGAGGCACACAGATGGGGGAGAACAGATGTCCTCCCACCCCAGCCCCCATCGATCATCTGCCTCCACAGAGCGGTGAAGTGGCCTCAATATCACCAGGAACAGAAGGGAACTGCAAAACGGAGTCCTTTCCCAAAAAGCCAAGTGAGACTACAGAGCGGGGAGGATGGAGGAGTGGGAAGACCCTAGCTCACCTCCTCCCACGGACACACCAAGGCTTCCACTGCACAGAGTGCACCTCACTCTGAGAACAACCTGAAGACTAGCAGGACAGAGCTTCCATAACTGAAGATATAAAAAAGAAGGTGGGAGGTAGGTGGGAGCGACAGAAACTCAACCCCAACCCCCATCCCACCCCACGCAGCAACCCACGGCTGGAGGGATATCACAGGTATGGAGGTCCTCCCTGGGGAGTAAGGGGATCGAGCCCCACATTAGGCATCACCACCCACTGGATCTGCACCAGTCAGATGAGCCCTGATAACTTTTAAATAATTGCAGACCTTAACCCCAGGAGAGCCAGAGGGGTGTGGGAACCTGAGATTCCATATACAAACTCACTCACTCCAAGACCCAATGCAGAGCCAGCCATATGGGTTATACATGAAGATTTACTGACTAATTTTAGAGTGTGTGCTGGAGGGATGAGGATCTGTAGGAACTTTCCCCAGGAATGGAAGCACTGACCTGGGGAGGCTGGGGGCCGTCTCTGCCCACCAACACACCTTGCAGCCAGCAACACTGGGGGGGCTAATTCACTATGAGCACACCTACAGCAGCTACAGCTGGGCTTCCCAGGCCAGCCCTGCCCACCAATGCTCCTGCAGTAGTTGTAGCCAGTCATTAAAGCCAGTAGGGACAGTCCCCACCCACCAGCATGCCCACAGCATTCCACAACAGGAGGGCACACACAGCCCACCCAGGGGATGTCCCTGGAGCCCCAGGTTCCGGTGACCAGGGGGACTGTGCTACTGGGGCACACAAGGCACTGTCTGCATACGGCCATTACATTTAAGATCAGGAGATGTAACTGACCCACAAAAAGTCAGACAAAATGAGGAGACAGAGGGATATGCTCTACATGAGAACAGGACAAAACTCAGAAAAGGAACTAAATGAAAAGGAATTAGAAATCTGCCTGATAAAGATTTCGAAGTAATGGTCATAAAGATGCTCACTGAACTTGAGAGAAGAGTGAATGTACTCAATGAGAACTTCAACAAAGAGATAGAAAATATTAAAGAAAACCAATCAGACCAAGGATTCAAGATGGTGGCATGAGTGGTGAGACAGAAAACTCCTCGCAAAACCACAAACAGTACAAAAATATAGTTAATTAATACAACTAACCCTAAAGCAGCAAGAGGAAAGAAGGCTGAACCAGACAGCATACAGACATAACAAACAGAGCAGACCTGATGAAACAGGGTAACGTACAAAAGCCTTGATCCAGCAGGATCCAAGCCATTCCCCCACCCCAGCTCACCGGTGGGAGGAAGAGAAACGGAGCAGGGAGGGGGTGGAAGCCTAGGACTACTGAACACCTAACCCTGGAGGTCTGCTTTGCAAGCAGAAACCTATATTGTGTGGTGCTCTGGAGGATGGGGAGCTGGGACAGGCAGAGTGCTTGAGAGACAGAGTCCGGCCATTTGTGGAGGATGGGATCCACACCTGGCTGCTCTGTGACAGAGGAAAGGAAGGCAATCTGAGAGGCTTCCTAGCAGCATAAGGGCCACTGAAGGGGTGGGGGTTGCATGGAGCTTGCTACGCGGGAGAAGGGAGAGCTGGAAAAGGTTGTCTGAGTGAGCTCTACACAGCAGGTAGGGAACTTGAGGAGCTTCACGCACTCCATCCCCATGGCTGGCTGCACAGCTCCGAGGCACCTCACGGTGACACACTGCCTGCAAAGCCTTCCTCCTGCCTGACAGCACTGGCTCGCAAACCGGCAGTCACTCCACTGGCTTCAGGCCAGCCAGAGGGAGGCCCCACCTCTGTGCTTGGCCCACTGGCTGTGATACTGGAGACAGGCACCCCAGATGGGAATCAGGAAACAAATCTTCCTTCCCCCAGGTACGAGCTCAGCTCCCCAATGACCCCCAACCTCACTCTAGGGCTGAGCAGCTCCAGAGACTGAAGCTTCTGTGCACTAGAGGGCGCCACACAGAAACATGAAACGTCAAAAGAACATGGTTCAGAACAAAATCTCACAAACTCCAAAAAAGGGCCAAATGAAACTGAACTCACCAATCTTCCTGAAAGAGAGTCAAAATAAAAACCATAAACATGCACATGGAGGTACAGAAAAATATTAAAGAACTCAGGAATGAATTTAAGATGTAGATTCAATCATTAAGAAATTCCGTATCTGAAATGAAACATACAACAGAGGGATTTAAAAGCAGATTAGATGTAGTAGAAGAGACGGTAAATGGAATAGAAACTAGACAGGAGGAACACAAAGAAGCTGAGGCACAGAGAGAAAAAAGGATCTCTAAGAATGAAAGAATATTGAGAGAACTGTGTGACCAATCCAAACGGAACAATATTCGCATAATAGGAGTACCAGAAGAAGAAGAGAGAGAAACACGGATAGAAAGTGTCACTAGTAAGGTAATTGCTGAAAACGTCTGCAATCTGGGGAAGGAGATAGTCTCTCAAGCCATGGAGGTGCACAGATCTCCCAACACAAGGGACCCAAGGAAGACAACATCAAGACATGTAATAATAAAAATGGCAAAGATCAAAGATAAAGACACTTTTAAAAGCAGCTAGAGAAAGAAAAAAGATCACATACAAAGGAAAACCAATCAGACTACCATCAGATTTCTCAACAGAAACCTTACAGGCCAGATGGCAGTGGCATGATATATTAAATGCAATGAAGCAGAAGGGCCTCAAACCAAGAATACATTAGCCGGCAAGGTTATCATTTAAATTTGAAAGAGGGATTAAACAATTTTCAGATAAACAAAAGCTGAGAGAATTTAAGTCCCACAACCCACCTCTACAGTGCATTTTGGAGGGACTCCTATAGATGGAAGTATTCCTAAATCTAAATAGATGTCACCCAAGGGATAGACAAAGAGTACAGAATATGATTCATAACATACAAAGAATGGAGGAGGAAGAAAAAGAAAAAGGAGGAAAACAAAAGAGCCGTTAGGTTGTGTTTCTAATAGCATAGGAAGTGAGTTAAATTAGACTGTTAGATAGTAAGGGAATTACCCTTGAACCTTTGGTAACCACGAATCTAAAGCCTGCAATGGCAATAAGTACATACCTTTTGACAATCACCCTAAATGTAAATGGTCTGAATGCACCAATCAAAAGACATAGAGTCACTGAATGGATTAAAAAACAAGACCCATCTATATGCTGCCTACAAGAGACTCACTTCAAACCCAAAGACAATCACACAGACTGAAAGTAAAGGGATGGAAAAAGATATTTCATGCAACTAATAGGGAGAAAAAAGGAGGAGTTGCAGTACTTGTATCAGACAAAATAGACATCAAAACAAAGAAAATCACAAGAGACAAAGAAGGACATTACATAATGATAAAATAGTCAGTCCAACTAGAGGATATAACTATTATAAATATCTATGCACACAATACAGGATCACCTATATGTGTGAAACAAACACTAACAGAATTAAAGGGGGAAACAGAATACAATGCATTCATTTTAGGAGACTTCAACACACCACTCACTACAAAGAACAGATCAACTGGACAGAAAATAAGTAAAGAGACATAGGCACACAAAAACGTATTAGAACAGGTGGATGTAACAGACATCTACAGAACAGTCCATCCAAAACCAACAGGATACACATTCTTCCCAAGTGCACATGGAACATTTTCAAGAACAGATCATATACTAGGCCACAAAAAGAACCTCAGTAAATTCAAAAATATTGAAATAGTACCAACCAGCTTCTCAGGTCACAAAAGTATGCAACTAGAAATAAATTACACAAAGAAAACGAAAAAGCCCACAAACACATGAAGATTTAATAACATGCTCCTAAATAATCAATGGATCAATGAACAAATAAAAACAGAGATCAAGCAATATATGGAGACAACTGACAACAATAATTTAATGCCACAAAATCTCTGGAATGCAGCGAAGGCCGTGCTAAGAGGGAAATATATTGCAATACAGGCCTACCTCAGGAAAGAAGAACAATCCCAAATTAACAGGCTAAACTCACAATTAATGAAACTAGAAAAGGAAGAACAAATGAGGCCCAAAGTCAGTACAAGGAGGGACATAATAAAGATTAAAGCAGAAATAAATAAAATCGAGACAAATAAAACAATACAAAGGATCAGGGAAAGCAGGAGCTGGTTCTTCGGGAAAATAAACAAAATAGATAAACCCGTGGCCAGACTTATCAAGAAAAAAAGAGAGTCTACACACATAAACAGAAAACAGATAGGAAAAATCACTATGGACGCCACAGAAATACAAAGTATTATGACAGAATACTATGAAAATTTATATGGCAACAAACTGAATAACCCAGAAGAAATGGAAAACTTTCTAGAAAAATACAATGTTCCAAGGCAGACCCAGGAAAAAAAGAAAATCTGAATAGCCCAATTACCAGCAAAGATATTTAATTGGTAATCAAAAAACTACCTGAGAAGAAAACTGACGAGATAGTTTCACTGCTGAATTTAATCAAACATTTACTGAAGACCTAATACCCATCCTCCTTAAAGTTTTTCAAAAAGTAGAAGAGGAGGGAATACTCCCAAACTCATTCTACGAGGCCAACATCACTCTAATACCAAAACCGGGCAAAGACACCACAAAAAAAGAAAATTACAGACCAATATCCCTGATGAACATAGATACAAAAGTACTCAATAAATATTAGCAAACTGAATTCAAAAATACATCAAAAAGATCCTCCATCATGATCGAGTAGAATTCATCCCAGGGATGTAAGAATGGTACAACATTCGAAAATCCGTCAACATCATCCACTACATCAGCAAAAAGAAGGACAAAAACCACATGATCATCTCCATAGATGCTGAAAAAGCTTTCAACAAATTTCAACATCCATTCATGATAAAAACTCTCAACAAAATGGGAATAGAGGGCAAGTACCTCAACATAATAAAGGCTATATATGACAAACCCACAGCCAACATTATACTTAACAGTGAGAAGCTGAAAGCTTTTCCTTTAATATTGGGAACAAGACAAGGATGCACACTCTCCCCACTTTTATTCAACATAGTGCTGGAGGTCCTCACCATGGCAATCAGACAACACAAAGAAATAAAAGGCATCCAGATTGGCAAGGAAGAAGTCAAACCATCCCTGTTTACAGAGGACATGATACTGCACATAAAACACCCTAAAGAATCCACTCCAAAACTACTAGATCTAATATCTGAATTCAGCAAAGTTGCAGGATACAAAATTAATACACAGAAATCTGTTGGATTCCTATACACTAACTATGAACTAGCAGAAAGAGAAATCAGGAAAACAATTCCATTTACAATTGCATCAAAAAGAATAAAACACCCAGGCATAAACCTAACAAAGGAAGTAAAAGACTTATACTCTGAAAACTACAAGACACTCATGAGAGAAATTAAAGAAGAAACCAAAAAATGGAAACACATCCCGTGCTCATGGATGGGAAGAATTGATATTGTCAAAATGGCCATCCTGCCTAAAGCAATCTACAGATTCAATGCAATCCCTATCAAACTACTAACTGCATTCTTCAATGAACTAGTGCAAATAGTTCTAAAATTCATATGGAACCACAAAAGACCCCAAATAGCCAAAGCAATCCTGAGAAGGAAGAATAAAGCAGGGGGAATTACGCTCCCTGACTTAAAGCTGTACTACAAAGCCACAGTAAGCAAGACAATTTGGTACTGGCACGAGAACAGACCCATAGACCAACGGAACAGACTAGAGAGCCCAGATATAAACCCAAGCATATATGGTCAATTAATATACGATAAAGCAGCCATGGATATACAGTGGGGAAATGACAGCCTCTTCAACAGCTGGTGTTGACAAAACTGGACAGCTACATGTAAGAGAATGAAACTGGATTATTGTCTAACCCTATACACAATAGTAAACTCAAAATGGATCAAGGACCTGAATGTAAGTCACGAAACCATAAAACTCTTAGAAAAAAACATAGGCAAAAATCTCTTGGACATAAACATGAGCAACTTCTTCATGAACATATCTCCCTGGGCAAGGGAAACAAAAGCAAAAATGATCAAGTGGGACTATATCAAACTAAAAAGCTTCTGTACAGCAAAGGACACCATCAGTAGAACAAAAAGACATCCTACAGTATGGGAGAATATATTCATAAATGACATATCTGATAAGGGTTAACATCCAAATTATTTAAAGAGCTCACGCACACCTCAACAAACAAAGAGCAAATAAGCCAATTAAAAAATGGGCAGAGGAGCTGAACAGACACTTCTCCAAAGAAGAAATTCAGAGGGCCAACAGGCACATGAAAAGATGCTCCACATCGCTAATCATCAGAGAAATGCAGATTAAAACCACAATGAGATATCACCTCACACCAGTTAGGATGGCCAACATCCAAAACACAAACAACAACAAATGTTGGCGAGAATGTGGAGAAAGGGGAACCCTCCTACACTGCTGGTGGGAATGTAAACTAGTTCAACTATTGTGGGAAGCAGTATGGAGGTTCTTTAAAAAGCTAAAAATAGAAATACCATTTGACCTAGGAATTCCACTCCTAGGAATTTACCCTAAGAATGCAGGAGCCCAGTTTGAAAATGGCATATGCACCCCTATGTTTATTGCAGCACTATTTACAATAGCTAAGAAATGGAAACAACCAAAGTGTCCATCAGTAGGTGAATGGATAAAGAAGATGCGGTACGACATATGCACTCCTATGTTTATCGCAGCACTATTTACAATAGCTAAGAAATGGAAGCAACCTAAGTGTCCATCAGTAGACGAATGGATAAAGAAGATTTGGTACATATACACAATGGAATACTATTCAGCCATGAGAAAGAAACAAATCCTACCATTTGCAACGACATAGATGGAGCCGGAGGATATTATGCTCAGTGAAATAAGCCAGGCAGAGAAAGACAAGTGCCAAATGATTTGCCTCATTTGTGGAGTATAACAACGAAGCAAAACTGAAGGAACAAAATAGCAGCAGACTCAGAGACTCCAAGAAGGAACTAGTGGTTACCAAAAGGGAGGGGTGTGTGAGGGTGGGTGGGGAGGGAGGGAGGATGGGATTGCGGGGTATTCTGTTTAGTACACATGGTGTGGGGGGTCACGGGGAAAACAGTTTAGCACAGAGAAGGCAAATAATGCATCTGTGGCATCTTACTACACTGAAGGACAGTGACTGCATTGGGGGAACTTGATAATATGGGTAAATGTAGTAACCACATTGTTTTTTCATGTGAAACCTTCTTAAGAGTGTATATCAATAATACCTTTAAAAAAATTTTTTTAACGATGTGGTACATATATACAATGGAATATTATTCAGCCATAAGAAGAAAACAAATCCTACCATTTGCAACAACATGGATGGAGCTAGAGGGTATTATGCTCGGTGAAGTAAGCCAGGCGGAGAAAGACAAGTATCAAATGATTTCATTCATCTGTGGAGTATAAGAATAAAGAAAAAACTGGAGGAACAAAACAACAGCAGACTCACAGAACCCAGGAATGGACTAACAGTTACCAAAGGGAAAGGGATTAGAGAGGATGGGTGTGAAGGGAGTCATACGGGGGAAAAATGGTCATTATGATTAGCATGTATAATGTAGGGGGGTGGACACGGGGAAGGCAGTATAACACAGAAAAGACTAATAGTGATTCTTTAGCATCTTACTACACTGATGGACAGTGATTGTAATGGGGTATGTGGTGAGGACTTGATAATGGGGGAATCTAGTAACCATAATGTTGTTCATGTAATTGTACATTAATGATAGCAAAAGAAAAAAGAAAAAGAAAACCACTCAAGTCTAAAGAACAGTAACTGAAATAAAAATATACTAGAAGGAATCAACAGCAAATTAGAGGATGAGGAACAAATGGCAATCTGGAAGACCAAGTAGTGGAAATCATCCACGTGGAACAAAAAGAAAAAAAAAATTAAAAATTGAGGGTAGGTTAAGGGATCTCTAGGACAATATCAAGTATATTACATTCACATGATATAGTTTCCAGAGGAAGAGAGAGAGAAAGGGGCAGAAAAGTTATTTGAAGAATTAATAACTGGACACATCCATAACCAGGAGAATGCAACAAATATCCAGGTCCCGGGAGCACAGAAAATCCCCAAAAAAGATGAATTCAAAGAGGTCCACACAAAGACACATAATAAGTATGTTAAATATTAAAGATAAAGTGTACCTTAAAAGCAATAAAAGAAAAACAACTAGTTATGTACAAGGAGACTCCAATAAAGGTATCTGCTGACTTCTCAGCAGAAACTTTGCAGGCCAGAAGAGAGTAGCATGATGTATTTAAAGTGTGGAAAGGAAAGAAACCTACAAACTAGAACATTCCAACTGGCAAGGTTACCATTCAGAACAGAAGGAGAGATTAGTTTCTCAGAAAAAATAAAAGTTAAAGGAGTTCATCACCACCAAACTGGCCTTCCAAGAAATGTTAAAGGTACTTCTTTAAGTGGAAGAGAAAAGGACCTAACTAAAGTAAGAAAATTATGAAAAAAAATCTCACTGGTAAAAGCAAACATATATTAAAGAAAGTAGATCAATCACTTAAAAAGCTTGTATGAAGGTTAAGAGACAAAAGTAATAAAATCAATTATATATCTACAATAATTAGTTAAGAGATACACAAATCAAATAGATGCAAAATATGACATCACATACATAAAATTCAGAGGGGGGGGCAGTAAAAATGCAGTAGCTTTAGAATTGTGTGCAAAACTTAAATGACCAACAGCTTTAAGTAGACTGCTATATATATAGGGTGTTATATACAGACCTTGTGGTAACCACAAACCACAAACCTGTAACAGATGCACAAAAAAGAAAAAGAAAAGAATCCAAGCATAGCACTGAAGTCATCAAACTGCAAGAGAAGAAGAAAGGAACAGAGAGGGACTACAAACAACAACCAGAAAACAAGTAATGAAATGGTAGTAAGTACATACCCATCAATAATTACCTTAAATGTAAGTGAACTAAATGTACCAATCAAAAGACACAGGATGACTGACTAGGTTACAAAAAAATAAGACCCATCCATATGCTGCCTACAAGAGACTCACTTCAAACTTAAAGACATATAGAGACTAAAAGGGAAGGGATGGAATAAGATGTTTCATGCAAATGCAGATGAAAAAAATGGTGGGGGTAGAATACTTATATGGGACAAGAGACTTGAAAACAAAAGTGTAACAAGTGACAAAGAAGGGCATTACATAATGATAAAGGTGATTAGACCAACAAGAGGATATAAGAATTGTAAATATCTACGTAGCCAACATAGTGGCACCTATATATAAATATTAAATATATAAAACAAGCAAATATTAAATATATTATTGTATTATGTATATGCATATATATGCCTGTGTTATGTATGTATGTGTGTATACATATATGTAGCAAATATTACCAGACATAAAGGGAGAAATTGACAGTAATACAATAATAAGGGGACTTCAACCCTCCACTTAAGTCAGTGGATACATCTTCCAAAAGAAAAATCGGTAAGAAAACAGTGGCTTTGACCAAACAGACTTAACAGATATATACAGTGCATTCCATCCAAAAAAACAACAGAATACACATTCCTTTCAAGAATACATTGGACATTCTCAAGGACAGCTAACATTGGCCACAAAATAAGTTGCAATATATCTAAGATTGAAATCATATCAAGTATCTTTTTCAACCACAAGAGTATGAAACTAGAAATCAATCATAAGAAATAAACTGGAAAAAACACAAGCACATGTGTTTGTGACTAAACAACAAGCTACTAAATAACCAATGGGTCAGTGAACAAATTAAAGAAGAAATTAAAAACACCTCAAGACAAATGAAAATGCAAACAACAATTCAAAATCTTTGGGACACAGCAAAAGCAGTTCTAAGAGGAAATTTATAGAGATACAGGCCTACCTCAAGAGACAAGAAAAATCTCAAATAAACAATATAACCTTACAGCTAAAGGAACTAGAAAAAGAAGAATACACAAAAGCCTAAGGTTAGTAGAAGGAAGGAGATAATAAGATTAGAGCAGTAATAAATGAAATACAGATTAAAACCACAATAGAAAAGTTCAATGAAACTAAGATCTTGTTCTTTGAAAAGATTAAATTGATAAGCCATTACACAGACTCAGTAAGAGAAAAAGAAAGGATTGAAATAAAATCAGAATGAGAAGTTACAACTGACACCACAGAAATGCAAAGGAGTATAAGAGACTAGTATGAAAAACTATATACCAACAAACTGGACAACCTAGAAGAAATGGTCAAATTCCTAGAAACATACACTCTTCCAAGACAAATCAGGAAGAAGCAGAAAATCTGAACAGATAACTAGTAATGACATTAAATCAGTAATAAAAAAAAACCTCCAAAAACATATGTCCAGGACAAGAGGGCTTTACTGGAGAATTCTACCAAACATTTAAAGAAGAGTTAATACCTAATCTTTATAAACTAGTCCAAAAACCTGAAGAAAAAAATGCTTCCAAATTCATTCTATGAGGCCAACACTACCCTGATACAAAAAAAAAAAACAGAAAAAGACACTACCAAAAAAATGAACAGACTAAAAAATCCTCAACAAAACATAAGAAAACCAAATTCAACAATATGTTAAAATGATCAAATGGATTTATTCCAGGAACGAATGCAAGGAGGTTCAATACCCATAAATCAATCAACATGATACACCACATTAACAAAATGAAAGATAAAAATCATATGATCATCTCAATAGATGCAGAAAAGGCATTTGACAAAATTCAGTATCTGTTCTTAACAGAAACTCTCAACAAAGTGGGTGTAGAAGGATCATACCTCAACATAATAAAGGCCATATATGATGAACCCAGCCAACATATTGAATGGCAAAAGCTGAAAGTTTTTCCTGTAAAATCAGGAACAAGACAAGGATGCCCATTCTCATTACTCTTCTTCAACAAAGTCCTGGAAGTGCTAACCATAGCAATCAGACAAGAAAGGACATACAAGGCATCCAAATTGGTAAGGAAAGAATAAAACTGTCACTATTTGCAGATGATATACTTACACAGAAAGCCCTAAAGACTCCACCAAAAAACTATCAGTCAATAAATGAATTCAGTAATGTTGCAGGATACAAAATCAATATGCAGAAATCTATTGCATATCTATGCACTAAAGATGACACAAATAAATGGAGAGATATGCCATGCTTATGGATTGTAAGAATTAATGTTGTTAAAATATTCATATCAAAGGACTCTACAGATTCAATGCAATCTCTATCAAAATACCAATAATATTATTCATAAAACCGGAACAAATTATCCAAAATTTGTGTGGAACCACAAAAAACCCTGAATAGCCAAAGCAATCTTGAGAAAGAGAAACAAAGCTGGAGGTATCACAACCTCAAATTTCAAACATTACAAAGCTATAGTAAGCAAAAAAATATGGGGCACAAAAATTGACACATACATCAACAGAACA
The DNA here is from genome assembly GCA_032199065.1 of Smutsia gigantea. Taxonomy (NCBI): domain Eukaryota; kingdom Metazoa; phylum Chordata; class Mammalia; order Pholidota; family Manidae; genus Smutsia; species Smutsia gigantea. Next base: position 83,395 of record JAVSCE010011248.1, read on the forward strand.
GGATAGAGAGCCCAGAAATAAACCCACACATAGTCAATCTATGACAGAGGAGGCAAGAATATACAATGGGTAAAAGATAATAACTTCAATAAATGGTGCTGTGAAAACTGGACAGCTATGTCAAAAGAATGAAACTGGATCACTTTCTTACACCATACACAAAAATTAATTAAAAATGGATGAAAAACCTAAATGTAAGACCTGAAGCCATAAAACTCTTAAAAGAAAAATAGGTGGTAAACTTCTTGGACATTGGTCTTGGCAATTTTTTTTTCTGGATATATCTCCTCAGGCAAGGTCAACAAAAGCGAAAATAAACAAGCGGAACTATTATCAAACTAAAAAGCTTCTGCACAGCAAAGAAAACTCTCAATAAAACAAAAAGGCAACCTACTGAAGGGGAAAAGATAACTGCAAATGATGTATCTGTTAAGAGGTTACTAGGCAACATATATAAAGAACTCATAACTCAATACCAAAATAAATAACCCAATTTAAAAATGGGCAGAGGACCTGAATAGACATTTTTCCAAAGATGACATAGAGATGGCCAACAGACAGATGAAAAGATGCTCAATATCACTTATCATTGAGAAATGCAAATCAAAGTCATAGTGAGATATCGCCTCACACCAGTCAGAATGGCTAGTATCCACAAGATATATATAAGAAGTGTTGGCAAGGATGTGGAGAAAAGGGAACCCTTTTTAACTGTTGGTAAGAATGTAAATTGGTGCAGCCACTATGGAAAACAGTATGGAGGTTCCTCAAAAAATTAAAATAGAAATACCATACAACCAAGTAACACTTCTGGGTATTTACTTGGAGAAAATAAAATCACTAATTGAAAATGATATATACATTCCTATGTTTATCACAGCAATATTTACAATAGACAAGATATGGAAGCATCCTAAGTGTGCACTGATAGATGAATGGACAAAGAAGATGTGGTACATATACACAATGGCATATCATTCATCCATAAAAAGAATGAAATCTTGCGATTTGTGACAACATGGATGGGCCTAGAGGGTACTATGCTAAGTGAAATAAGTCAGAGAATGAAAAATACTTATGCATGTCATTTATATGTGGAATTTAAAAAACAAAACAAATGAACAAACACAGAAACAGACTCATAAATACAGAAAACAAAACTGGTGACCAGAGGGGAAGAGAATGGGAAGATCAGTAAAACAGGCAAAGGGGGTTAAGGAGTACAATTTCCACTTATAAAATAAGTCATGGGGATGAAAAGTAAAACATAGGGAATGTTATGAATAATAATGTAACAACTTTGCTTGGTGACAAACAGTAGCTACACTTTTTGTAGTAAGCATTTTGTTATATATAAATGTCAAATCATTTGACAAGTTTATGTCATATGTACAGCAAAGTGATGTTGTACACCTGAAACAAATACAGTATTTTATGTCAACTGTACTTCAATTAAAAAATTTTTTTTAATTTTAAACCAAGTTACTTTATTAATTTCATCTACAAACCTCTCCATAAACAAAAGTTAAATGAAGAATTTCAGTCCACTCTATCTTAGTGACAACATCAGAGACCAATCTAGGAACTCAAAATGTGCAGACAGAATGCAGATGAATACTCAACTATTTTTATAATTTTAGTCCAGTTGCTCTGTGTGTTTGAAATGAAATGAGCATTAGGGAGCAACATTTGCAAACAAAGGCTCCAATATCAACATATTCCCCAGAAGATACAATGTAATGCTACAGAAGATCAAATGCTACAAGGCCACAAATTAATTTTTGATTCAGAAAAGAGGTACAAGAAAAAAAGTGCAGAGATCAGAGAGCAAAGAGACGCAGCAAGCAAGAACAATGTGTATGGCATTTGGCACGCTATGGGTAATCTACACCTCCTGCCCACTGAACATTTAAAGGACACCCTAGCAGTTTTGCTTTAATGAGATTTTGATTTCCATCCACCCAGGCTGGCACTCCTTAGATATAACTGTTATGTTTTTATCAGTGGGAATCAGACTGCTATAGCTACCATCAACCCCAAGGGCCATGGGATTCTAAACAAATTCTATTTTGTAGTGACATTCCTGGGGTCACCATATTCTCTCATTCCACTAGCTTGAAATTCTGGAATTCTGTTTCAACTGCAGACAACTATGATGTTTTGGGTGCTGGAAGTAATTCAGCTTTTTCCCAATGTGTGGCATAGATTTAAAAAGGACTCGTGCAGAATGCTTTGAGAAACTTAAGGGAATGTAACTTTCAGAAGGGGTAAGACAAGGAAACAGAGCAATCACTTTGAAGCTTCATGCTCCCTCTATTTTCCATCCTTCAGAAAGCTCCTTATAAAAATGGCTACAGGAAGGCAAGAGGTACAAGCAGGGCAAGAGTGAGGGGTGGGGCCAGGCATGAGATATGGGGGCAACACTGTATGTGGCTTAACTTGGGGGACACCACTGGGTCTCTACTGCCAGTTTCCATTTCCATTTCCACTGTCACCACATCTGAAATTCCAACTTGAGCTTTGTCCCCTAAGACCCTTAAAAACTCCAGAGATCCAGAAAAATCAAGAAAAAAATTAGGAATTTGCTAGAAACCAGCACTGAAAAAAGAGGTACAAGATTCAATTTAGGAATAAGAAAATGGTTCAAGCTTGTAGTTCCCAGTGGAAGATTCATGGGGTGAGCCCAGGAGGTTGCAGAGGCTGGAATATAGGATGGCAGAGATCCCAAAAACCTGGAAAAGCCTCCAGCCTAACTCTGAATTTGTGTCCAAGCCTCAAGGGATCATTGAGACTCAGATCAGATCAGGAAAGGTCAAGGATTCTCACAGGGGCTACAGCATTAGAGCTTCGTTTTTCAAGCTGTGAAGTTAAGAGGAAAGAGAGAGGGCAGACTTGGGAGCCTTACTCTATGCCTGAATACACTCACATCCTCTCTGAGGCTGGATCCTGCATGAGCATTTTTTTCTGAAGGACGTTAATAGGGGTGATTGGCAAGGTTTAGTACAGTCTGCAGATAAGGGAATAATGTTGTATTTGTGTTAATTTACTTATTTGGACCATTGTGCTATTTTATATAGGTGGGAGTCCTTTTTTAAAGAAATACACACTTAAGTATATAAGGGTAAAGACATGTCATACCTACAACTTACTTTGAAAGTGGTTAGAGAATTATGCTCAGAGAGCAAGAAAGATGATGATAAAGCAAATTTCATAAATGTTATCATTTGGGGAATTCAGAGATAGATATATGAGAATTTTTCATCCTATTTTTACAACTTAGTTGAAGTCTGAAATTCTTTCAAAACAAAAAAGTAAACAAAACAAAATGAATACATACCTACCCTGAGATAATTATGTGAGCAAGACTGTGTCCCTGGCCCTAGTTTGGGGGTTCCAGAACCCACTGGGTGGTCTGTTCTGGAATGAGCAAGGAACCCCCAGCAGAGGACGGCTTCTGCCGCGGTGGGAAGGACCATCTCTCGCCTCAGCTCTGCCACTTAGCTGGTGGCCTTGGGCCAGTGATCCAACCACCCTGTGCCTCAGCATCTCCTCCACTGATGTACATAATAATACCTACTTGGTGAAGATGTCATAAAACGTGTGACCAAGGGCCAAACACTGGTAGAAGCAAGCTCACTAAATGGTGGTGGCTATTACAGAAAGAAACCCAGGCTACCCCCCACCCCCACAGTCTGCTCTGGAAACCAATATCCCTTTTAATCTTAGGGAAATGGAGGGCAAAGGGGACTTGAGGCCAGCCTGAGATCAGACTCTCACTGACAGCCTAGCTTTACCTCTTACCACCTACGCTGCCTCGTTTCCTAATTCAGTGAACCTGGGTGAAAAAGGCCAGTGAGGCTCATGTTAGTCTCTTAATTCTAATACTTTATAATTATATACAACATGAGCGATCTCATGCTATTTTCACCTTTATCACTGAATTTAATCTTCACTGATATCTTCATTATCTGCTTATTGATAAAACCCTCCTCCAAAATGATGGAGGCATCTAAAAGAACGTATTAATTCCAGCCCCTTGATAAAGAGCACAAAATGCCCTGGTATGTCCTCCAGAGAAATTCTCACAGGTCCCTGAGGGGACACGCAGGAGGATGCTCACCCAGGCGACAGGGGGCAACGTGCATGTCCGTCACCAGAGAGCACGGGTGCACACACATCATAAGCACAGTTAGCAGCAATGGACCCCATGCTGCCATGGCAACAGATCTTCAAAACCTAACAGTGAGCGCAAAGTCACAGATGAGATGACACGGCAAGCGTGATGCCAGCAAGCTTCAACAGAGTTCTACAGCATTCATGCGAGCCCCTTAGTTAAATGTTTTATAGGCTATGGTATCTCTAATTGGTAAAAGAAAAATATATCCCAAACTGGATAGGAAAGTAAAGAGGAATAGATAAACAGCTGGATCAAGGATAGGTGAATGGATGGAGGAAAAATGGATGGATTCATGGGAGGAAGACAATGGGGGACAGACACACATACCCACCCATGGTGCTCGTCTGCAAATGCAGAAGAGCCTGCTGGGAGGTCTCACCTGAGGCCCCTGGCTTGTGGCTGGGCTGGCCCACCTGCTGCACGCTCTGCTGTAGCAAGTGGAGGCACTCCCCGAGGCAGCCGAGAGTGGCAGCAGAGGTAGCTTTCAGGAGCAGCAAATCCTGGTCCAAGGCAGTGAGGGGGCCAGATCCAGGCAGAGACTCAATGGCGTGCACGAGGTTCTTCTGTTGTCCTTCCACCTGGTTCATCATCTACAGAATGGCAAGACAGCACAGAGGTGAGAGCCAGAGTCCTCCTTTCAGCAGGCAGGGGCCAGCCCTTCAATCATGTGACTGGATACAGGTTAGGGGAAAGTGGTGAGAGAACCTTCACCACCCCAACCACAGGTGCCGGGAGTCAGCGCAGAGGGCGCTCGCACACACTGGCCCTCTGACAATGCAGGCCTGGGTGACATCTGTGTAGGTGAACCCCGCCAAAGGCGCACACCTGCAGTTCTGGTCACCAGAGAATCTTAGAACTTTAGAGCTGAGGAGGGAGCAGTAGGGCCATCTGGGTTTGTCATTTTACAGATCTTCTGAAGGTGAGTCAGTAATCAATACATTAAAGGTAGAAGTCCTGGTGACCGTTCCTCAAGGTTCTTTTACTATGGAAGGTTATCTGAGGCACAGACAACCCGTGGTTTTGCCTCCGGGCAAAGTTAATTCTTTGCTTTCCCTCCAGCTCCAATTCCTAACTCCTTGGCAGACTTTTTAAAGTTCAAAAAACAGAAGTGAATTCTGGGGCTGGTATTTGTATGAGTGAGATTGTAAAAAAGCCAGCACTAAGCCATTCCACTCCAAAAATGCTAACTAGAATGGACGGTCTTCACACCGTATTAAGATGTCAGGAGGAAGAGAAAACCCATAAATTCTAGAGCCAGCCCTTCTCCTACTCCAAAAGTGAGAGTACAGACACCCAAAATCACATTTTGTGGCCTGGCTTCAATCTGTAAGGTACAGACAAGCAGTAGTCTAACTGTATGTTTAAGTGACCAATCAAGGAGAAAGGAACTCAAGAACAGCAAAAGGACTTTACTGGTTATCTTGTGAATCTTTTACAACTTGGCCTACTAAACAAGACAACATACATAATGTGCACGCCCAGCAAATGGAAAGTCGTTCTTAGAAGCAGAGGAGCTAAAGCAGCCCCCAGCATCATGGGGTTGGTCAGCTGCCAAGGCAGGAACCAACTCGTGGTCTCTAGACTCCAGTCCACTGCTCTTGAAGCTTCCCACCCAAAAGCCATTCTTAATTTGAAGCAGCATCTCTCACTTTGTCACTATCCCAAGAGGATCCTTGTCACCATCATAAGGTCAGCAGCTGGAGAGAAGCAATATAATTTTGTAAGAACCCCAGGACTTGGACACAAAATTCACTCCACGCTTGGCCTTATTTTTCTATTTCCTTTTCAAAACAAATACCTGGCATTTTCTATCATTCTGGGTAGTCATCTTATTTTTTTTTTAATTTAAAAATTTTAAAAAACCCTCATCCATTGAAATCCTACTTACCAAAACAGGAGCCATTACTTCAAAAAGATTTTTTTTTTTAATCCATGTGAAACACACTACACAGACCTGGCTTGGAGCATTCTCACCTTAAAGTGCCCACCCACCCTTTGTGCATGCAAATTATTTTTTGCAGATTACACAGGTTGGACCTATCCAGCCTCCTAAAGCACTTGTAGCATAAGAGGGGTACAGTAAGTATTCATTTCTCCTTCAGGTCTTTGCTAAAAAGTCACCTTCTCAAGATAGCTTCCTGAACCATGCAATTAAAGGTGCATCTCCAGCCCAACCCCAGGCACTCCTATCCTCCTCATCAACTTATTGTTCTCCAGAGCACTTACCATCTTCCACCCTAACTCATAATTTACCTATTTCTTATGTTCATTTGTTCTAGTGTGAAAGCAGAGATCATTATGTCTGTGTCGTTCATTCATGTACCCCAAGTATAGTAAATACCTATTAATGAATGAAGAAATGAATAACTCCCCAGTCTCACTCTTCTCTCTGAGATGCAAGAGAATAACCCACTTATGATACAGTCGACAGAAATCATTGTACTCAATTAGCACAATATGGCTGGAGATTTAATAAAGGAGAATACTTTATTACCAGTTTAGGTTTGCCAAGAAGTAACTGCCAAGGGGTTAAATTAAACTTCACCCACAATAAAATGTTCATGCATTCTTTGACAGTCAACTACCTGGAGAACTGCTAACAGGGAGCAGCAGATTTTGAGCTGTTTTTTGGAGTCAGCATTTCTGCAAATTCCCACCACAAAATCTTGTCATAGAAACATGATATATGGAAATGTAAAAAGAAAATATAATGATGAAACATATAATACATTATGCTCTTGACTATTATGGATGATGCCATAAGGATTGAGAGAAGAGGTGAATAAAATCAAGCCATTAACACTATGGAATACACTCATTTTTAATCAACAAAAAGAACTAACTAGATTCCAGTTATATAGTATAGGTTATTAATACTTGTTATTTCACAAGCATACAATATTACATAAATCTTAGATAATAAAAACACAAAATTGATGTACAGAATCTGCTACTACACTGCAACTGAGACATGCCCAGAGATGGAATCCACATATCTGCTCTTTGAAAAGTACTCACCATATTTATCGAGAGCCTAGTACCAGTACCAGAGGCAGGATCACCTGCTGGAGAAGGCATCTGAGCCAGCAGGGGACCTGACAGTTACTATAACTGGAAAAGTACTGACACCGGTAGGGGTGTGGGGGTGGGCATGGGTCAGGGCAGAGGTCAGGGTACTAAGTGCCCCCCCAGTCAGGGCCCAGTCCCACACAAGAACTTCCCTGCTCAAAATGCCAGTAGTACCCCATGAACAACCCTGTGCTAAAGACCTATCAATAACCATTTGATGGATGTCAACATCTTTCTTGGTAAACTGAGCACTAAAATGAAACAAGCCTAGCACAGTGCCTGCCACAGAGCAGACACCTTCCCAAAGGTCACTTTCTCCCCTTTTTCCATTGGATGCAAAACAAAACTGTCATCTTTAATGACATAATCGATGCCAATCTTCACTTTATCTTAGATTCATCAGGCTCCAAAAGAAATTGAATGAGCCTAAAAGAAATACAGGCCTCCCCGCCTCAGAGCTGTCTATCGCAATTACTGCTTTCCCCATTCTGCGACTGGGAGGCACTAATGAAGGGTCTTCATCAGACTTTGGAAGAACAAGTTTTAGCTGTTTCCACATCTAATTTCAATTAAGAGTACATATGAGGAGATGAATGTGGCCCTGGGAAGCTGTAAGTGGCCAGAATACCAAGAGCAAATTCCTAAAGCGGTTCCCTCTCCTACAAGGTTCCTACGGGCTTATCAAGAGCAGAGCACAGCCATCTAAGAGCAGATTCATCTCCCTTTTCCAGCCTTTGAAAAGCATAAACCCCTTATTTTAATGACAGAAGTTTCGAATCAGAGCTCTCAATGCTTCTGCTAAAGCACATCAACATTAATCATTTGTGGTGCTTGAAAACCAAACAACAAAAAAGCACAACTTTCATTTTTCTGGTATTTGACTTCCACAACCAATATCAGGAGCATCACCACCTAGGAACAGGGGCAAAATGGGTCCCCAAAGGAAATTTCAGAGGTCCACGCCCTGAAAATGTGAACTGTGAGGTCAAAATCAACTAAATGCAGATCAAATTGAACTTCACAGGTAAGCAAACCTCACGGGACGAGAACAAATTCAATGGTCCATTTCTCACAGCAGAAGCAATGGTCTACGTATTATAAAACCTTCCAAACCATGGGGGCTAATGCTAGTAAAACCAGTGGCTGCAGATCTTATGTTATTCCTTTACTTCAGTGATGCTGAAACCAGCAAGTGGAGACCAAAACCCCAAGTCACCCAGTGGAAGAGGGGAATGTCTCGAAAAAATCAACCAGTAGGTCTTCCATGACCCTAGTGCAGGGGTCACCAAACTTCTGTAAAAGGCCAACTAGTAAATAATTAAAGCTCTTCAAGCTGCTGGGTCTCTGTGGCAACTCTTCTGCCACTATAGCTTGAAAGCAGTCAGACCAGGTACAAATGTTAGGCAGAAAGACAGAGATGAGCGGGATGAGAAGACAGTGAGGTCCACCAAGAACACAGGGAGTTGATCAGATTAAGCCAGAGAACTAGAAATGACTCATGCCCTTTATAATGTGAGTTCATTTCACATGCTCTGAATCTGAGCTGACCTTGGGACTTGCTCTGGCTCATGCAGGTGAGATTGGGTGGAGACAAGGGACAAGCATCATGATTAATTTTCCTTAAAAAATGCCAAGATTAGCACAGTAAGAACAGGAGGGACTTACCTTAAGGCAAGGCAAGCAGTCTTAACTAATGTGTTCCCAATACGTGGGGGTGGCCACTATTTTAGAAAGGAACAAAAGGTTTGTCCTACAGAATTACCTAGAGGACCGACTATAGACAATGGCACACTGTTTCTCCCTGGAGATAAACATCACGAGACTGAGACCGCCTGACAAGCCTAACAAGCTTATGCCCCCCAAATCCTTTACCTTTATCCCACTCTTGAAACTCCTCAAAAGGCAGAATCCCAGCTTTTGGGTGAGCCACCTCCTCTCTGAGGTTGCCCACACTCCCCTTTCTTGGAGTGTGTATTTTCAAAAGACTTTTTACTGCTCAACTTACTACATTTTGTCTCTGTGCTCTTCCAGTGGTGTCTTTGTCACTTTGCTATTCCATTCTATTTTCCAGACTTTAAGCATAAGTCTTCACTTTCTCTGTCCTACTCCAAGTAAGTAGGGAGGAGCTACTGAGAGCTCAGATTTGGGCTTGCAAGTTCCCGCTGCCTGGGTGATGCAGGTGGAACTCCAGGTGTATGATCATGCTCCTTAGCAGCCTGCCTGAAAATCTTCTCTTTGCCTTTAGGAAGTTCTCAAAACATAACCTCACTCTATCCAGTGATCAGCGGCTTCCCCAACTCCTGGGGTGGGAGGGGCTTAGTTCCCACACCATGCAGATCCAAGCGGACACTGGCTGCGAGGTGACAAAAGCTTTAGGAGCTGGCAAGGGATTATGCCCTATGCCGAGCAGCAGTTCAATGAGCTTCCCTTTCCTCCCTCTGTTTTTCCTCCCTCTTTGCTTTATTCAAGCAAACTTGCCTTTATCTACCTTGACTCCAGCCCATTCCTCCCTTAGAGTATATTCAGATAAAACTTTCTTCACTACCATCAATTCTTTGTTTCGGCAGAGACAAGAACCAGCTGAAGGGAACAAACTCGTTACCCCAACGCAAATAAATGAGCGGGACTGGTTAACCCACCCTTCATCTCAGTTCATCTCAGTGTGGGCTTCAGATAATTGTTTTTTTCCTCATTCAAGTTGTGATTTTGTTAGGCAGGAAAATAGATATGAGCAGGGGGAAAAAACAAGGTCAGTAAAGCCCCCTAGAAAGGACTCAGTTAACCAGTTAAAATTAGAAATCCAGAAAAGACTCAGAGTCAGTTTATTAGTTAAAGCTCAAAAGGTCAAGAGCAACTTGGCCTTGAATGTTTGAATATTCCCCAGATACGGAAAAGTATCTGAGCACAGCCCATGTCTTCACTGTGTCAGTTAGATCATTGTAAGATTTAATCTAGCCTGCTAAAAGGCCCACCTGCAAACAGCATAATAAAAACAGGGAGATCCCACCTTAAAACCAAAATTGCAGGAGATTCAAAATGGCAGCATGAGAACTGAGACGGAGAACTCCTCCCAAAACCACAAATAGTACAAAAATATAGTTAATTAATACAACTAACCCTAAAACAGCAACAAGAAAGAAGGCTGAACCAGACTGCATACAGACCTCATGAAAAAGGGTAACGTACGACGGGACACAAGCCCTTCCCCCACCTCAGCTCACTGGCGGGAGGAAGAGAAACGGAGTGGGGAGGGGGTGGAAGCTTGGGACTGCTGAACACCTAGCCCTAGAGATCTGCTTTGTGAGCAGAAACCTATATTGTGTGGTGCTCTGAACGATGGGGAGCTCGGACAGGCAGAGTGCTTGAGAGACTGAAATTCAAGCCATTTGTGGAGGGGGGATCCATATCTGGATGCTCTGTGTCAGAGGAAAGGCAGGCAGTCTGAGAGACTTCCGAGCAGCGAGAGGGCTGCTGAAGGGGTGGGGTTTGCACAGATCGTGCTGCACGGGAGAAGGGAGACATGGGCAAAGGTGTCTCAGCGCGCTCTGCCCAGCTGGTTGGGAACGTTGAGCAGCTTCAGGTGCTCCATCCCTGTGGCTGCCTACTCAGGTCCGAGGCCCCCCCACTGTGACACGCAGCCTGCTGCACCTTCCTCCTAGCCTGCCCGCACGGGTTTGCAAACAGGCAGTCACTGTGCTGGCATCAGGCCAGCCAGAGGGAGGCCCCGCCTACAACAGCTAGAGATGCAAAGCACAGAGGCTTACACCTGTGTGCTCGGCCCACTGACTCTGACACTGGAGACAGGCACAACAGACGGGGATGAGGAAACAGATCTTTCCTCCCCCCAGGCACCAGCTCAGACCCCAATGACCCCAAACCCCATGCTAGGGGCTAAGGAGCTCCAGAGACTGTAGCTCCTGTGCACTAGAGGGCACCACACAGAAATATGAAACGTCAAAAGAACATGGTTCAGACCAAAATCTCACAAATTCCAGAAAAAGGGCCAAATGAAACTGAACGCAGCAATCTTCCTGAAAGAGAGTCAAAATAAAAATTATAAACATGCTTATGGAGGTACAGAAAAATATAAAAGAACTCAGGAACGAATTTAAGTCAGAGATTCAATCATTAAGAAATTCCACATCTGAAATGAAACATACAATGGAGGGATTTAAAAGCAGATTAGATGTAGTAGAAGAGATAGTAAATGGAATAGAAATTAGAGAACAGGAATACAAAGAAGCTGAGGCAGAGAGAGAAAAAAATCTCTAAGAATGAAAGAATATTGAGAGAATTGTGTGAGCAATCCAAATGGAATAATATTCGCATTATAGAGGTACGAGATGAAGAAGAGAGAGAAAAAGGGATAGAAAGTGTCGTTGAGGAGGTAATTGCTGAAAACTTCCCCAATCTGGGGAAGGAGAGAGTCTCTCAAGCCATGGAGGTGCACAGGTCTCTGAACACAAGGGACCCAAGGAAGACAACATCAAGACATGTAATAATTAAAATGGCAAAGATCAAGGATAAAGACAGATTTTTAAAAGCAGCTAGAGAGAGAAAAAAGATCACACACACAGGAAAACCCATCAGCCTCTCATCAGACTTCTCAAGAGAAACCTTACAGGCCAGAAGAGAGTGGCATGATATATTTAATGCAATGAAGCAGAAGGGCCTTGAACCAAGAATACTCTACTCAGCAAGGTTATCATTTAAATTTGAGGGAGGGATTAAACAATTTCCAGATAAGCAAAAGCTGAGAGCATTTACCTGCCACAAACCACCTCTACAGTGCATTTTGGAGGGACTCCCATAGATGGAAGTATTCCTAAGGCTAAAGAGATGTCAGTCTAGGGCTAGACAAAGAGTACAGAATATGATTCATAACATACAAAGAATGGAGGAGGAAGAAAAAGGAGGAAAAAAAAAAGAACCTTTAGGTTGTGTTTGTAATAGCATAGGAAGTGAATTAAATTAGACTGTTAGATAGTAAGGGAATAACCCTTGAACCTTTGGTAACCATGAATCTAAAGCCTGCAATGGCAATAAGTACATACCTTTCGATAATCAACCTAAATGTAAATGATCTGAATGCACCAATCAAAAGACACAGAATTACTGAATGGATAAAAAAAGAAGACCCATCTATACGCTGCCTACAAGAGACTCACTTCAGACCCAAAGACACACACAGACTGAAAGTAAAGGGATGGAAGAAGATATTTTATGCAACTAATAGGGAGAATAAGGCAGGAGTTGCAGTACTTGTATCAGACAAATTGGACTTCAAATCAAAGAAAGTAACAAGAGACAAAGAAGGACATTACATAATGACAAAAGGGTCAGTCCAAGAAGAGGATATAACTATTATAAATATCTATGCACACAATACAGGATCACCTACATATGTGAAACAAATACTAACAGAATTAAAGGTGAAAATAGAATGCAATGCATTCATTTTAGGACACTTCAACACACCACTCACTCCAAAGGGCAGATTAACCAGACAGAAAATAAGTAAAGATAATGAGCCACTCAACAACATATTAGAACAGATGGACCTAACAGACATCTACAGAACACTCCATCCAAAGCAACAGGATACACATTCTTCTCAAGTGCACATGGAAAATTTTCCAGAAGAGATCATATACTAGGCCACAAGAAGAACCTCAGTAAGTTCAAAAAGTTGAAATTGTAGCAACCAGCTTCTCAGATCACAAAGGTATGAAACTAGAAATAAATTACACAAAGAAAACGAAAAAACCCACAAACACATGGAGGCTTAATAACATGCTCCTAAATAATCAATGGATCAATGACCAAATAAAAACAGAGATCAGGCAATATATGGAGACAAACAACAACAATAATTCAACACCACAAAATCTCTGGTACGCAGCAAAGGCCAGGCTAAGGGGGAAATATATTGCAATACAGAGTTACCTCAGAAAAGAACAATCCCAAATTAACATTCTAAACTCACAATTAATGAAATTAGAAAAGGAAGAACAAATGAGGCCCAAAGTCAGTAAAAGGAGGGACATAATAAATATTAAAGCAAAATTAATAAAATTGAGAAGAATTAAAAAATAGAAAGAATCAATGAAAGCAGGAGCTGGTTCTTTGAGAAAACAAACAAAATAGATAAACCCCTAGGCAGACTTATCAAGAAAAAAAAAGAGAGGCTACACACATTAACAGAATCAGAAATGAGAAAGGAAAAATCATTACGGACACCACAGACATACAAAGAATTATAAGAGAATACTATGAAAAATTATGTGGTAACAAACTGGATAACCTAGAAGAAATGGACAACTTTCTAGAAAAATACAACCTTCCAAGGCTGACCCAGGAAGAAACAGAAAATCTGAATAGACCAATTACCAGCAAAGAAATTGAATTGGTAATCAAAAAACTACCTAAGAACAAATCTCCTGGACCAGATGGTTTTACTGATGAATTTTATCAAACATTTATTGAAGACCTAATACCCATCTTCCTTAAAGTTTTCCAAAAAGTAGAAGAGGAGGGAATACTCCCAAACTCATTCTAGGAGGCCAACATCACTCTAATACCAAAACCAGGCAAAGACACCACAAAAAAAGAAAATTACAGACCAATATCCCTGATGAAGATAGATGCAAAAATACTCAACAAAATATTAGCAAACTGAATTCAAAAATACATCAAAAAGATCATCCACCATGATCAACTGGGATTCATCCCAGGGATGCAAGCATGGTACAACATTCGAAAATCCATCAACATCATCCACTACATCAACAAAAAGAAGGACAAAGACCACATGATCATCTCCATAGATGCTGAAAAGGCATTCGACAAGATTCAACATCCATTCATAATAAAAACTCTCAACAAAATGGGTATAGAGGGCAAGTACCTCAACATAATAAAGACCATATATGACAAACCCACAGCCAACATTAGACTTAACAGCGAGAAGCTGAAAGCTTTTCCTTTAATATCAGGAACAAGACAAGTATGTACACTTTCCTCACTTTTATTCTGGAGGTCCTAGCCATGGCAATCAGACAACACAAAGAAATAAAAGGCATCCAGATTGCCAAGGAAGAAGTCAAACTGTCCCTCTTTGCAGATGACATGATATTGTACATAAAATACCCTAAAGAATCCACTCCAAAACTACTAGATCTAATATCTGAATTCAGCAAAGTTGCGGGATACAAAATTAATACACAGAAATCTGTTGGATTCCTATACACTAACTATGAACTAGCAGAAAGAGAAATCAGGAAAACAATTCCATTCACAATCGCATCAAAAAGAATAAAATACTTAGGAATAAACCTAACCAAGGAAGTGAAAGACCTATACTCGGAAAACTACAAGACACTCTTAAGAGAAATTAAAGAGGACACGAATAAATGGAAATTCATCCCATGGTCTTAGCTAGGAAGAATTAATATTGTCAAAATGGCCATCCTGCCTAAAGCAATCTACAGATTCAATGCAATCCCTATCAAAATACCAACAGCATTCTTCAATGAACTAAAGCAAATAGTTCTAAAATCCATATGGAACAACAAAATACCACAAATAGCCAAAGCAATCCTGAGAAGGAAGAATAAAGCAGGGGGAATTACTCTCCCTGACTTCAAGCTCTACTACAAAGCCACAGTAATCAAGACAATTTGGTACTGGCATGAGAACAGACCCATAGATCAGTGGAACAGAATAGAGAGCCTAGATATGAACCCAAGCATATATGGTCAATTAATATACAATAAAGGAGCCATGGATATACAATGGGGAAATGACAGACTCTTCGACAGCTGGTGTTGGCAAAACTGGACAGCTACATGTAAGAGAATGAAACTGGATTACTGTCTAACCCCATACACAAAAGTAAACTCAAAATGGATTAAAGACCTGAATGTAAGTTACGAAACCGTAAAACTCGTAGAAAGAAACATAGGCAAAAATGTCTTGGACATAAACATGAGCAACTTCTTCATGAACATATCTCCCTGGGCAAGGGAAACAAAAGCAAAAATGATCAAGTGGGACTATATCAAAGTAAAAGGCTTCTGTACAGCAAAGGATACCATCAGTAGAATAAAAAGACATCCTACAGTATGGGAGAATATATTCATAAATGACATCTCCGATAAGGGGTTGACATCCAAATTATATAAAGAGCTCACGCACCTCAACAAACAAAAAGCAAATAAGCCAATTAAAAAATGGACAGAGGACATGAATAGACACTTCTCCAAAGAAGAAATTCAGATGGCCAACAGGCACATGAAAAGATGCTCCATATCATTGATCATCAGAGAAATGCAAATTAAAACCACAATGAGATATCACCTCACACCAGTTAGGATGGCCAACATCCAAAAGACAAACAACAACAAATGTTGACGAGGATGTGGGGAAAGGGGAACCGTCCTACACTGCTGGTGGGAATGTAAGCTAGTTCAACCATTGTGGAAAGCAATATGGAGGTTCCTCAAAAAACTCAAAACAGAAATACCATTTGACCCAGGAATTCCACTCCTAGGAATTTACCCTAAGAATGCAGGAGACCAGTTTGAAAAAGACATGCACACCCCTATGTTTAGCACAGCAGTATTTACAATAGCCAAGAAATGGAAGCAACCTAAGTGTCCATCAGTAGATGAATGGATAAAGAAGATGTGGTACATATACACAATGGAATATTATTCAGCCACAAGAAAGAAACAAATCCTACCATTTGTAACAACATGGATGGAGCTAGAGGGTATTAATAAGCCAGGCAGAGAAAGACAAGTATCAAATGATTTCACTCATCTGTGGAGTATAAGAACAAAGAAAAAACTGAAGGAACAAAACAGCAGCAGACTCACAGTAGCCAAGAATGGACTAACAGTTACCAAAGGGAAAGTGTGGGTGGGAAGAGAGGGATAAGGGGGGGAAAAGGGGCATTACGATTAGCACACATAATGTAGCGGGGAGGTGGGGGGGGGTATACGGGAAAGGCAGTATTTACAGAGAGGACAAGTAATGATTCTATAGCATCTCACTATGCTGATGGACAGTGACTGTAATGGGGTATGTGGGGGGGACCTGATGTAACCATAATGTTCAAATAATTGTACATTAAGGATACCAAAAAACAAATAAAATAATATCAAATTAAATTACATTAAAATAAATTTTAAAATTCCATTTTGAAAAAAAGAACCAGGAAGTTTAAGAAGAAAGATTCTTAACATACTCTTTAGCAAACAAATAACTCTGCCCACCTTGGAGGAAGGGCAGTCTTGATTGATAAGCTAATTTTGCAGAATTACCTAGAGGGCTGACTGATAAGAAATTTAATGTCTTATCAAAGATACTTGAGACCACTTAGCAAGTCCACACCCCTAGCCCTTTGTCACATTCCTGAAAAATCCTTAAAAGGGGGAACCTCCAATCTTTCAGGGCACTCCTCTCTCTGAGGTCACTCACACTTAGAGTGTGTAACTACCTTTTCCCAACCTCTCACGGAGCTCCTCTCTGAGGTCACCCACACTTTCTAAGTGTATAACCTTTTAATCTTAAACTCTTTCTCTCCAACCTTTCAGGGCACTCCTCTCTCTCTCAGGTCGGCTGCACTTCTTTTTCTCCAACTTTAAATAAAACTTTTACTCTGCTTCACTACTGTGTCTCTGCCCTTCAATTCTTTGTCGCAGTGGGGACAAGAACTGAGGAAAATACACAACGCCCCTTCCCCAACAATTTCACTGGTTCTTGGTATGAGGGGTGATTTTCAGTTGCATACTAGACATTTGCCTACCATGTTAGGAGATTCTAGGTCCAACTTGAATTTTTTTTTCTTTTTTCTTTTTAAGCAGCAGGAAATCACATGTTCAGGTTTAGCACGCAAGCCCTAGCCTACTTTGATGGCCCGTGGTTTCACTGACAATCTAATTTCAGCACCTTTATGGTGCTTTTTGATCTGCCTGGTTTACCTCCTGTCTTTGGGGTCTCCACTGCAGGTGCTGTCTGAGAGGACAGAAGGTGACTGGTGTCTCCAGGTGGGAGAAAGTGGTCTCCAGACAAATCCCCTAGACTTCAGCTCAGGGTGGAGTTGGGGAGTCCCAGGTTTGGAGTCATTTTTATGCCTTAGGGTGTAAGAGTCTGCCTTCCTTTCAAAGGTATGTAAGTGCAGGCATCCTGTTTCCATCTCCAAGTTGAAGACTACTTCATAAGCAGACCACACTGGCCAGATGGAAGGTTGCTAAGCACCATACATTAGTCTTTCCAGTAATAGAATCTACCCTTCCTTTTAGAAAATTGACAGGAGAGAGTGTTTATTGTTTCTAGACTTCTACCTGCTTTCCGGATTCCAACCCACTCCACTTTGTACTTCATGGTGTCATCACTGAGGCTGAGCCATTACTGAAGACCTCAGCCAAACTTCTCCATCACCCCCCTCTTAGGCAAGGCAGGCTAATGGCATTTTTAAATTCGACATTTTGACACTTGGCCTTTACCATATGAGATGAGGGGGACAGAAACAAAAAAAAAAAAGAGTGGTTAAAAGGCCTATCTGGAGATGAAGGACATCCAAAATGTGTTCTGGTACCTCTATGGCTTAAATATAAGTATGTGCATGTTAAGGAGTTTTGTTGCTGTTTATAATTGATCCCACGCTGCCACGAGAAAAAGGTAAAGGCAAAATTCCAAACTGCGTACACACACACACACACTCAAAAGACACTTTCTAAAAATGTGGAGATGAGTCTGCTCCATTTCTTAAAAACCAATTCCTGTCTGTCTTACCTTCACCTTTGGCTTTTCCCAGCCATTTCCTCACCACCCCCAATTGTAACCCACACTGCACAAATATGAAATGCAGATTTTATCTTCAAAACTCCTAAAAAGTACAATAGCATTCACAGTCAAAAGGACCTTCCAGCTCTCTTGGCTGGCTCTTCATTTTCACAGCAGGAAATCTCAGTTTGTAGAGGCCAGGTATCCTGGCTGCAGTCACAGCTCCATGTGGAAGGCAGTCCCCACACCCACTTCCATGCCCTTTGCACTAGGAGACTGGAGCCCACCCACCTCCTCTGCTTTCTTTTTTATAATCTGGAAGCAAAAATCCCACCTTCTGCCTCAGAGAGCAACTGTGGGGTGGGTAAAATTGCAATATTTCCAGAATCTCTTGCCAGGCCTTAGTGCATCTCTGTATCAATAGGTGTTTTCCAAAGAGTGGAGAGTAGTCCATCTCCATAGGTGACTACAAGGTGGGGTGGAGAGGCAAGGGGTGGGGGAGTGGCAGAGAGGTTTTTTTCACTTCTTCCCAGCCAGGACAGGGAGAGACACAGGCCAGTGGGAATAGACGACTTCTTCTAAGCAATAAATGGGTTTATCCCAGTTTATTTTTCCCTTTGACTGATTTCAGCTTCAAAGGTTTATTTGCCTGGGGCTGGGAACACATTTTCCCCCCAGAGTTACATATGATAAAGGTTCTTCCACTGTCCCTCACCCCACCCTTTCTCTCCACCTAGAAACAATGTATGTGTATGTGTGTCTGTGTGTGTATGTGTCTCTGTGTGTGTGTGTTTCCTGATTACAAAAGGAATTTTTGTAATCAACCATCCCAACAAAATCATACTATACATGTTACGGAAAATACTGGACTGGATCACTGATGGAAGAAAAAAGCAGCACTCGGAGGTCTTGGAGTTTTGAGGTTTATTTTACACCAGCGGGCTCAGCAGGGAGTAATTTCCCAAGGTCTGAGCCCCCGACAAAGGCAAAAGGAGCAATATATATCTTTCTGCTTCTGTATCTGTAATATTCCTATGTGCACAGCAAACGAGCAAGCAAGGGGGAGTGAGTTTAGGGAGTAAGTGCCTGGCAGAGCGGGGAGTGAAGGGGAGGGGGAACTTAAGGGAGTTTCTGTTGTCTTTGCTGAGAAGAGCAGCAGAAGGGAGCCACCTGGACTAGAGTGCTGTCCTTGTAGATTTTTCCCTATCATACAGGAAGTAAAAATTATCTGTAACCCCACTTCTGATGCGTGAACAGAGGTTATGCTATTCTATTTAAAAAGGATCACTCCTTATATGTAATTCTGTAATCTCCTATCACTTAGAATGACCACCTCAAATGCCTGAGATTTACTTCAAAATAATCCAATGGGGGTGGAGGAGTAAGGGTGAAACATTGGTTTTAGGGGGTGATGGAGCTGTTGATGGTGATTATCTTCTCTAATGTTTTTATCTTTGAAATTTTCCTAGTAACAAGGTGTTTTTAAGATAGGGGGAGATACACCATTATGGTTGATTGTGTCCCCACAAAGTTCATATGTTGAATTT
Source organism: Smutsia gigantea (assembly GCA_032199065.1). NCBI lineage: Eukaryota > Metazoa > Chordata > Mammalia > Pholidota > Manidae > Smutsia > Smutsia gigantea. The sequence continues at coordinate 102,979 of JAVSCE010011248.1, forward strand.
TCTAACCCCCAGTACCTCAAATGTGACCTTATTTGGAGAAAGGCTCTTTACAGAGGTAACCATGTTAAAATGACATCCTTAGAGTGGATCTTAATCCAATTTGACTGGTGTCTTTATATAAAGGGGAAATATGGACCCAGACATACACAGAGGGCAGATGGGGGAAGCCTGGGAAAAGATGACAAGCCAGGGAGACAGACCCGGAGTGATCCTCCCTCACAGCCCTCAGAAGGAACCAATCCTGCCAATGCCCTGATTTTGGATGTCTTACCCCCCAGAACTATGAGACAATCAATTTCCATTGCTTAAGGCCCCCAGTCTGTGGTACTTTGTTCCTGCAGCCCTAGAAAACCAATTCACGCATCGTGGACGTCTGTCCACATCAGCAAACATTTTCATGGCTGCACGTATGTGAGCTTTAACCCCAAGCAAAGTAGACTCTGGCTTTAGAGCAAAATATCCTTTACACCACCCCATCATCACATCTCATGTCATTTTTGCTACAGGAAAAAACTGAGGTGTAGAATACAATTTCAGAATTACGAAACAGAAGATGTCTACACAAAGGTTAAATATTATTTTTGAGTCCCTGTGTCTGTACTGAATGTTAACACGTTGGTAAATAGGGGTGCAAGAGAGAAATTAAATTATCTCTTGTTCTGAAAGAAATGCCATGGATCAACCAATAGAAGGATTCTGAGTAGAAGCTAAGGGATTGGTCAATAACTCATCACTCATGCATCTGCACCCGCTGCCTCCCACACACACAGACGTGGACCTGAGCTCAGCGCCCCATGTGGACACAGGGCTCCCTCTCTGTACACAGGCTGGCCACCCTGGCACAACGCCCACCACCAGGGCTTCAGCAGTATCTCCACCCATAGCAGGGCTACTCTTTTGTTTTCATGAAAGTCATACTTATCACAGAAATAAAATCAAATAGAAGAAAAAAATACCCATAACCCACCCAAAACCAGGAAAAGTAAATGTTAAAATCTTGGTATATATACTTACGACATTTTTACGCATATATATGCACTTCCCCTTTTCATGAAAATGGTTGCACATCAAAATACTGCTTGTAACCTTTTTATTCCATATACCAAGTTAATACATTTTGACAATGCTATTTAAAATATAAAAGATCATTCCATCACATAAATGTGCCACAATTTACCGCCCAATTTCCTACTGCTGGACATGATGAGGAGGTCTTTCTTCTCTGTGACAAATTACAGTTCAACAAACTTCTCTGTAGCTAAATGTCAGCATAAATTTGTGACGATTTTCTTAAAATAAATTCCAAGAAGAGGAAATGCTGCATTGAGGGCATTTGAACATTAATTTTAAGGTTTTTGATAAATACCGCCAGCTCCCCATCAAAAAAATTGTAACAATCTGTATTCCCTCAGCAGTGTGAGCTGTCATTCTCTAAAATCATCTTTTTTTCCTTAATGAATTACATAGGCAAAATCCCCCAAAAAACAAAAAACAGTATTTCATTATTTTAATTCATTGCACACGTCCCTGTATAATCTGGGGTGTAAAGAAAGGTTAAGGATTTCCCATAACCAGTAACCTGTAATAAATAAACTCCAGGGATTGAGTGCATGGTATAATGAATACAGACAACAATATTGTACTGTATTAAACCTGCTAGGAGACTAGAAGTTAATTATTCCAACTGCTAAAAAGAAAGGAGAATTATGTAAAGTGATAGAAGTGCTAAATGTCACTACAATGGTCATAATATTGCACATATAAATGTATCAAGTCAACATGTTACACTCCTGAAATGTACACAATGTTACATGTCAAATATACTCAATAAAAAAGAAGTCTCTGTATCCAGAAAGGGAAATTTAAGCCAATAATAATAAGTACTCCAAAGAGTGTGTTCCCTTCATCAGGGTGGCAGCAGTGACACGGTACAGGACTTCGGACCCATGGCCCCGGCCAAGGAAGGGAAGCTGAAGTCCCAGTGGCAAAGCAGGGAAAGACTGTTGGGAGAACCACAGGGAGCCACAGGCTCTCGCTTCTCTCCTAAGAGTTCCCAGGGACCAGGGGACAAGGGGAAGCCGTGCCCGGGGTTCCCACACCTTCACGGTGCCAGGCGGAGAACTTCTACCTGGACCTCATCCAACTGCCCTGTTTGCCTAATTTATTCTGTTTCCAGAACCCACCAGATAAGGGAAGTGCATTTGTCTACCGTGGCCAAGCCCACCCCAGGCCCTGCGCCTGATTTCAGCCCAGCATTTAAGCCGAAGGAGAAGGCAGCCCTTTGCTTTTCCCCACATTTCCCCCTCTCTTCATGAACCTCCAGCAATGGCCATTTACCTGACAGACAACAATAGAAGTAGAAGTAACAGGAGAAGCAGGGCCATTTCACACCTGAGGACACAGAGTTCATGGGAGCTCTTTCTCATTCATAAATCTCTCCTCCTCCCCTCTGCTCTGGCTACAAGGCTGGCGGGTTATTGTGATTCTCCTATGGACCAAACCACAATCCACAGACGTGGAGGTGTCAGGACTCAAGTCCAGTATACCAGGTCCAAATGTCTCTGCCCCCTGCCTCCTTCCCAGCGAAAAGAACAACACTGCTCTCAGATGATTCAAGTCCATGTGTGGAACACACACACACACACACAAACACACACACACACAGTATGATGTTCACCTACATGGCCTGAAATGCAGTACATGCTGAACAGCAAGCTGCCCTATTCCCTGGGCCACATCACCCAAACTGAATTATGAACAAGTTAAGACCACACACTCTTCTGGGTAAATCCTCAAAAAAGAAAATGTAATTCATAAACAAAACCTGAATAATAAAGGGTAAGGATTTGTTCTGTAAACTGTGTGGAAGCTTCACTCAGGTGTTGAAGTTTCTCTCAGAAATCCTCTAATCAGGAACTGTTAAACACACCTTCTGTAAAAACCAATTTGCTTTACTGACCCACTTCTGACATTTTCTCATCAGGCTGCCGCTTCTCAGCAAACGCTTGCTGGTTTATCAGTTGTTTCATCTCCTGCAGAATGTGACCATACAAACGAACCAAAGATCGAGTTTGAAATCAAACCGTTTTCTACCGCCTGCTTTACCTCTGCCCACTCACAGCCACCTACGTGTGCAGCCTATCTCAAAAGTACCTCTAAGTTTCTGGATATTCAACCTCCATTTTGGGAAATTCTTTTATTTCACAGGGAGAGCAAGCTGTTGCTAAGAATTCCTGAAGAAAACGTGCCAGCAGACATCTCAGAATAATATTCTAGCTTCAGCCTGGCAGCACACATTTATCCCACGCTGGGCCTGCTGAAGGCCTGCCACTCTCTTTTAAAACCTCGTGATTGTTTTTAGCTCAAATATCAGACAAGTAGCAGACAGGAATACAATATAGTTCTCTTTTCCAGTTAAAGTTAATTTCACCAGTGCCAATTATTTTCAGGAAAGAAAGGCATCTCCAAAGGACACTTGAAGTGGGGGAGGTGAGACTGGACAAGAATTTCCCGTCTCCAGGCAAATCCTTCACAGCACTTGAGCCCTAGCAAATGAAACTCTGGAGAGACAAATGCATTTATCATGAATTTGCTCCATTAATCTGACAGGGAAAATTATGTTAAGGGATAAGCCACCAGTAATTAATATTTATTGTATCCCCATTGGGTAGATGACGCTGCAGTCCCCAGTTTATAGAAGAGAGAACACCATCCCCGCACACAAACTGCTTACGGTGTAATCCTCCAGGTGTTCAAATACGATGGGATAATGATGTGTAATAAATACACTGTGTTTTACAAAACAGCTAACTGCCCGTTACAAGTGTCTGCATTTTAAATTGCCTTCCAGTGAAGGAAATGAACCGGCCTGGGCCCATCCACACTCCCTCATGCTTCTGGCAAACACTTTTTAAGAGAGTGTAAGCATGTGTAGTCCGTGACCACTATTCACATAAACAAACACGGCAAAGGAATTTATTATAATTAGTTCTGTGCATGTCTGTCTCCCAGGGCCCAGCTTCCTGAGTGAATCAGCCCATCAATCTTCTGCCATACTATGGGATGGGCCCCCGGGACCTATTAATTTATCAAAGGATGCTTTTCCCAGCGCATGCCTGAGAAATGTATCCTGGGTGGAGAAGAGAGGTAAGGGAAGAGTAGGCAAGGGAATGAAAGGAGGAAGACAGAGGGAGAAAGTGGAAGAAGAGGGGAGAAAGGAGGAAGGATGGATGGAGAACAAAGGTTTTGAGAAGTTTTAACAAGCTGGCATGGTTCGCTAGCAAACCCAAGAACTCCCTTCCACTGGCCCTAGTCCGGTGTCACTACTTCCACTCAAAGAATAAAGGATGTTTCTCC
>JAVSCE010011249.1:0-99480 GCA_032199065.1 Smutsia gigantea
GAAGGTCCCTCTAGCACAAATTGCACTGCCATTTATTCTTCGCTAGGGAGAGGCTTCTGGGGGAAATTAATTGAAGAAAAATTAAAAAGTTCAGGATCCTTGCTGATTGGAGAATAATTAACACTGAGATGATGCATTTCTGATTGGGTCACTGATTTTTTCCCTCAAAGTGTAGTTTATACAGTAACAGGTGTTTCCTTGGCCTCCCATTTGAATATGTATAGTACTCACAGAAAACAATTGACGAACAATGATTTTGAGGCTCTGAGCAGTCCAGCTACTTCTGCTGGCTAGCAACTCCTTGAAGTTCCTCTTTCTAGCTCAAGTGTGTGTGAGAGTATTTGTGTGCATATACCTGTGTGTGTGAGCATGTAGGGTGTGTGTGTGAATGTGTATGGGGTGTGACCATGTTGGGGGTGTGTGTATGTGTATGTGTGTGAGCATGTGGGGCGGTAGTGTGTGCATGTGCGTGAGTCTTTGGGACATGACTGCCTCTCCTTCTTGGCATTACCTGGTGCCAAGAGACTGTTTTTGCCCTGCCTGCCTGTCCCTCTGTGGGCACTGTTGCCAAGTGCCCGTGACATTGCTCTAGAGGTTTTCTCCTTCGGTTAACTCCATAACCTTATACTGCTGCCAGTATAGGGTTAACTTGAACTTTTATTGTTGTGCCCAAGTCGCGAGTCCCTGAGAGACCACCAAGGAGCCGATTCCGAGCAAACACAAAAGGGTCATTTATTTCAAGCTCGAGCTTGGACTCACACCTGTCCCGGTCGCAGCGGTTCCAAAGTGAGAGCCCGGAGCCCAGGGCAGACAAAGCTTTTATGCATAACAAGGGGCAGGAAGAAAGGAACTTGCACCTGGCCTCTGCTGATTGGATGATTTAAAGTAAGAGCGGCTTGTACATTCTTTATTGGTTGAGTCTGGCTGGTGCCAAGCTGCCGGCTGATGTAACATGTAAGGTATGTTATCTTTAAGGGACAGGAGAGTCTGGACCTTGAGGGACAGGAGAGTCTGGACCTTGAGTGTCTGGACCTTGAGGTTGTTGCTAGGGAACTATCTGGAGTGAGGTTCACTGAAACAATGGGTGGTTTTTCCAGTAACTGGAGCAAAGTTTTCTTAGAACTATGTCGGGGTTGAGGCCTCCTTCTTAAAATGGCCTTTTTAAAATGGAGTTTCTCTTGCTCTCACATTACCACTCTCATGGCTGCCATCCTCGCCTTTTTTCAGGGAGCTGCCAGTAGGAATCCCTCTAGTCCAATCTGCACGCCTGCAGATCCATAGGAAGGCAGCATTGTGTATCCCTGATTTAGGGCCGCCTGTTCCTCCTCCTCCCTCTCTCTTTTCCTTCCTCTTTGGCCTGTTTAGGAAGATACTCCACTCCTTTACTCCTGCTCTCTTCCTCCCTGTTTTGGAGTTTTGATGTAATCATATGTTTTTAAAAACACATATTCATGAAATAATGTAGTAGTCTCCTTAACACAATAATTATGTTTCTATTTTATAAATTGTATTTTCATGACTGATATATATTTCTCATTTGTAAACAAATTTTAGCTGGTTAAAACAAGAAGCTTATACTTGGTGAATGAAACACTATTCTCCTCTAGAGCATTTCTTTTTCACATTTATAAATCCCACTTTGGACACTTCATTTTTCCCCCTGTCATCATGGAGCAAAATATATTCAGTTTTTGGAAACAATACTTAACTAATTTTATAATTTTGCTAGTTCTTTTTTCTTCTTAAATGCTCTTTGAATTTTTCCCAAAATGTTAACATTTATCTTCAACTGCAAGGTGCCAAAAACATGGCCACATTTCTTCCCTGATCTTGGAGCTAAGCTATCTTGCTTTATAATTGAGCAAGTCTTCATCTAACTTTAAATTCAGCTAATTGAGCTGTGAAAGAGACAAAGAACCAAACTTCAAACTCTAAGAACATTTTATAAGGAATCCAGTATGTTTTAAAATTGGGGCTCACATTCCTGTCTTTAACATGGTGCTTCTCAAACTTTGGAATCAGATAGAGAGCTTATTAGTAAGGTACATGTCATGCTACATTAGAATCTTCAGGAAAGAGGATGCAGCAAGTCTGAGAACTACTGCCACAGAATGTAAATAGCTAAAGATAAAGAGCCTATTGCTATGGAATGTAATCTTGAGACTGAATTTATAGCAGAGTTATTTTATCTTCAGTAAAGGAAAGGAATTAAGAAGGGGACAAATAATTAGTGCAAATCTCAAGGCCATTGCACTTGCTATTTCCTCTACCAGAAATACTTTTTCAGCTCACCATTCAGTGTCAGTTCAAGTGTATCCTGGTCAGAGAAGCCCTCCAGGATGATCTTATCTTAAGAAGCATCCCCTCTTCTGACTCCCACTTTCTATTATCTCCCCTGTTTTTCTGTCTTCATAGTACTGATCATTTAAATCACCTTGTTTATAGGTTTATTGTTTATTGTCTGTCTCCCCCTACTAGAATGTACCTCCTGAATCCTCAAACTCAACATAATAAAGGCCATACCTGATAAACTCACAGCTAGCATCATACTTAATGGCGAAAGATTGAAAGATTTTCATCTGAGAAACAAGGCAAGGATGCCCACTCTCACCACTCCTGCTCATCATAATACTGGTGGACCTAGCCAGGACAACTGGCAGAAAAGGAGAGGGGAGGGGTGGGGAGGGGAGAAGTCATCCAAAACAGAATGGAAGAAGTAAAATTGTCTCTGTTTGCAGATGACATGATATTATATATAGAAAACCCTGAAGATTCCCCCCCAAACTGTTAAAACTAATAAATACAGTAAAGTTTCAGGACACAAAATCAACATACAAAAATCAGTAGCACTTCTATAAACCAACAACAAACTATCTGAAAAAGAAAAAATCCATTTCCATCAAAACCAATAAAATTCTAAGGAATAAATTTAATGGAGAAGGTGAAAGATTTGTACACTGGAAACTGTAAGACTTTTAAAAATTGAGATATATAATTGACATGAAAAACTAGAAGGCAGTGATGAAAGAAACTGAGGAAGATACAAATAAATGGAAAGATACCCTTGTGTTTGTGGATCAGAAGAATTATGTTGCTTAAATGTTCATACAATGCAAAGTCATCTATAGAGTCAATGCAACCCCTATCGAAATTTCAAAGGAATTTTTCAGAAATAGGACAATCCTAAAATTCATATGGAACCACAAAAGATCCTGAATAGCCAAAGCAATCTTGAGACAAAAGAATAAAGCTGGAGGCATCACCATTCCTGACTTCAAACTAAACTACAAATCTATAGTACTCAAAACTGTATGATACTAACAAAAAACAGCCACATAGACAAGTGAAACAGAAACAAGTACTATGAAATAAATTTTTTTATTTATATTAATATTTGAAAGGGAGCCAAGTATACTAATTGGGAAAAGGAAAGTCTCTTTACTAAATGGTGTTGCAAAAGAATGAAACTGGACGATCTTCTAACACAAAAATTAACTCAAAATGGATTAAGGATTTAAATATAAGACCTGAAATCATAAAACATAAGGAAAGAGTTCCTTGACATCAGTCTTGGCAATGATTTTTTGGATATGACACCAAAATCATAATCAACAAAAGACAACATAAACAAGCTGGACTACATCAAATAAAAAGCTTCTACATAGCAGAAGAAACTGCCTAAAAAATGAAAAGGCAACCTATAGAATGGGAGAAAATATTTGCAAACCATATATCTAATAAGAGTTACCAACTAAAATATGTAAGGAGTTCATATAATTCAATAGGAAATAAACAAATATCTAATTAAAAATGGGCAAAAGACCTCAATAAACATTTTTCCGAAGAAGACATACAAAGAAGGCCAATGGATACATGAAAAATGCTCAGTATCACTAATCATCAGGAAAATGCAAATCAAAACCACGATGAGATATTGCCTCACGCCTGTTAGAATAGCTATTATCAAAAGCATAAGTGTTGGTGAAGGTGTAGGGAAAAGAGAACCTTTGTGCACTGTTGGTGGGAACGTCAACTGGTACAGCCTCTAAGGAAAACAGTATGGAGGCTCCTCAAAAAATTAAAAATAGAAATACCATATGAACCAGCAATTCCACTTTGATGGAATTTATAGCAGCTATCCAAAGAGATATCCATGTTCAATACAGCATTATTTACAATAGCCAGGACATGGAAACAACCTAAGTGTCTATCAATGAATGAATGGATAAAGAAAAGGTGGTTTATATATACAATGGAATATTATTCTGCCATAAAATGAAGGAAATCCTACCATTTGCAGCAACATGGATGAACCTTGAGAGCATGATGTTAAGTGAGATAAGTCAAACAGATAGTAATGTTGAACTAATCAACAAAAACAAATAATTTATGCCACTTACATATAGAATCTCAAAATGTCAAACTCATAAAACAGAGAATAGAATTATGGTTACCAGGGCCTGGGGATGGGGGTGTGGGGGAAATGCAGAGATGTTAGTCAAAGGGTACAAACTTCCAATTATAATATGAATAAATTCTGGGGATGTAAGTACAGCATGGTGACGTAGTTTACAATACTGTACCGTATACTCGAAAATTGCTATGGGAGTAGATCTTAAATGTTCTCATAAAACAACATCAAAATTGTAATTATGGGAGATGAAGGATGTATTAAGTAACTTTATTGTGGTAAACATTTCATAATATATACAAGTTTTAAATCATCACATTGTAAACCTTAAGCTCAGATGATGTTATAAGTCAGTTATGCCAATAAAGAAGGGGAGGGGGAAGAATGCTGTTGGCTGAAACTCATAGGCCACTAGCAGTTGCTTAAGCAATAAAGAACATGATCTTGTCACAGGTGACGTGAAGTAGGGAAGAGGCATGCGTGGTCTGCTCTGCTCTTGCTCTCTCTCCCGCTGGAGAGGAAGGGCATGGCCTTCCTTTGGGATGCCTTCTCTCATTCTCACTCCTGGGTTCTTGCTCCTTTGGAGTTAAAGGCTGGGGAGGAGGAAGAGGGAATAAGACAACTGCCTCTTATTCATGGGTCCTTGGATGCGTTCCCCCTTGGCTGCTTGTCTCAGCTCTTCGGTTCCCATGGATTAGCCTTTTAGTTGGCTGAGTGGCAGCACTAAATGCTGGCTCCCTCGGGTGAATGTTTGTTTTTGAGTGACAGGGGTGCTTTTCCACTAAACAGTTCTCTGATATTAGAGAGTGGGCTCCAGCTGGACTGTCTGCACCCTTCCTTAGCTCCTGCCACCATCTGCACAGCCAGGCTTCTTGCTGGGTGGGTTCTTCTGCCTGATGGATCACAGTGAGGAAATGGCTCACAGCAGACTCCCTTCCAGGGGAGGCCTCTGCCGTGTTCTTGCTGGGCCAAATGGTGGAAGGCAGGCTGGCCCACTGCTGCTCCCTCTCTGTACTTAGCCTTCTCACTTGACTCATTATTATAATTATTTTAATGTAAGGATATTCAGTCAGAGATTTGTTTAGAATATGCAAGAACTGGGAACAGATTACATCTCAATGAAGGGGAAAAAGTTAAAAGAAATGTGATTCAATTTTATAGTGAAATACTTTCCAGTCATTAAAATGTCATGTTTTTAAGGGTTAACTGCATGGGAAAATGTTCACAATATAATAGTAACAGGAAAAATGCATGGCTAAGAGTTTATAGTAAATCCCAATTTTACTTAATATACACATACCTCCGCCCCCCACCACACACACACTGTAAAATCCTAGAGGAAATACAAGATAATGTTAATAGTGGTCTCGTCTGGGTGGCAGGATTATAGGTGACTTTAATATTCTTTATGATAGTTTTTTTCTTTCCTCCAGTTTTCTACAATCAATACATATTGCTTTATAAGCAAGGGAAAAAATATTTTAATTTTGTTGGAAATTTTTAGCAATTTAATCATGAGTCTATTTTCAGTCACTAATAAGAAGGGTCATGAATCAAGAGTTCTTTTCTTTGGAGATTGTGTGGGGACCACTGTGAAAATAAAAAATGATGAGAATTAGGAATGAAATGCTTATCTACACATTTCACCAGCTGCTAAAGGGAGGGATCTGTGGTTAAGATCAGACACTGCTCTATTTATAATTGTGGTGTGTAATAATGATTAAATTAACTATATAGTAAACTGAATATAGTACTCATTCCTAGTGTGGGTCCAGTTATTCTCACTGAATCCTTTTGCTGTCTTAAAAGGTTTGCTATTTAAAAAAATCCTTTCTGCTGTCACTATTACACAGATTCATTAGTTTTTAATCAGCAAGTTCACTCCCTAAGCAGATGTTGGACTGTGCAAAGAGACATTACTTAAGGCCGTTCCTTGCAGACACCCTAAACTTCAGTGACAGACTCTCTTGGGGCTCTTTCCACTTTGCTTCACAGTGATGGTGGAGAGAATGATTTCCTCCCATGAAACTGATTTCCTCACTGCTCCAAGATTCTCTCTCCCCAGCCTCCTGGGACGGAGAGTGGGTGGGTGGCAGCTAAAGCAGGGGCCAGTTCTGCATTCTTCATTAGATCAGGGAGATATCCTAATTGTTGGCAGCTCTCTTCAGAAAGTGGGGGTCTTAACATCTCTTTGTCCCACCTTCAGATCCAGGGTAGGCTGACGACCCTGCACACTAAATAGCCTGGTGTGCTCTTAGTCATTATGCCACACAGATTCTTGGTTGTCCTCTCCTGACACTATATTTCACTAGATACACTATAAAAATATATTGCTTCCTAGAGCAAATTTCGCCTCACTGAGCTTTGGTAGCTCTCCCGGTCAGAGGCTCTTCAGTGTCACTATATGAGCAACCAAAGGAAATTATAGGTTAGGTAATAAATATGAAGGGTCTAGCGCAGTCCCTGGCTTATGGTTGGCGGTGTAAAAATGTTCATCATTTATTCCTTTCATGTTCAAAGCCACAGGATTTAAGTTCAATTCATGCCTGTTGAACTCTTTTTACTAATTTTAAAAGATTCAGAATTGCTCTTTTTTGATAACGACAGCCCCCTCTCGGGGGCACATATTGTTCAGAATATTTCCGCTTGCAAGTAACATAATACTAGCAGTTGCTCAAGTTATATAAAGCACTGAATTATCTTACTTAACAAGAAGTGTGGGGCCAGGCATTTCCAGGTTTGGTGCCACAGATCAACAGCGTCTCCAAGGACACTTGAACCCTTCCTGCTAGTATGCTGCTCTGCTCTTCTAACCATGTTGCTTTTTCACGCTGTGCTGTGACTTCCTGGTTGCCAGATGACACAACAGCTCCAGACAGTGTTGTATTTGAAGGCAGGAAACAAGGGGAATAGGGGAAGGGCAGGGGAAGGCCAAGGGTCTCTTTTCTTATGAGTGACCAATTAATCAGTGTTCTAACTCTTGCTCCCCAAGGAGATTTCTCTTTCAGACCTTCGGTTGTTCAGCTACCCTGGCTGCAAGGTAGGTTGGCAAAGCATGTTTCTGAGGTTTTCATTCTCTGTAGTTTTGAGACAGGTAAGGGACAAGTTGGCAGGGGATGATTTTAATTAGCCAACCAACAGCATCTATTGCAGTGGGGATGTTAGGCAGAGAAACAAACCAATTTTACCTTTCCATTTTCTCATTATATGTCACGATTCAATTAAGTGGTTGGAGAAAAAGATTTTTTAAAAAAACTGCAGTTTAAGCTTATACTTTTGGGACTGACATGTTTATATTTGTTATATTTTAGGCATACGCTGTAAGCAAATCGTACATACCTTCCCCTGATAACAAAAAATACTGACAGCAATATCTCAGTTTTCCTCCTTCCTGGTGTCCAGCTCTGCTCAGCTTCCAGGAAGGATGCACATTAGAAAATCTAGCCATCTCATGCCCTTCGTGTTTGACCCCCATCCCATTCTCCTAAGTGCTGTCCAGATATGAACAACAACTTGAGAAAAGAGGAGGTGCTGAGTTTAGGTTTCTTCCAAGAATGAAAAAGTACATTTTGGGTTGGCCACACTCATTAGGGATGCATATTTTGGGATAAGTGGTTTCCTTTTCACACAAACAGTGATGGAATATTCAAGTGATGTCAGCATATTCTGACCCCTTGCTATGTATGTACTGGCACTATGTATCCTTATTCTAAGATGGAAAAAATAAGCCAGAAGTCCAGTGTTCTCTGGGAAAGCTATCTTAAGGATCTTACCCATTTCCAAGGAAGTGTTAGAAATGTTGTAGTGGAAAGGCCCCTGCTCCCTCCTCCACCCCAATCTCACCCTGGGTATGCCAGAGAAATTAAAGCAGCATAGGAATCTGAGAAGGAAGGAGCAGGAACAGCCCTAGTGAGAGAAAGGGAGGTTGTGACCTGCTTGGAGAGAAATGGGCCAGGCAGAGGAGGTCTGTGCTTGACAGTTTGGGGCAGGTTGCACATCCCTCTTCTCCCCCCTACGCCATGGCCTCGGGCATATCGTTTCTGTCCCTTTGTGGGACAAATAGCGGCATCTGTCCTGTGCTGCAGACACGGGGTAGTGATAACGTCAGGGAGACAGTGGAGCCAGGTAACAGGTCCATTGCTGAGCATTCCCTCCTTTATTTCTTCCCCTCCACACCCTGAGTAGGTGATTGCACTGTGGAATCTTTATCTTAAAGAGCAATGCCTGGGGCAGAGAATTAAAAGCTTACCTGAGGGGCAGAATCATGTATGTTTAGGGCTGGTGGTTAAATGCAGATTACAATAGGTTTGTCCTGGGCCACCTACTTTTCCTCTTTAAATCTAACAATAATGACACCTACTAGGGTCTGGACTTTGGCCCCTCCCACAGATACATATTTCCATTCAACATGGGGGAAGGGGAGATAATGAACTCCCAAGAAAAATGAGCTCACAGACATCTGAGGAGCACGACACAATGAAAGAGAGTAAACAAACTAAGCAAGCTGCTTGGTAGTGGAGGTAATTGGTGCCCACCAACTGTCTATGTGCTCATTTATTATGTTCCAGCCTTCCTTGCTGTTGGGTTGGGGCAAGGTGACTAGTTCTGGCTATGGGGATATGAGTTCTCCATGTTTTTTTTGATACTGATTTTGTGACATATAGTGAAGAGCTCCAAGATGGTAGAGTTGCAAGGTGAAAGCAACCTGGGTCAGAGTTAGAGAAAAGGGAGGAAAGTTGCCTGTGAATGAGAAACACAACTTTGGGACAGACATGGAAATTTCCAGGATTACTTGTTACTGCAGCACATCCTTTCCTATCCTGACTATTACATTATTATAGGAATTGGAAACAACCAAATAGTGCAGGAATTTAAAATAAGCACAATTAAGAACTTAAAAGGGATGAGAGGGTATTTGTAACATGATATAGGGACAAGAACAGATATACTGATTACATTAAACAATGGTTACAAAACACCAAACGAGAGATATGATCAACAGGACAAAGTATAGTCAAAGAACAACTTGTGAACTGCAATATCAAATCCAGAAAAGCTCCCAGAAGGTGAATTACAGTGCGGATAGGAAATGAAAGAGAAAAATAAAATAATAACAGGGAGCAAGACTGGTAACTGATGATATTGAGCTATGAATTGAGAAATACAAAGAGCTTGAATCTGCATCAGAACTTTAAAGAAACAGAAAAAAGAAAAATTAAAGTAAATATATAATTTTCATCAAGAGATTTGGGTTCTGGCCCTGACTCCAACTTACTAACTTGCTGTGTTCCATGGACAAATCATTCAGCAACCCCCCCCGCCAAAGTCTCACTTCCCTGACCTACAAATTCTTAAAGGGAAGGAGCCAGACAGCCTGGGCTGAATCTTGTCTGTTGTTACCTCAGTCAACTTTCTTACTCTCTTTATATATTCATTTCTTTATATGTCAAATAAATGTAATAATATCTAACATGTTCCTGGCACACAGTGGGTACTTCCCATTCCATTCATTTTAGGAAAATTCTAAGTCTGAAATTCAGATTCTAGTTCAGCTACTTTACAAGAGAAAATGTTGAAAATGGAGAAATTACATAACTGGTAGAAAGAATATTCACTGTAATTATTTAAATTATGACTGGAGTTCAACTTGTAAGACTGTTGATCCCTCCAGCAATGACCAGCTGCTTTCTTGTGATTCTAAGCTTAATTATCAGAAGAATAGATCTCCTTTTCATATTTTATTAAATGATTCAATTTCTCATTTATCCTAAGGAAATAGTCCAATTTTATGGCCATCAAGTGAAGGAAGGGTCAGTGGTTCGCTCCACAACACCAGGACAATTAGGGGCAGCAATAGGGTTAGAACTCGTTTTTCCTTAAAATGAACCCGAACGTTGACTGAAATCCAAAATGCTAATAAATTTTTTATATGTTTTTATTTTTTTAATAATTTATTTTGGTATCATCAATCTACAATTACATGTACAGTTTTATGGTTATTAAACTACCCCCTTCATCAGGTCCCCCCCACCAACCCCATTACAGTCACTGTCCATCAGCGTAGTGAGATGCTATAGAATCACTACTTGTCTTCTCTGAGTTGTACAGCCCTCCCCGTGCCCCCACAATATTACATCTGCTGATCACAATGCCCCTTTTTCCCCCTTATCCCTCCCTTCCCCCCATCCTCCCCAGTCCCTTTCCCTTTGGTAACTATTAGTCCGTTCTTGGGTTCTGTGAGTCTGCTACTGTTTTGTTCCTTCAGTTTTTTTCTTTGTTCTTATACTCCACATATGAGTGAAATCATTTGATACTTGTCTTTTTCAGCCTGGCTTATTTCACTGAGCATAATACCCTCTAGCTCCATCCATGTTGTTGCAAATGGTAGGATTTGTTTTCTTCTTATGGCTGAATAATATTCCATTGTGTATATGTACCACCTCTTCTTTATCCATTCATCTACTTATGGACACTTACGTTGCTTCCATTTCTTGGCTATTGTAAATAGTGCTATGATAAACATAGAGGTGCATCTGTCTTTTTCAAACTGGGCTGCTGTAGTCTTAGGGTAAATTCCTAGGAGTGGGATTCCTGTGTCAAATGGTATTTCTATTTTGAGTTTTTTGAGGAACCTCCATACTGCTTTCCACAATGGTTTAACTAATTTGGAGTCCCACCAGCAGTATAAGAGGGTTCCCTTTTCCCCACATCCACGCCAACATTTGTTATTTGTGTTTTGGATGTTGGCCATCCTCACTGGTGTGAGGTGATATCTCATTGTGGTTTTAATCTGCATTTCTCTGATGATTAGGGATGTGGAGCATCTTTTCATGTGCCTGTTGGCCATCTGAATTTCTTCTTTGGAGAAGTATCTATTCATGTCCTCTGCCCATTTCTTAATTGTATTATTTGCTTTTTGTTTGTTGAGGTGCGTGAGTTCTTTATATATTTTGGATGTCAACCCCTTATCGGATACATCATTTATGAATATATTGTCCCATACTGTAGGATGTCTTTTTGTTTTACTGATGGTGTCTTTTGCTGTACAGAAGCTGTTCAGCTTGATATGGTCCCACTTGTTCATTTTTGCTTTTGTTTCCCTTGCCCGGGGAGATATGTTCATCAAGAAGTTGCTAATGTTTATGTCCAAGGGATTTTTGCCTATGTTTTCTCCTAAGAATTTTATGGTTTCATTACTTACATTCAGGTCTTTGATCCATTTTGAATTTACTTTTGTGTATGGGGTTAGACAGTAGTCCAGTTTTATTCTCTTACATGAAGCTGTCCAATTTTTCCAACACCAGCTGCTGAAGAGGCTGTCATCTCCCCACTGTATATCCAAGGCTGCTTTATCAAATATTAATTGACTGTATATATTTGGGTTAATGTTTGGATTCTCTATTCTGTTCCACTGGTCTGTGGGTCTGTTTTTGTGCCAATAGCAAATTGTCTTGATTACTGTGGCTTTGTAGTAGAGCTTGAAGTCAGGGAGCGTAAGTCCCTGTTTTATTCCTCCTCCTCAGGATTGCTTTGGCTGTTTGGGGTCTTTTGTGGTTCCACATGAATTTTAGAATTATTTGTTCCAGTTCATTGAAGAAAGCTGTTGGTAGTTTGACAGGGATTGCATTGAATCTGTAGATTGCTTTAGGTAGTATAGCCATTTTGACAATATTTATTCTTCCTAGCCAAGAGCATGGGATGCATTTCCATTTGTTAGTGTCCTCTTTAATTTCTCTTAGGACTGTCTTGTAGTTTTCAGTGTATAGGTCTTTCACTTCCTTCGTTAGGTTTATTCCTAGGTATTTTATTCTTTTTGATGCAATTGTGAATGGAATTGTTTTTCTGACTTCTCTTTCTGTTAGTTCATCATTAGTGTATAGGAAAGCAACAGATTTCTGTGTGTTAATTTTGTATCCTGCAACTTTGCTGAATTCAGATATTAGTTCTAGTAGTTTTGGAGTGGAGTCTTTAGGGTTTTTTATGTACAATATCATGTCATCTGCAAATAGTGACAATTTGACTTCTTTACCAATCTGGATGGCTTGTATTTCTTTGTTTTGTTTGATTGCCATGGCTAGGACCTCCAGCACTCTGTTAAATAACAGTGGAGAGAGTGGGCATCCCTGTCTTGTTCCCGATCTTAGATGAAAAGCTTTCAGCTTCTCGCTGTTAGGTATGATGTTAGCTGTGGGTTTGTCATATATGGCCTTTATGGTGTTGAGGTACTTGCCCTCTATGCCCATTTTGTTGAGAGTTTTAATCAGGAATGGATGCTGAATTTTGTCAAATGCTTTTTCAGCATCTATGGAGATGATCATGTGGTTTCTGTTCTTTTTGTTGATGTGGTGGATGATGTTGATGGATTTTCGAATGTTGTACCATCCTTGCATCCCTGGGATGAATCCCACTTGATCATGGTGTATGATCCTCTTGATGTATTTTTGAAATCGGTTTGCTAATATTTTGTTGAGTATTTTTGCATCTACGTTCATCAGGGATATTGGTCTGTAATTTTCTTTTTTGGTGAAGTCTTTGCCCGGTTTTGGTATTAGAGTGATGCTGGCTTCATAGAATGAGTTTGGAAGTATTCCCTCCTCTTCTATTTTTTGGAAAACTTTAAGGAGAATGGGTGTTATTTCTTCTCTATATGTCTGGTAGAATTCAGAGGTGAATCCATCAGGTCTGGGGGTTTTGTTCTTGGGTAGTTTTTTGATTACCAATTCGATTTCATTGCTGGTGATTGGTCTGTTTAGTTTTTCTGTTCCTTGTTTGGTCAGTCTTGGAAGGTTGTATTTTTCTAAGAAGTTGTCCATTTCTTCTATGTTTTCCAGCTTGTTAGCATATAGATTCTCATAATATTCTCTTATAATTCTTTGTATTTCTGTGGGGTCTGTTGTTATTTTTCCTTTCTCATTTCTGATTCTGTTTATGTGTGTAGATTCTCTTTTTGTCTTAATGAGTCTGGCTAGGGGTTTATCTATTTTGTTTATTTTTTCAAAGAACCAGCTCTTGGTTTCATTGATTTTTTTCTATTGTTTTATTCTTCTCAATTTTATTTATTTCTTCTCTGATCTTTATTATGTCCCTCCTTCTGCTGACTTTGGCCTCATTTGTTCTTCTGTTTCCAATTTCAGTAATTGTGTCTTTAGACTATTCATTTGGGAATGTTCTTCCTTCTTTAAATAGGCCTGGATTGCAATATACTTTCCTCTTAGAACTGCCTTTGCTGCGTCCCACAGAAGTTGTGGCTTTGTGTTGTTGTTGTCATTAGTCTCCATATATTCTTTGATTTCTGTTTTGATTTGGTCGTTAACCCATTGATTAATTAGGAGAATGTTGTTAAGTCTCCATGTATTTGTGAGCCTTTTTGATTTCTTTCTAAAATTTATTTCTAGTTTTATACCTTTGTGATCTGAGAAGTTGGTTGGTAGGATTTCAATATTTTTGAAATTACTGAGGTTCTTTTTGTGGCCTAGTATGTGGTCTATTCTGGAAAATGTTCCATGTGCACTTGAGAAGAATGTGTATCCTGTTGCTTTTGGGTGTAGAGTTCTGTCGATGTCTGTTACGTCCATTTGTTCTAGTGTGTTGTTCAGTGCCTCTATGTCTGTACTTATTTTCTGTCTGGTTGATCTGTCCTTTGGAGTGAGTGGTGTGTTGAAGTCTCCTAAAATGAATGCATTGCTGTCTATTTCCTCCTTCAATTCTGTTAGTATTTGTTTCACATATGCCGGCGCTCCTGTGTTGGGTGCATATATATTTATAATGGTTGTATCCTCTTGTTGGATTGACCCGTTTATCATTACGTAATGTCCTCCTTTATCTCTTGCTACTTTCTTCATTTTGAAGTCTATTTTGTCTGATACAAATACTGCAACACCTGCTTTTTTCTCCTTGTTATTTGAATGAAATATCTTTTTCCATCCCTTCACTTTTAGTCTGTGTGTATCTTTGGGTTTGAGGTGAGTTTCTTGTAGGCAGCATATAGATGGGTCTTGCTTTTTTATCCATTCTGTTACTCTGTGTCTTTTGATTGGTGCATTTAGTCCATTTACATTTAGGGTGATTATCGATAGATATGAACTTATTGCCATTGCTGGCTTTAGATTCGTGGTTACCAAGGGTTCAAGGGTTGCTTCTTTACTACCTAACAATCTAACTTAACCTTCTTGTTAAGTTATTGTAAACACAGTCTGATGTTTCTTTATCTCTCTCTCTTCTTATTCTTCCTCCTCCATTCTTTATATACTAGGTGTTTTATTCTTTGCCTTTAGTTAGTATTTGGATGGTCTGCTTTCTTTGCTATGATTTTATTTTCTCTGGTGACATCTTTTTAGCCTTAGGAGTGCTTCCCTCTAGAGCAGTCCGTTTAAGATATCCTGCAAAGGTGGTTTATGGGAGGGAAACTCTCTCAGCTTTCACTTGTCTGGAAATTGTTTAATCCCTCCATCATATTTAAATGATAATCGTGGTGGATACAATATTCTTGGTTCGAGGCCCTTTTGTTTCACTACGTTAAATATATCATGCCATTCTCTTCTGGCCTGTAAGGTTTCTGTTGAGAAGTCTGATGGGTTTTCCTTTGTAGATGATCTTTTTTCTCTCTCTAGCTGCCTTTAATACTCTGTCCTTATCTTTGATCTTTGCCATTTTAATTATTATGTGTCTTGGTGTTTTCTTCCTTGGGTCCCTTGTGTTGGGAGATCTGTGGGCTTCCATGGACTGTGAGACTATTTCCTTCCCCAGCATAGGGAAGTTTTCAGCAATTATTTCTTCAAAGACAGTTTCTATCCCATTTTCTCTCTCTTCTTCCTGTGGTACCCCTATAATGCAAATATTGTTCCTTTGGATTGGTCACACAGTTCTCTTAATATTCTTTCATTCCTAGAGATCCTTTTTTCTATCTCTGCCTTAGGTTCTCTGTAGTCCTGTTCTCTGATTTCTATTCCATTAACAGTCTCTTGCATCTTGTCCAGTCTGCTGCTAAGGCCATCGATCACTTGTCTCATTTCTGCATTATCTTTCCTCACTTCCCCCACTTCCTCCCTTAGCTCTTGCATATTTCTCTGTAGATCCATCAGTATGGTTATGACTTTGTTCTGAATTCTTTTTCAGGAAGATTGTGCATTTCCATCCCTTCAGACTCCCTCTCTGCAAAAGCTTTGTTTTTACCATATTTCTCTGTCTTTTCATGGTGATGGAAGTGGTCACTGGTCGGTGCCACGTATGTCAGCTGGGCTCTTTAAGACTTTAAAAAAAATAAGAAGAGAAAGAAAATAGAAAGAAAGGAAAGAAAGAAAAGAAAAGAGAAAAAAAACAAGAAAAGCAGCAACAAAAAAAACAAAAAAACAAAAAAACGCCTGCTGGGAGTAGATTCTGTGAGGATGCTCTAGGTGGCGCTGTTGCTCCACTATTCTGCAGCTATGGCTCCGCTGCTCCGCAGGGCCCTTTGTACCTCTGGCCAGGGCGGGAACGAATGAGAGGCTGCTGATCTCTGTGGGGACTCTCAGTGAGGCTACTTTTTACCAGTGGCCAGCCAAAGGGGTCTGAAATTCCCCCAGACTTCCAGTCTTCTTGGCTGAGTGCACTGGGATGATCCTGCTCCTCCGTTGGGCCCCTGTCCCTTTAAGACCACTAAAAAAAGTGCGCACTTTTCTTATGTCCTGGGGTGTCAGCTGTGAGGGCCCAGTGCATTCCCCGGCTCAGGTCCTGCAACCTCTGTCTCTCTAATCTCCGATACACCGAGCGATGTGTGTCAGTGCTCCCAGCACAGATCACCAGGGCGGGTTATTTTGCGGGCCTGTACTTCCACTCCCTCCCAGCTCTGAATCCTCTCCTCCCACCGGTGCACTGGAGTGGGGGAGTGCTCGGGTCCCGCCGGGACACGGCTCCGTATCTTACTCACCTCGCGGGGTGCCGAATCCTCTCAGGTGTAGCTGCACCCTGAGTGCTGTCCTGTATCTTCTGGTCTGTGTTTTAGGAATAGTTGTATTTGTTGTATTTTCATAAATATATATGATTTGGGGAGGACATTTCCACCGCCCTGCTCATGCTGCCATCTTCACCCGAAATGCTAAGAAATTTATATGTCAGGCCATTTGTAAGAATGTTGCTATCCATAATGTCCCATCAACAGCAGTGATTGAATTATTTTCCATTATAAATGTAGTAAGTGGTTAATTAGAAAATTGGAAAATATGAAAATGCATAAGGAAGAAAAATAAGAGTGCCACCATCTAAACATTATTCTTAGCTCTGGTAAATTTCTTTCTATTTTCTTTTCCATTGAGAAATCTTATGACAGACATTTGAATATATACTTTTTTTATTTTTTAGCTTTTTTTAAATTAAGGTATCACTGATATTTCATTGAGAATGGCAGTTTATTTAACTATTCCTTTGTTAACCATTTGAGTTGTTTCCAATTTCCTACTCTTACAATAGATTTGTGATAAACATTTTTATGAATAAAGGTTTTCTGTATTAAAGATTACTGGACTGAAGAATATAAACATGTGATAAATGGCACACAGTAACTCTCTAAAAGGATCATCTTTAATTTACATATAAACTGTCATTTTAAACCTTCAGTTTATTCATTTAAAATTTATTTATTATACCTATTTATGCTTAGGTTGAGATAGAAGCATAAATTACAGAAGTGATATGTGATGATTGTAAGCATTTTAGATATACAGATGAATAAGGTTGAACATATTATTTCCTAGAGTAATTACATTATAGAGTAATTAACTATATATAGTAATTATATTTTAGAGTAATTAATTATATATAGTTTGGTGTATATTCTTCCAGATTTTTTCATGTGCATATCCTGACATTGCTTTTATTGTTAGTAGTAGAAACATACATAGCATTTTGCATCTTGCTCTTTTCATTTTTTGATAGATATTAAATATCTCCTCACATGTGCACACGTAGATCTCTTTCATTCTTTTTAATAGCTCCATGGTATGAACATAACAAAATTTCTTTATCTCATCTCCTATGATAGACATTTAGGTTAGTTTCAAGTTCTCTCCTCTTACAAACAATGCTTCAATGAGAGTTCCTTTTTATTAGTGTTTTTAATGAGCGTTTACTGCTGTGAAAATGTGACTTTGAAAATAATTGTGGGTAAGGTTGTTCTCTCTGTGTGCCGAAACATACAATATTTAAACATCGTTTAAAATTTAAAATTTGAATTGAGTCATTTCCATTAAAACCAGGTTAAAATCCCAACGATCCTTTTCTCTTATATAGGAAATGAGTCCTCTTGCTCCAGATGGAACATAAAGCTCCTTAAATTGAAATTCATTGCACGGGGGTTTTGATGGCCCTCAACAGATGGAAGAACAATCTCATTTGGGTGGTTATGTAATCCGTGATTATCAAGGAACCCTTCCGATAGCCTCAAACAGATGGTGGACAGAATAAGGCTCTGTGGCAAAGGCAGGTAAAGAGGCTGTGGATTCACTATACTTGTTTCTTTGTGTGTATTTATTTGCTAGAGTCAGTAAGATTAGACTGTGAGATCTGAGCAGTATAACATGGTCTGGCCTAACGACTAACTTTGGGATCTCAGAAATCCAGCATTTGGATACCAGTTGGAATTCAAATAGTTTCTTGTTCAACCTTGGGAGGACCATTACAGGCTCTGAAGGCTTCACTGTCACAAGTATGCTGGACAGGGCCTCTGGGTGGAGGGCACGATATTAATATCCATTCCCTGTGCGCCAAGTTCCAAGGGCTAGAGCTCGAGCTGTAAACAAAAGATGAGTCTTTTTATTCCCCCAATAGGGATGTTGCTATCACCCTCAGCTGGAAGTAATCAACTGACCTACTTGAATTTAGTCAACCTACCCCACCAAAATTTACCCTTTATGCGTTACGTCTTAGTAATGCAGGCGACACCATGGCAAACTTATTAGCCAAACCAAGTGAACTCATCTGAATTTACCCCTCCAACAGGATACTATTTCTCTTGCCTTGTAGTATGCCTGCATTGCTAACGTGAGCACCATCCTTTCTTCCTTTCTTCTTTTCTTTCAGCTGTAACAGGGAAACTAGAATGAGTACCTAGAACAGCGACTGGTACATAATAGGTGCAGAATAAATTTTTGTTGACTAGATAGCCACAGATATTTACTGTCTAAACTTCAGGCCCTGGGAATAGCTTTGGAGTATACAAGAATAAATATAATACTATTTCTACCTTAGAGATCTCGTATCTAGGTAGGAGTTAGGTACATCAGTCAGAAATGTGATGGATGCTTTAAGGATTGTGTGCATGGTGTGTCTGCCTCCGTCTCCCCAACTGAAATCACCGTTTCGCATTTTCCTGTTCTATTTATCGACTCTGGAATTTTAATTTGCCTAGAAGTGGAAGACCAGATAAATCAAAACAACTTTTCTTGTTTCTGTTTTTTGGTGAATCAGAGATTATATTTTATATCCTTTTCAAGGATGTGTTTGGAGGCAACACGGGTAAATGTTTTATACTTATTTGAAAAGCTGGTGCAAATATTTCAGGACATAATTGAGCTTTTCTTATTAAATCCCATTGTCCTGTCCCCTGTCTTCCCTAGCTGTGGTGAGAAAGTACTATTTTAAAATAATTGTGAAGATCCTAATTCCATGTTAGCTATGACAAATGGACCTTTGCCATAATAGGTTTTGTTGAGCATGTTTTAAATTAGAACAATGACAATTTTGTTATTAAAAAATCCTTTTACCTAATTTTTTCTCTGTTTCTTCATTTGCTCCCAGTTAAAAGCTGTGGTGGGCTAAACAAATCATAATCAGTTTATTTTTCAAACCAGTAGCATTATCTGGGAATCACTGTTTTCAGACAGACTTGATGATACTTGTGAGGTTTCCAGATATCCTAAATCTTCCCTCCTGTATTTCTGCATGTTAGGAAAATCAATGAATAAGCAAAATAGTTCTTTAGCATTTTCCATAGAATTACATTTAAATGTGCAATAATGGATGTGAAACATTTTCTTTCCTTCCTAGGTTAGTTTAACGTTCTACCCATAGATGGCAGCAAGTGACCACTCAGGTAAAGGGCCGGGCCTCCCAGCCAGGCCTTGTCTGGTCCACATGTGTAAAACCACCATAAAGGGAAGAAGGTGGGAGACAAATTACATCGGAGGAGGACACTTCATTCAGTTGTCTGAGATGGACCTCTTCTTTTCAGAGCTGGAGAACTTTGTTCTGTTTTCATCCTTCTTCGGAGGCTGAAGAACTCAGCAGCATCAAAGCAATGGCCAAGCCCTGCTGGGAGGGCATGTGGCTTGGGCATACCTGGGTGTACCAGCCTTCTGCCTCCACTCGTTCGCTGCAAGCATCATGAAAGGAAGTTCTGCTGACAGTTCAGCCCTGTGCGTTGGTTTCTGTGAGTCTGGAGTCCTCTCTTCCTTCCTGACCGCTCAACGTATTGCGTTCTTGGGCCTCCATGGTCTGGAGTCCTGCTGGCCCCAGGGGATTGAGAGTCAATTGGCAGGTGGCTTCAGACAGAATAATTTAAAATAGGCATAAACTGAGATACAAGAATATATGTACATATACATATACCCTTTATTCTGTGCTTATTATTTGTCTTGCACTGTGCCAAATACTTTTTATACAACATCTTATTTACTACTCATGAGAGTTCTATAAATTAGAGATTATGAATCTCATTTGACCAATGAGGGAAGTGAATTAACTTGTTCAAGGTTACAGATCTGATTTAAATTGCTTTGGCAAGTTTAAGGAAGCTTTTTTGGGGGGTTCCGGTAAGACTTTTTGGACCTTCTCAGCCAGTATGTACAAATTGCTTCCATGTCAACTACAAAAGATATAAATGTTACATCCCTTGAAGAACTCCTAGTGGTAGGGCCATACACATGAAAAAGGCATCAAGGCAGGAGAATTTGAGAAAACCCAAATTGTGTTAATTGGGTCCTTTGAAAGGTAATTGGAATAAAAGAATTTTATTCCATAATAATGGAATTGTCATAAAAATGAAGGAGGCCTGGGTAGAAATGGAAGCTGAATAGGAGCCTTGTTGAACTCAAGAGGTTCTATCTTATTCTTCCAGTTTTCCCTGATTGGTGTAACATTAAGAACATGGCTAGTGTTCTAAAATTGCAAGAACCAAGTTGTATGAATCAGACTTTCTCAAACTCTCGTGGAAACTTAGCATCTGGATCTGGTGATATAAGGTATCATGAAGCATTATTAGCAAGAGGTAGTTTATAAGATTCTATAGCTTAGCTATGGCCAATAAGCACATGCAAAGATTCTCAACATCGTTAGCTTTTAGGAAGATGCAAATCAAAACCTCAGTAAGATACCATTTCACACCCATAAGAATGCATGGAGTCAAAAAGTCAGAAAATAACAGATGTAGGTGAGGATGTGGAGAAACTGGAACTCTTGTACACTAGTGGTGGGAATGAAAAATAGTGCAGCCACTTTGGAAAGCAGTTTGGTGGTTCCTTGAATGACTAAACATAGAGTTACCACAGAACCTAGCAATTCTACTCCTTAATATGTACCCAAGGGAAAAAAAATGTATGTCCACACAAAAACTTGCACATAAATGCTCATAGCAGCACTGTTCATAATAGACAAAATGTGGATAACCCAAATGTCCATTAATTGATGAATGGACATATCCATACAATGGAATATTATTCAGCAAAACAGGGAATGGAGTACCGATACACATTACAACATAAATGAACCTTGAAAATACTATGCTAGGTGAAAGAAGCCAGTCACAAAAGACCACACATAGTAAGATTCCATTTATGTGAAATGTGCAGAATAGGCAAATCTGTAGAGACAGAAAGTAGATTAATGGTTGCCTAAGGCTGGGGTGAAGTGTGGGGGGATAGGAGGATGATAGCTAAAGAGTATGGGGTTTCTTTGGGGATGATAAAAATGTTCTAAAATTGATTGTAATCAATTTGTAGAACAGCTCTACAAATGTACTGAATTATGCATTTGAAATGGAGGAATTGTATGTATGTGAATTATATTTCAATAAAGCTGTTTGAGAAAAAAGAATCCTATTTATATAGGTCTCATAAGCATTTGCATATGTTAACTCTCTTAATCTTCACACCAGTCTCACAAGGTAGGTACTTTAATCTCTCCTATTTTACAATTAGGGAAACCTGACTGCAGGCAGAGGGGGATGAAGGATGTTGTCCACGTTGACTTAGCCTGGGAGAGGCTGTGTTAGAATCTCTTGGGTGGAGTAAGGAGGGCTCCTAATCTCACTGTTAATCATATGGCATATTGCCTGGGCGAGGGGAAAGCTGTGTGTGTGATCACCCAGTTAAGCCCTTCCTCCTTTTATATATGGAGGAAGACAGCACACTTGGGGTGGAGCTGGCACAGAAGCCTGGTCTGTTGCTTGTCCGGGACTCTCCATTGCATCATATTACCCAGGTGCGAAAGGGTTCGCAAGGACAAAGTCCTAGCCGTTGCTGTACATGGAAGACAGATTTCTCTTAAACTTTATCATTGTTATTTTTGCATCTGGGAGAAGAGGTAGGTCAAAATGCACTGATGGTGGTACAGGAACATTGAAAAGAAGAAAATGAAAAAGCAGGCAGCAAAATTGGTTGGGGATTTGGGAATTTATGAGAAGTAAAGTGAATTATCTGCAAGTGTGTCTGTGAAATAGTACCTGTTTCATTCTTCATTATGTATTATCAGAAGATTTCAGGGGAACTAAATCTGCACAAAGATCTTGCATGAAGTTAGAGTAATTCTTTGTTATATGAGAAACTATTAAGTATTCCATATTCCATTTCTGCTTCACTGTTAAATCTAGTGAGGAAGTGGGTGGACAGCAGCAGGCAGTGGAAACAGATGAGGAAGCAGAAACAAATCTTGACATTCTATTAAAGTGACTTAAAGTCATAGAACATCAAAGAAAGCCTTCTGGATTAGTATGTGACCAAATTCCCCACCACTGTTCCTCCTTACAGCTCTCGTTCACGCATCCTTCTCTTATCTACCTAAGTCAGCCTTCAAGAGCAGACCTCTGGCAGGTCCTCCTGTCCCACTGCAATGTTGGCAGTCAGTGTGGCTCAAGGTCTTCTGTGTTCCTTCGAGCCTGAGCTCCCATCCCATTCCCTGGCATTTCACTCATCCATCTTGAGTTGCTCGATCGCCCTGTCCTTTCTAACTGCTGTCTCTTGGATGGCTCCGGACGGAGCACAGCTCCAAAGAGAACTCTGATATTTGCAGTCTTATATTTGATTTCTGACTGTGAAGGTTTCCCCAGCGGGGATTTGTGTATCTGGGAGCAGTGCTAGATTGCAATATGTTCAAAAGAGCACGGCAATGAACATGAGAATTCAAGGCAAGAGGGGAAGAGCAATCCATGCCAATGCAAATATGATAAATTTGAGGTGAGAAAGAAGAACAAAAGACGTAAGGATACAAGGAATCATTCTGTGGAGCAGTGATAAAAGGTACATAACAGCTGTACTCAGGCTAGTAGGAAGTGACAGAGATTGACTCCATCTGAGTGAGAGCTCACGGAGACGGACAGATTGAGAGGAATTTTCCCGCAAGTCAGGATAAGCCTCCAGGCCCAGTAATTATACATAAACCACTATTTAACTTAGCAGTCAACATGGAAAGAAAGAAGAATGATAACCTTTCAGGTTAATTGAAGTAAACATAAGATAAATGTTTTCAACTGTGTATAAAAATACTCAGGACAATAAAACAAGCTACAGCTTAAATCAAGTAGACAGTCTTGGTCTCTTAGATTCAGCCTTTCAACATCAACTTTTTTTGATGATTTTGATGATGGTGATGATGACAATAACCATAACAGTGGATTATTATTATTTGATTGGGTTCGGATTAATCTTTATGGAAAGTCCTTCATTCACTACGATTAGTACTGATGGCCTATAACATACCTTCGTGGTATTGAACTAGATGGAAAGCAACAGGTAGCACTTGGCAGGGCCAGTGGGTTGCCTGTCTGACAACTGGTTCTCCTGTTTCTTACTCTGGGGACCCCATTTCTTTTTTCAGCTGGCAAGGTGCTCAGCTCCAGGGAATGATGTCATTGGTCTATGCCAATCAAGGCTTTAGAATTTTCCTTTAACAATCATTAGCCCAAAGAGGGACATGTGACCCAATTCAATTTGCTAAGACTTAAGCTGCTGAGGAATTCTGGAAAAAATGTTCCTTCATGATTAAAGGGAGGGGCATGGTGAGAAAGGCCTTCTTTGGTCGTATCCCATTTCTTCTTGTTTGGATGTAGTTGTATAAAGGCGTGAAGTTTGCAGCCATGCCAGCTATTTTGTGGTTATAAGAGAGGCTACTGACAACTTACCGGCAGAGGAGAAGAGAGAGACAGCAGAGCCCATTCTTTGCTGATGGTATGAAAATTGCTTTCCTCTAAACATCTTATTTTGTGAAATAAACATCCATTATTTGGACTAATTTTAATTAGTTATTTTCGTTTCTTATAGTTGAACATCCCACCTGATGTAAATTCTATGGTCCAAATGTTTGGATCCCTCCCCCTAATCCATATATTGAAATCTAACACCCAATGTGATGGTATCAGGAGATGGGGTCTTTGGGAGTACTGGGCTCATGAGGGTGGAATTCCATGAATGGGATTCGTGGTCTCATAATAGAGACCTCACTCAGAGAGATCCCTTCCCCTTCTGTCCCATGAGGTTATCGCAAGAAGAAGACTGTCTATGAACTGATAATGGCTCTGAAGCTGCCAGCACTCTGATCTTGGACTTCCAGCCTCCAGAACTGTGAGAAATAAACATCTGTTGTTTAAGCTGCCTAGTATATGGCATTTTTGTTATAACTGCCTGAATGCACAAAGGCACAGGTACTTTAATAATTTAACACTTTGCTGCCACAAATATGAAAACAGTCAAGACAACCATCTGGGATATATGCCATTAGTTTGTCCCTGTGTCCCCTGAGGTGAGCTATCTTTCTACTCCCTGGCATTTCAATTACTTTAATCCCCCGATTTTGTGCACACACATTTCAGTTTTACAATAAAGTCCCTGAAGAGAAAACAAAACCAAATGAAAAGTTTGCTTAAACAAACTGATCCTATAAAATCCTTTTGGAGTAAAAGCTGATGAAACGAATGTGTCTCTAGCACTAGGCTGTTCAGGGCTGTTAAGCAGGGCAATAGTCCAAGAAAGGACAAAATCCCTCCACAAAAGGAGCCCACATGAGTAATTAGGGTAGCAGGGAAGGAAGCTCGATTCTAACTCCAAAGCTGGGCTTCTATGCCAATAAGAGCGCCTTCAGAGCAGTGGGATGAGTTAATTTCCAGGCCACGTTGTACAAATTGGCACTTCTTCAGTTTGCCTTCGCCCAAAACCCCAAATAACCAACCACCACCTGCCATATGAAACAGAAAGACAAACCAAACCCTTGACGTGCGCTCTCATTTGACAGCTAAACAAAATGCCACGGCCGTGATCCTGATGGGTGCTACCCCTGGATGGATGTTCTGTGTGGGGCAAACTGCTTAACTAATTCATCCGACAAACAAACTGCCCATGGAGAGCAAGATGCCGTGGCAGGAGGGGGGAAGCCATGCTGGGACTATGTGGGTTCAGAAAAGACACTGAACTTTGTGCCTTCGGAGTTTTATTCCTGACATATGCAAATACCACTCTGGTACAAAATGCAAGGTAGTAAGTTCTCCGAAACAGACACAAGGCCACAGGCTATGGGACGTGCCAGGTGGGAGAGATCCCATCCCACCAAAAGGATGAGGGGTCACTTCATGGAAATGTAGGCATGTGAAGTGAGCTTTGAAGGGCAGGAGATATTTGAGCCTGGGGAGAGTTGGAGACATTACGGTGGGGAAGTAAGTTAATACCAGTTCATAGAGAGTGAAAGAGCTGGAAAAGGTTGTCATGCTATAGGTAATGGGGCATTATGGAGTGCTCAGGGGCAGGGCGTGGCACGTTCAAAGCTGTGCTTTGGGAAGATTAAGTCCATAACAATAAGTGAGAGGACTAAAGGTGACCAGTTAAGAAGCTATTAGGATGTTTCAGATAAGTACAGTGAAGTCCTTACCAGGACTCTGGAAAGGAAAGTGAGTAGGAGGGTGAGTTTGAAACTTAAATATTTTAAAGGTAGAATTGATAGAATGTGGCAAATGGCCAGAAAGCAGAGAAAAAAAGTTCACTCAGGCTTTCCTCTATAATCTGAGTTTCTGAAAGGACAGAATACCCTCTCAGTCGGCAGGTTTTGTTTTTATTAAATCAAACTGTTCTAATGAATGTCTTCCCTGTTACACAAGTTAACTGAAGGCCCCTGTGAGTCTGTGATTGCCATCAGCCTACACAACAGGCAGCTTTGGAGGATTCCTGGCTCGATGCCTTCCTCTGGCAAGCTGTCGTTGATGAGGCTAACAATGGCGCTGGTCTTGGCCACACTGGATATCCATCTATGGGAACCTGGACCGCGACCAGCTGATCTCTTAGCTTCCAATAGACTTCATTATTAATCACATCCAGCTTTCATATTTGCTAAGCTCTTTTGAAGGTAGTCTCACAGAGACTGTCAGAGAGCATTCAAGAAAAGATGTGTGCACGTGCATGTGTCTGGGTCTTACCTAGGGGATAAAGTCCCAGCCCCTCAGCTGGAAGGACAAGGTTCCCCAAGGCTGGTAGTACTACCGAGAGTTACCAGGAGGCAGGAAAATCCAGGAGAGAACAGAGTTGCACTCTGTGAGTTCTTATTCACCAGAAAAGTATTTTTACAGGGCTTGATTTTACTATCCTGGGTTTTAATTTCACTACAGAAAATGAATTTTCCTTACACAAGTCCATACAATCTGGTACTTGCTACTGTTCCAATATCATTTCCTGCCAGGAGCCCATAAACACCCTGAATTCTGGCCCCGCAGAATCAAGGTCTCAGAACTTGATAAGTACGCTCAGCATCTCAATGCCTTGTGTCTGCTGTTTCCTCTACCTGGAATGACCTCCCTTTGTCTGTTGCTCCAAGAGCCAGTGGGAAAATCAGCTCCTTGGTGGCCCCCAGGCCTGGAACTTGATCTGCAGGTGCTACAGAGCTCTCACCATCTGGGCTGCTGTTGGCTATCATGCTGGTCTGCCCTCTGCTGTCTACCTCCCCTCGTGGCTGGGCTGCCCTCCTTCATCCCTAGATCTTGGGCCTAGGTCAGAGATTGCAGGTGAGAGGGAGGCAGTGCAAAAGAACAAAACCTTTGAATTGGCTAATGGTTCATCAAGGGGTCGTAGGCTAGTGTCTTAGTGGATTAGTCTTCTCTTGATACAGCTGTTCTAGTTTTTAAAAGCCTCTGGCTTTTCTCCTTATGACAGGTTGACATAAGCGGCACAGCCCCTGGCCCTTGTCCAGCTCCTCCGCTGATTTAGATGTCTATCTCTGTCCTGGTACAGTCCTTTTGGTGGTAAGGAAAAGAAGCCACTCAAACGAAATCAAGGAAGAGGAAAGTTATTATGAGGACATGGCTATTTTACAGCATCCAAAACAGAAAACAAACTATAGCCGGCTCCCTGTGAACTGGAACCTGGAATTGGGAAGCCATGCATCCAGAACCCCTTCACCAGGTGTTCACTGAGTGCCCAGCACACCAGGTACAGCCCTCAGGACTGGGGAGTCAGCATGAACGAGACAGGCAAGTCCCTGCAGTCTGGGAGCCTGTATTCTAGAGGATGGGGTGGTGGACAACACACATCTAGACAAATGACAATTTCAGAAGATGGTGTTTTGAAAGCAATAAAAGAGGGTAATGTGATAATGAGAAACTGGGTGCTATTTCCGGCTGGATGGTTGGGAAAGCTCTTTTTGAGGGGATGACATTTGAGTGGGGTAGCTGAAAGATATAAGGGAGACAGATCTGGGGGAAGAGCCGAGTTAGGGAACAGAAAGGCAGGGGACACAGACAGGAATGCATTCGATGTGTTCAAAGAACAGAAAGAAAACCTACAAGGCTACTCTTTTTGGGGGTCACAGAACTCTTGTCTCTGTTTCTCTGTCTGCAGTTGCTTTTCTTTCTCTTGCCCCGGAATCAGCCTGGCAGTTGGCCCTCACCAGGCACATCTCAGTGATACTGGTCTCAGTCTCTACTTGCAGTCGAGACCGTCTAATTGGCCCAGGTCTTCTCCCCAACACAGAGCCCCTCATGGTGGGCCAGCAACCGAGGAGCCATTCTTGGCAGTCTCCTTGCCCTCATGTCCTGGAGGACAGCCCTTGCTGCGACTTCTCTGTTCTTTCTCCAAAATGCCTCTTTAATCTTGTCACTTCTCTCCACCTCCACTGCCACCACCACCCCCAGACCAACTCAAAAATCATCTCTCACCTGACCTACTGAACAAGCAGACTCAGGGATTTCTGTTTTCATTGTGTTCACTACAAATCCATTGTCCACAAATCCATTAGAGAGATCTCCAAAAAATTGCTCATTGGGGGATAGCCTCATTCATGGTGGTGGTGTGTGTGCAAGGCTTTGGGGTGGATTTTTCAAGAATTATCTCCTTGTTGGTTAATTTGATAATCTTCTGGGGTAATATAAAGTGAGGTATTACTAATTGGAAGTCTTGGATCTATGAAGGGTATGGAGGCAGAAACATTGAGGTCACCCCTCTAGCTCGGTGTTTGGGGACTCAGCTCAACACACTTTTGTTTAGTGTGGCTTTGACCTTGAGCCCTGAGCCTCTCCACATCTGCCCCCACTTCCTTGTTGACCACTTACCTGCACGACACCATTAGCCATTAACTACGGTTGTGTTGAGTAGAGCTCTTTTTCTGCCCACTAGAACAGGTTCTCCCCAGAAGCTGTCTCTGCACCTGTTAATATCCACCTTGTGCTCTGTGCCTGACTTTACACATAAAAATAGAGGGCACCCAATTAAAT
This sequence comes from Smutsia gigantea, assembly GCA_032199065.1. NCBI lineage: Eukaryota > Metazoa > Chordata > Mammalia > Pholidota > Manidae > Smutsia > Smutsia gigantea. The sequence continues at coordinate 28,338 of JAVSCE010011249.1, forward strand.
TTTAATTTCAAATAAATGCAAAGGATATATGTTTTAGTATCTGTATGTCCCAAGTATTGCACATCCTGTATTTTATCTGGCAACTCTACCCTGCTTGTCTAGAGTCCTCCCCACCCCCTGAGCAGAACTTATTTCAGATCTCTACTCCTGCCTAACCCGCCACAGCTGATTACAGTGAACAAGTCTACCTATGTTTGGATGTTTTCTATGATCTGTGCTTACCTAACAAAGCAAGGTAGGCTCTCAAAGTCAAGGTGAGGTGACAGGGGAAATGCTGCAGTGCCTCTTTTCTTTAACATGGTGCATACCTCATCCACAAAGAGCCTGTCTGGCACAACACCCTTGGCTTGCCTTTGATGGTGTAGAATTCTTCATTTATAATGTTCAAATGATCTAGTCACAAGGGCCTTTAAAATAGTTTTACTATTATAATGAGGTGTACAGTACACAGTTTCCCTTTGATTCCTCCTCTAGTTTCTCACTCCAATTGTATTACGGCATGAGAGTCACATAGCACCTTTGATCAATGGGCTTTACTGAGCGATCTAACTCAAACTTATGAAATCCTTTACTGGGGACAGGGGCAGACGTCAATATCCTCATTTTATAGATGAGGAAACTAGAAAAAAATCATTTCCATTTTGCTAAGAGCTAATCTGCAGCTGTGTCAGGAATCAGTGCATAAGTAAACTATCAATTTAAAACAGATATTGGAACTGGTTTATATTCTGGCACATTTTGCCACTGAAATAAGCTGTGAGGGTGGAGAAGGTCTGATGCCAGGGAGCCCTGAGAAGAGCCTCTATTTAATGACCCAAGAAAAGGAAACATCATCGCATTAACCCTCTGATAATATGACATTTTGATAACACAGCCAAAAGTTTAAAACAAAATTTATTTAAACCAAATTAAAGCATATTGAAAGTTTAATTCGATTTGATCAATACCAAATCACACTTTAGGCTGAGATATTATGCTGGATCTCTCATAGGGAGCTCTTGGCAAAGAACTGTGATGTATTTATTTCTTTAACTCTGTTGTCCTGTCATTCTCCCCACTGGCAAATAATAAGTGTGTATTTTTAAATGGGATGCACAATAAACACAAGAGATAAGAAATGATGAATGACAGTGTTTCTCAATCCCATCTATTCTTAGCTGTATCCTCCAGGATTCTTAGAGGATACATTTTTCTAATTAGCAGCAACTTTTCTTACTTTGATGATGATATGTCAGATAGCTTAGTGGTTAAATAAATTTCCATTACCAATTATTGGCAATATTTTTCATAACACCTGGTTAAGTAACAAGGTAATTTCAAAATTCATCTTATCTTTGTGCAATGGATTGAAGCTCGTCTCCTTCACTTCTATAAGCAATTATTGAACTGCTTGGCATTGGTAAGAGAGTTGGGTGTCCTCTCACTGCTTTACTGCTAAAGCCATTAGGGTGGTCTGCAGTCTTTTGTCAACCAACACATATTTATACACAGAGCTCATTTCAAGTTAGGTGAAATTCTTGTCATTTGGCTGGATCTTTTATTTCTCTAAGAGATTCACCACTGAGAATGTTACTTGGGTATCTTTTGAAGCCCTGTACCGTACCAGGTTTTTTAGCCCAAGGGACCCATATGCCTTCTTCAAGCAAAGATGTCCATACTGCCTAGGCATAATGTAGGAGGGAGTGCATTTTTCTTTACTTGCAGGGATATCATAGTCAATATTTGCCTTTTAGAGCAGATCTGTCTAGAGCATGAGGGAGCTATTGGGGAGAGGGATTTGCAAGTTCTGGATTTTCAGCTTCTATAGACTGAGCAGGGTGTTTTTCTCCTTCAAGCCTTCTGAACGGCTGCAGCTGTTTTTCTTCCTAACCAAAATTTAAAACTATCCCCGAACAAAACTACTTTTAAGACATAGACCACAGAAGTATTTTTTCATGTTTTGAATGTGTTGATATTACCTCGTTACACAATGTTAGAACATGCCTAGAAGGCCAGAGTTAAAGGAGCTGTATGATGAGGTTGTAGTCAGGGAACAATGAGTTTGCTTTTTACCTCTGCCCATTCCAAAAGTCTTGGCTTAATGGGATAAAACACATTTGAGCTCGAGCTCTCAAGGAATTTTAAGAGAGTTCTTAGAATGTGGTTAAGGCTCTTGTAATTCTGCTACTAAAGGACTGTGTGACCTTAGACACAGTGTGCAATAAATATTAGTTACTATTATGATTTATAATCGAGAAAAAAGGATTTGGGTAAAGAAATTCCAAATTATAGGACAGGAAAATTTTTATACAGACTCATCAGTAGGGATATCTTATTTATTTTATACATTAGAAGTTTGATGATAATAAACAGCATGTAAACCACTTGAGGATGTGTGTTGAATTTTGTTAAACTTGGAAAATTTAATATTTATCAAAATGAAATTATTATGAATGCTGATCTAGTAATTGAACCTTTTTGTTTATTTGCTAACTTAGAATGGATCAAAATATCTCTCTGATTTTGACAATAATCTCCTAACTGGTTCAGGAGTGAGTAGAATTAAAATTTGATGGCCCAAGTCACAGTTGCAATCAGCTTATGTAAAAGAAGATGAAATATCTGTTATATAGATTGACCTGAATTGAGGTTTAATGGAATAAGTGACAGATCAGACATAGTAAAAAAAAATAGCTAAAATTTATTCAGCATTTTATATGATCAGGCTCATAATTAGTTTTTGATGCATTCACTTATCTTATTTTTATGATAACTCATTATGATCCCCATTTTACAGATTTGGAAACTGAGGACCAGATGTGTTAAACTGCTTGCCCAGGTCATGCAGCTGATAAACAGTAGAGCTGGGATTCAGGCCCAGATAATCTGACTTTAGTGTCCGTGGCAAAATCACTTTAAAACTTAAGCAAATGAAGCACTATTTACAATAGCCAAGAAATGGAAGCAACCTAAGTGTCCATCAGTAGATGAATGGATAAAGAAGATGTGGTACATATACACAATGGAATATTATTCAGCCATAAGAAGAAAACAAATCCTACCATTTGCAACAACATGGATGGAGCTAGAGGGTATTATGCTCAGTGAAATAAGCCAAGCCGAAAAAGACAAGTATCAAATGATTTCACTCATATGTGGAGTATAAGAACAAAGAAAAAAACTGAAGGAACAAAACAGCAGCAGACTCACAGAACCCAAGAACGGACTAATAGTTACCAAAGGGAAAGGGACTGGGGAAAATGGGCGGGAAGGAAGGGATAAGAGGGAAAAAGGGGCATTACAATTAGCAGATGTAATGTTGGGGGGGCACGGGGAGGGCAGTACAACTCAGAGAAGACAAGTGGTGATTCTATAGCATCTCACTACGCTGATGGACAGTGACTGTAATGGGGTTGGTGGGGGGGACCTGATTAAGGGGGTAGTTTAATAACCGTAATATTGCACATGTAATTGTAGATTAATGATAATAAAATAAATTATATTAAAAATAAAAAAAAATAAAAAATTAAAGGAAAGCGAAAGAGAAAAAAAAACTTAAGCAAATGAGCTAACATTTGTATATACATTTCTCTAATAAAGTTGTTAAAATTATTTAACATAAGTTGTTATATTATGGCATATCTATGAATTGGGAAGCATTAATGAGATTATTTTGTTTTAATTAATAATAACTAAGTTAAGAAGAATAGCTAACCTTTGATTTCTTGATATTTTAGCATAAACACTAATTCTAAAACAGAGCTGTCCAATACGCCACATATATAATTTAAAATTTTGTAATAACCATGTTAAAGTGAAAAGAAACTAATGTGAAAATTTTAATAATGTGTTTTATTTAATCCAGTACATTAAAACTATTATTTCGACACGTAATCAATAAAAACATTATTAATGAGACACTATACTTTTTTGGGTTATTGTTCCAACTCTTTGAAATCTGGTGTGTATCTTGCACCTCCTGAATGTGTCAGTTTAGACTGGCCCCTTTTCAAGTGCTCAATACCACGTGTGGCTAGTGGTTACTGACTTGGACCGGGGCTCTGGAAGATCTTTTTAGGAATGTAAATTCATTATTTTATACATTTCAAAAATGATAAGAATAAGAAAGGCCAGTCATGCATCCATACAATAATTTCAGTTCTAGTACTTTCATTTCCAACTTCATAATTGGATTGACCACTACCACTTAACCTGTTTAAATGATATCTCCTGGTAGGTAAGGTGGCAAATTTCTGAAGGATGGTTTCTTTACAATCTTGTGATTTTTGTCTAAAAGTCAGAATGGAGCAGACCTTAAGATAAAATCAAGTCTCCTCAGGAAAAGTGAATGTCTGTAGGAATACCTCATAGAATTAGGTAGAACCAGGTCACTAGGGAATTCATCAAGCATGGACCCAATGGGGATTTTCCAAGCTTTACATATCTGAAGTCAGGGATGGCCAACCAGAGGCCCTTTGCAGCTCTGTATTCAGTTCTCAACCAGGTAGGAATGTGCATAGCTCAACAAACATTTATTAAGGATCTTTTTGATTCCTCACTGAAAAATTACTAATACACACTCATTGGCAAAAAAATGAAACAAACCAAATAATACCAGTGTGTGCCCTTCAATGCTTTCTCTAGTTTCAGAAATGACCCCTTTAACAATTACATGTGTATTTTTCCAGACCTTTGTCTCTATGTCAATGTCTGTTTCTATCTAAAAATTTTTCTTTGTACAAATATGGAATCACCCCTATCTATTGTTCTGCAACCCCTTTTTTACTTAATAAGAAATCAATCTTTCTATGTATTTTATTCTTTTTAATGGCTGCATAGTATTACATAGTATGAATATGCTCAATTTATTTAACTGCATCACTATTGGTGGATATACAAGGTTTTTCAAAATTTTGCTATTACAAAGTGCTGCAATGTACCTCAGTCACTTCACAGTTGTGTATTTCTGCATGACAGGTTTCTAAGAATTGAGACAGCTGGGTGAATGGTATATATATTTAAAATTTGACAAATACCTGTAAACTGCTTAGCATCCTGCAGGAAAGACCTCGTCTCTTGACTTCATCTGGAAATACCCGTGTTCCCATTACAGGAAAGGAGCCGGTGCTTCTGAGGAACAGGATGTTTCTGTACTCCACCAAAAAATGGATCTCATATTTACATTAATTAATGTGTGGATTCAACTGGTAATAACACTGTTGTGCTTTACAACTTCTTAGATAGGTAGCAAACCCAGAGAACATCAGCTACCCTGGGGTTTTATTATAAGTTTTTGACATTCCTTTGGTGATTCACAAATGCCAGAAAATAAATGCCATGCCTCCCCCCTGGGGGCCGAAATGAAGATGCTGGAGGTTTGGATTCTGTAACTGATCTTTCAAGAAAACAGAGTATGGGGTGATGACTCGCTCAGCCCATGGTGACTGTCCTCTGACTCTGTCCTTTACAGAGGAAGCCTTAAGTTGGGTCTGCTAGTACTTTTCCTTCCCTCTCCAAGAATTTCCTTGGGAGAGGGGGCCTAGTATGTGCCAAGGTTAGATTAGCCTCGCCCTTCTCTCCTCCGGAGTGCCGCGGCCTGCAGGGCCAGGCCGGTCCTTGGCACCGGTCCGCCAGCGCTCATGGGCGCTTAACAGTCACGGCCAGTAGCTGAGCAGTGGCCACAGCTGCGATTCACAAGGCCGCCTGGAAGTTGTGTTTTAGCCTGTGAGGTTACAAGTGTTATCTTGCGTTTATAATAAAATTAAGCCCCCTTCCCGGCTCTCCTGCAGGAGCCCTCAGCGAGACGGACACCCGGTTGGGGTGCAGTGAGACCAGACCAGCGAGGCGCAGCTCGGCGAGGAGGGAGGAGGAGGAGGAGGAGGACCCGTGTCCCTTGGCAGCCCTGTGCTCGCTGCGGCAGTGGTAACAGAGGCGCCGGGTACCAGTTGCTCAACCCGTTATCAGTTTTCATGCTCTTCCTTCTCTCTTCGGCAAATTTCCATTTTGAGGGCTCAGCTGCACAGGAGAAAGGTGTGCGGGGCCTCTGGAATGTCCAGAGCGGGAAGCCAAAGGGGGCGTCTGCTGGGGTGGGCACAGCCCTGGCCGCGCTCGCCCCTCTTCCTACCTTCCCTCTCGCTGGGCGAGACCGCGGTTGGGCGAGGGACACTGAGGGGTGTTGGTGGTGGTGGCACTCCTTGGGGTCCCTGTGCCCTCGGAGCGCGCAGGGAAGGCCGGGCTCGGGGGAGGGGTCCCGGCGGCGCGGCGGGTCCGGACCTGGGCGCCCGGGGCCCCCGGCGGTTGCCATGGTGACGCAGGGTCGGCGGCTCCGCGCCGTGGAAACAAAGCCGGCGGCCCGCTCCGCGCCCGAGCTCCTCCTCCGCGGGCGCCTCCCTCCCCTCCCAGGCGCCGCCGCCGCCGCCGCCGGAGCGGCTCCCGGGCCCGCGGGCAGGCGAGCGCGCCCCCGACCCCCGCCGCCTTCGCCGCCGCCGCGGCCTCCTCGCCGGGCGCCCCCGCCCCGCAGCCGGTGCGCCGAGGCCGGGGCACGCGGGGCGGCAAACCCGGCGGCTGCCGAGGCCGAGGCTCCTCCCGGGCGCGACGCTGGGGCCGTCGTCCTGCTCCCCCCGACGGGCTGCGCGCGGGCTCCCCGGCAGCGGCGCTGGGCGCGCTCGGCGGCGGGTGCTACCTGCCCAAGCCTCTGCCCTTCTCTCCCCCTGGTTTGGCGGTGGTCGAAGGTTTTAGAAAAAAACACACGAACACATGTAGGCGTGGACTTCCCTGTTCATAGTTTATTCTCTCTGAGGGATGGGAGGGTCGTAGGGGGAACAGACGGCGCTCGGCAGACTCGGCAAAGTGAGCCCGTTCTCGTGTGCCCGCGACTGGAGCGCTCGACGTGCTTCTGAACTTCGTGTGGATTTTGAACACAAAGACTATCTTTGCAGGTGTAGCTGCACCTGTAACTGAATGGGCACGGTGGCGCCGTTTCCCAGCCAGGAAGGCAGATTTACTAGCAGGACCCATACTTTGTAGATTAGCTCCTTGACACCGATGTCATCGCTATTGTTTCTGGAAGGTATTGTGTTCATGCTTTAAGGGACTGGAAAATGCCTTGCGCTTTTACATGTAAGGAAGCAATCCCAGAGCACCTCTGAAGGCAGTTAGCTGGGCGGTATTTGTATATATGTTTGGCGTGTGATGAGGTTACAATGCGTTGCCAAGGGCGTATGGGTGCTGGATGGGGAATAGCCCAAGTCGTGGGCCCCCCTTCCTTTCTCAACGGTCCCAAGCCTTCCCATTATTTCGTGATATTTAGTTTGTCGCAGACACAAAGAATGAATTAAAAATGATTGTGAAGACAGCCTTGTGCTACTTAGACATCATCTATGTGTCGTAATATGAAAGACCAGAAAACTATTCATTTTCAGAAATATAGGTCAATTCAGATCCATTAGATCAATATAGATCAATTCAGAGGGAAATAACGTATTTGTTAATATTTGTTTTAACCGGGGGGAGATACCACATTGATAACTGGAAAATGATTCACTAAATTGTATACCGTCTTAGTAAAATAATTTGGAAGTTCGAATAGTTCAGTTGGAGAACATTCTAAGGAATGCACGAAACTGTAGCTTTGCTACAAAGTAGTTAATGAAAGAAACCAGTGCCATGGATCATTTTGAATTGCAGTTAAGTTGATCAGAATTATGGATATTAAAGCTACTTGAGGTGTTAGGCTTAAAGTGATTGGCTAATATTCCTCTTCCCTGTTTTGGTGTTCCAACACCTGTTAATCTGCTGATTACTAGGTTTTTAAGTCTGTTCATATTTGCTAGCAATTTTAAGTAATGTCACTTCATTGGGAGACTGTATTAAAAGCTAAAGGATTAAGGTACAACAATTTGCAGATTATTTCAAAATTTGGGTTTGTTTTTAAATCGAATTGTATATGTACAGTGATTCATGGATGCTCTGCTAAATATTCTTTGATGATGGTAATGAAATGGTACAGTGATTATAAGGAAGTAGACCTGTTTTGAGAAGATAACCAGGAGAGAAAAAATCAGTATTTTCTCAAGCATGAAAGGCAAGGAGTATTGAAGCCTAGGCATAGTATATAGGCATGGAATATAGTCTCATGTTTTGTACTAAAAATAATTATTTCTGCCTGCTTTTTGAGGTGCCGAGAGTACAGCTTTATTTAGATCTTTTTTTTAGCAAATCCAGCATTCAGGTGCAAGGACTGGACCTATTTTTCAGCCAGATGGAACCCTCACTGTGCATTCTAGCCTAAACATTTATACTGTGGCCCTTAGTTTGTGTCCTGAGGAATGGAGCTGTCCAATGTTAATTCAGCACAATAAGGACCCATGTTTTTTTGCCTTTGCTGCTAGCTCACACAAGGCACAAGATTCAATATAGTTTGGCATCTTTCAAGCTGTATTGCTTTCTGCCAAAAAATAAAGTCAGTAAACATCACAAATAAACATTCATGTACTGCAGGCACCACTTTGTTTTAGGGGTTTGTTTATACAAGCTCTGAAGCATGCAGTGAAGCTTTTTCGGTGCAGTGAAAAACAGTAATTTGGCATGTTTATATATGTTACTACTGTTCTGAAGTATGCGCAAAATCAGATAATGAAAGAGAAAAATACTGTGATATCCACAGGATCTCCTTAGGAAATGCAAATGGAAAATGTGTTTTATGCCCATAGCTCAGATCAGCCACCTAGTGGGAGCAGGGAACAGCACAGGGCATCCTCAGGTGCCAGAACCCAGTCACGCTTGCTGATTCACAGTAGTAGTACGAATCTTCTCGGGCATTTCTGGGCTTATGGGTCTTAATTTTTTGAAGGAAAACTGGTCCTAATTCGGGGCATAAGTTATAAAATATGGCCTGATAACTGTAACTACAGCCCTTGTTCTACCTGAAGAACTCTGTAACTTAACTTACCAAGCATACCTAAGATATATAATGAGCTGAGAAATGTTCTTGTTTAAGTTAGGATTAACATTATGCTTGTGCCCTTGAGCATCAGTTGTTTGTAGCCCTATGAGCCTACCTGGCCAGTGGAAGGCCACAGAAGCCCTTAGAGGCATTTTCTGGGTCAATGTTCTCTTGCATTTTCTAGTTACACTGTGATGAAATGATGACTGGTTGGTAATTTAGCATCTACTACAGTGTGTTGTAGTGTTTATAGACCCACATTTGTGAAGGATGATAGTTTTTTAATGATTTCTTCGTTACCGAACAGTTTTGGATTTGTGGCTGGAGAGAACAAAGTAGCTCTGAGACCTCAAGGAAAGATGCTATAAATAAAAGGTATTGTTAACTGACCTGCTCTGCTTGGTGGGTATTGATCATAACTACTGTGCTGAGAAAAGGCCTGGGAGACGAATAGTGGTGATGACAGAAGTGGCGTTTTGTGACATGGATTATGGATGGAGGCTGAAAAACTTGCAATGTTTCAATTTTTGGGCCCTCAGTTACAATGAGGATACAGTGTCTTAAGCCATTTTGTAAACCACAAGTGATTGGGGAAAATGTGTACTTTTATATTGCCTGGCACATAATTGGAGTGTTATAAATATAGTTCAAGGTCAGTGATCGATTTCTTTATGTACCAGTTATTTGTAGCAATTATATAGTTAGTTTTGGACATCAGTCAACAAATGTTTATCAAGTCTTTCCTTTTATGTATTCCATATTGTATTGCTTGATGAAAATCACCTAAGCACCTATGGTTGAGGTATTATGTGTTTCCAACTATTATGATTATTTCTTTCATTTTATGTATAATTCATTATATACAATTCCCAAATTTTCTCTTTTAGCCTAGTTTTCAGCCTTCCTTCTCTTATGAGGAAAAGTTACCAGTTGATTCCCTAATGCTTTTAAAATTTTATATCCCTAGGCCTTTAAAAAATAGGATTTGGTTAATTTCTTGTTCAACCAAAAGAACAGGAGAAACTTAGTTTATAATAGTGTGCATTAAAAAACCTCACAACTCATGTTACAATCCTTAGTTTTACATTTTGGACATTTATGGAGGTTGTATGGTGGCTATGAAAATTTGGGATCTTGTTAGGTGATTGATTGCTCATTTGTCTGTCTTGAATTAGATCCTGCTTCTTTACCTTATAGTCAGTTGAAGTAAAAACCAGAGGACCGCAGAGGTAGATGCTCAAGTGAGTTAAAAGATGTGAAGAGTTTTAATCATACTGAGAACCTTCAAGGCTTGGTGAAGGGAGGGGAGAGAAGAAGACTGGTGGCATTAATGTCTTTAACACCTTGTGGTCCAGACTCCCGAAGCAATTACCCAAGGGCAGTGTCTGTGGTTTCCAGAGGCAGGCCACTCCTACAGCAGAGCTACCTGTCCTCCTGGCTTACCTAGTCACTTTTCTCCTGACTATAAAAAGTAACTCCCTTGAATTGTGGTGTTAAGTGCACTTTGAATATTACAAACCACAAATTAGGGCATAAGAGTAGAAGTTTTCTGCATGAGTATATTATGTGACCCGGTTGACCAGTTAGATAACCAAGATGGTACTGGAACTATACAGTAAAACTGTGTGTCTAACATACTTGATATATTTAAAATAGAAATCGGTCTATTATGAACTTTCTTCTCTCTTTTTTGACCATAGTCTTTCAAAGGAGATAAGACATTTCACACAGTTTTATCACTACACATCATGTCAGACAGTTATGTTGAAGAGCAGATACTTACCTCAAACTCTTGCATTGTTAATCTAAAATAAAAGGTTTCTGTGTGGTCTTATGTGGCATTGCCTTTGTTACGTCTAGTTTCCTCAGACCCTGTTTATTATGACTGCACTTCCATCTATTTTGATCAGTCAATCAAACCCTTACTGCCTATGGGCAAGCTACTATGCTGAGCACTTCACAAGTATTAACTTATTTAATCCTTACAGAACCCTCTCAGGTAGGTGCTAGTATGATCTCCAGTTTAAGAGGAAGAAACTGATGTCATCTCTTTCTGTAACATTAACCTAGAAGTACACAAAATATACCAGAATCCTAGCTTCTTTATGTCAAGGAATGCAGCAAGCTTTACTTTTCAGTTCACTGATATATATTAAGTGGAGAAGTAATGGCACTGATTGTTATGGTGCTTGGGCCTTTTTTCTTATTTTAATGAAAAGAAATAAAACCTAAAGTCATAAAACAAGAAGCATTTTTTCATAGCATATTGTTACATGTACATGAGGTTCTTTTCCTCATGTAGAAACTGGAATAATTTATAGAAAAGATACTTTCTGCAAGCAGTTGCTCTTTCCCTTATTATTTGTATCCAATATTAAAGGAATACATCTTTCCTGTGGTGTTAGCTGCCTATATAGATGTTTATATGTCTTTTGAATGTTTATCTATTTTGCACTGCTTAATGTGGGCTAGCATCAGTCTGGCTCCTTAACAAACTTTAACTTATACTGAGGACTAAGTAATACTCCTTTCTCACTCTCTTCAAAGAGGACTTTTTTTCTAAAACAGTATACCTTTTCTTTTTCTAAACCGTTTACCATTTTGTATTGAAAAATGCATCTATCTATTTTTTGTGCTTAACTATAAACTTCTCAAGAACAAGAACTACATCTTAACTTACTTCCAAAGATAAGGTAGGTACGTGTGTGCTTTTCCAGTTGAATACTTAAAACATTTTTTTATGTGGTAGAAAATTTACACAATGCCCTGGATTGGAAATGAACACAGAGAAGGGCCATATGATATAGGATGAAAATAAATGAAAGGAAAAGTGCACAATAAAATGTCATATACTTGAGGCTGGTCTTGAGGGAGGGTCAGAGCAGTGTGCTCTTTGTTACAGCAGAAGAGTTTCTTGTCTTAAGATGCTGGAGGCCTGGGGCACAGGGTCAGGGTGAAGTTAGAAACCTTGAAAACAGTTCTCATTTGTCATTCTTCTCATTTTGAAGCTAGAGTACCTGGATTCAAATCCTGCCTCTATCACCTTCTAGCTGTATACCTTGGGGTAGCTACTTATCTTGCTGTACCTTCATTCTATTACCTGTAAAATGGGGAGAAAAACATTTCTTACTTCACTGGGTTGTTGTGAGGACTAATGAATTAGTATCTGTAACATACTTAATTATTATTTACTAAGGTAAGGTTTGTATACAGAAAGTACAACCAGTACTTGCATTTTTACAGGTAAAAACAAAAATCTAGTTTTCTTTAGATCTTTAAATCCAACTTACTTATTATTCTGCTTATAAATCTGATGAATATGGGCAATCATCTTCATTTTTTCTTTCACAAAACTTTAATTCAAATTGAAGAGATTGAGTTCTTAAACTATCAGTCTTATTTACAAATTTAGTTAAATTTAAATTTAAATAGTTCCAGTTAAATATATAAATTTAATATATATGATTATGTATTTAAACAAATCAGATGCTTATTGGGCAAATTTGTGACCCAAATATGAAAACCTTTCCAAATACTTAGCTCAGTTCCTTTGACTATTCCACTACTTACAAAATTAATATTTTACAGATATAGCCAAATCCCCTTAAACATTTCAATCTAAATAAATCATATGTCTAAATCCATCACACATTTTAAAATGGAATTCCAAAACTAATTTGTCAGATTCTTTTAAACACTAACAGCATAACAATCATGCACAAACTGTTCCAATTAATATAAAACATATTTCTAAACTTTTCTAAAATGTAGTAATGTGAGTCTGACTTTCTTCATCTTCTCTATATTTAATTCTAAACATTCTCTAGATTGAAAAGAGACCCACTAGAAGACATTTATTATCTCAGATAAGCTGGAGTACCATTCAAGGTGAGCCTTAGTTACCATACCCTGTGTATTGATTGCAAGTCACTGCATGACCATTTTTCCTTAAGACATGGTCCCATATGGATTTAAGGCTTAGATATTGCACCTAGGCTGCATGTATCCTGGGTAATTCTTCCTGTGACATCGATGGACAGGCTTGGCCCTCTTTAACAGTCACCATGGCAACAGTTGACCCCATGCTTTTCAGATAATACTGATGTTTTAATCCTTACACGAGTGCTGTCCAATATGTAATTTTAAGTTTCAGATAACCATATTAAAAAAGTAAAAAGTAGTTTTAATAACAGATTTTATTTAACCCAGTGTATCCAATATATCACCATAATTTCAGCATGTAATCGCTATAAACATTATTAACACGATATTAGGCTTTTTTTGCATCATGTCTTTGAGATCTGACATGTATTTTACACTTAGAGAACATCTCAATTGGGACGCTACATTTTCAGCAGTTACAATGAACTGCAGTCCTGCCCAAATAGTAAATTTGTATTTGAGGGAAAAATATCTTACATTGCTTCAGTTTCTAAATTAAAATGAACTACAACTAACTACAATTAAGATTTCAGTTCTTCAGCTGCACTCACCAGGTTCCAAGCGCTCAGTAGCCAAATGTGGCTGGAGGCGCCCATAGTGAGCAGTGGAGCCTGAGGCTGGGCTCAGATTTACGCCTACCTGATTCTTTGATCAGCTTTAGGTCCAGCCACACTCCTTACTGTCCCAGAGGGCTTCTTTCACTTGCTGGATTCTTCACTTGTCTAGCTCACAGTAATTTAATGGTGTGTGATTGGCTTGAAAGGCATTTTAATGTCATTTCAATAAATCAAAATTTCTGTACTTTCGTCTGTTTTCCTGAGTGGTTTCTTAGACAGTTTTAAAAAATTGTTTGTTTACAATAATAGTAGTCGTTTCAAAGGACTTAGAGTGGGGTAGGCTTATGCCATCTCGGTTTCTTCACAAGCAGCTGGCCATTTAGGTGGGAATGTTCAGCCTTCAGTGTAATTTGTGTGAGCTTAAGTGTTAACTGGCAACCCTGCTCCTTTTTCCTGTCTAATTGTCCTGCTATCCTAGCCAGCCATTGGTCTTCTTTTCTCCCTCACACCTGTACCTCCACCTTTCCCCTTCCCCTCAGCAGCTGACCTTGCTTCCAGAGAACTTCCACAGGCTCCCACCGCTGCATCTTGGCCTCACCTGCCTCTTCACCCATACATGCTGCTGTTTCCCAGGGACCTTCGGGAGCTGAGCTCCTCTCTAAAGCCACTTCCTTCATTTGTGCATTGTGTACCTTCTCCTCTTGCCTACTCAGGGTTAGGGTCTTTCTATCATCAGTTTTCCCCACTATTGGGGAAAATTTCCATTTCCATCAGTTTATATACTGTAACATTACAAGAGCTGTCATATTACTCATCTTAAAAATGTCCCACAGACACAATACTTCCTTAACCTCTACATTTTTTTTCAAATTTCATACCATTTCTCTGCTCCTTTATAGCAAAACTCCCTGAAAGAGGGGTCTACATTGCCCTTCCCTACCTCTGTTATTTTCGAACCTATCCCTGTTAGGCACCCTCACTCACTGTATGCTGGTGGGCAGTGCTTCCGAGCGGCCTCGCCACGTCCCAGGTCGCTTCCAGTCTTCATCTTACCCAACCTGTCAGTGACATTTGGTAGCTGATCAATTTCTTCTTGTTGAAAGATGTTTTGCACTTGGTGCGTATGTCAGCTGTTGCTTTAGTGATGATACGTTACAAGTCAACCTAAAACTCAGTAGCCCACCTTTAGTCTTTTGTTCACAGGTCTCACAGGTTGACCGCATGTCAGCTGGTCTAGGATAGGCTGAGTTGGGTGGCCCTGCTCCAGGCTGGGGATGGAGTTCAGATCTGCTCCTCATGTCTTTTTTCTGGGACATAAGCAGAAAGGACTACCCAGGGTGTACACTTGTCGTGGCAGATTACTGAGGTCCGAGAAGAGAGTCAGGTCACTAGGTACACTGAAGGCCTCTCTCCTCTGGCCTACTAACATCCCATTGGCTGAAGAAATTCTGGCCAGGCCTGACATCGGTGGGACAGGGAAACATACTCTATCCCTAATTGGGAAGGGAAGGGAGTATTTGCTGACCATTAATCCACATTCTGGCCTCCAGGACACCTCTGTTAATGTCCTACTCATCTCACTGGCATTTTGCTCAGTGTTCTTTGACGGTTTCTGCAACTCTCTCCTAACACTGCAGTGCCTTAGGGTTCTGTTTTTGGATTCTTTCCTTTGTCTACACCCATTTCCTAGGTATCTCATCCTGTCTCATGGCTTTAATGTCATCTTACCTGCTGATGCATCTCAAATTCATGTCTCTGGTAGAAAATTCTTCCCTTAATTCTATACTCACATATCCCCTCAACATTTCCACTTGAATGTCTAAGTAGGCATCTCATACTCAACATATCCAAAAACGAACTGACTCCTTGTACCTGTGTCCTCCTGACCTGTCCCTCCCACGGTTTATCTCAGTTTAGGAAATGGCATCTTCATTCTTTCAGTTACCTTGACTGTCCCGTAACACCTCCCTTTTCTCCTTCTTACTTTAATAGGGTCCATTAGCAAATTTGTTGATTCTGCACTCAAATTTGATCATTCTCACTACTGCTCTAGTGCAATCTACTATTATTTCTCTTTTGTTTTATTGCAGGTACCTTCTAACTTGTCTCCCAGCCTCTGCTCTTGATACCATGCAGTTTGTTTCCTTCATAGCAATGAGAACAATCCTTTAGAAGTTAAATCAGATCTTATCACTTCCCTGCCCAGAAGACTCCAATACCAAAAAAAAAAAAACCCAAAATAAAACCCCTTCACTGGCTCCCTCCTCACTCAAAATAAATGGAAGAGTTAGTTTAGGGGCGTGTGAGGCCCTGTGGCTCTGGCCCCTGCTATCCCAGCCTCACCACCATTCTCCGCCCCCCTTGCATATTGCACATCACGTTTGCTGTTCTTTGAATGAACCAAGCCTGCTCTGGCTTCTGGACCTTAGCATGCTGTCCCCTTTGCTGCAACTGCTCTTCCCCCAGATATTAGTATGACTTACTTGTTTCTTTGAAATCTGCCCTCAAATGTTGTCCAAGTGGCCTTCCGTAAGGGTCTGTACAAATAATCTTTTGTCTCCTGTATTCTCTATCCCCGTTACCTGTTCTTTTCCTGTAATACTGTTACCACTTGGCACATCATGTAAACAAACAAAAAGTATATATCTGTCTTTCTGTTTCTTCTGTTGTGTAAAATCCATAAAAATAGTGGCTCTTTTTTTTTTTTTGCACTGAATTCTCAGCCTCTAAGAACAATGCCTGGAACATAGTAACTGCTCACTACATGTTTCTCAAATGAATGAAAGAATCCTATATGATGCCTGTTTCCAGCACACAGGATCAATCTTAGGAAAACTCCAGAACATTATAGAAGAGTTTTAGTTTTGCACAGTCAAGTCTCTGTGTGCTCGGTGTTATCAAGTGATTGTCTTTGTAGCTTATTAAGTGATCCCAGGGAAGAGCACAGAAAACGCCATCCTCCATTCTGGTAAACAGGTCAGACTTGTTTATTGGGTAAAACTTGAGACATCTATAATCATGGAAGCATGAGTATTTCCATGGCAAAGGCTTTTTCAAAGGGTGGAGAGCTTTTAATAATGCCTTTATATTTTAACTGTTTTGTTGAAGTCTTAAAAAAAAGGTGCTATATAGTTTCCTTCTCAAGGTTTGTAAAAATGGATATAAACCATTTGAAGATAATTTTTGAACCCTTGCTAATATTACTATGAATTAGAATTTATGTGTACTTATAGAGCTAAGAAATCAAACACCTAAAATAAAAATAAAACACCCACTCTCCATAAGCCTAAATTAGCAGTTTGCTTGCAGATATTCATGTTCTAGTGATAATAACAAGCACTTAAAAATCATGGTGTCCCAAGAGCTAGAAGCTGCAAAATCAAGTAAGTCTAAGAGTTCTCTGATCTATGTTTTTTTAAACTGAAGTGAATGACTTTTTTGGAGGAGGGGTTGAAAAATAGTGCTTTAACAAAGTTTTTACTTCTATCTTAATCACCGACTTGTGAACAGGACTATAGAAAGTACAATATACATCCCACTTCCAGCCTATGAATTTAAAAAAATCTGTGTATTGCATCTGACGTGTATGTGTCTTTTATGAACGTTCACTTTTTGAACTTGTGTCCATGTCTCCTGAGAAAGTGAACAGATTAATCTTGTTGAAGATCATTAAATCAGCTCCTAAGTGCTAAAAGATGGAAATGGAATCAAGAGTCATTCACTGGGACGTGGTCTGACTTCATGGTTCGCCATGCCTTCGCAGCATGGACGTGGAAGCTCGGACTTCCTGCGGCTCCGACGTACGTGGTTCCCAGTCCTGCCTTTGCTGCTTAGAATCTTGCAACTGACATCAGTCTATAGGTGGGAAGTAATTAGATATAGCTCTACCTTTGAAGAGAGGGCTGAGCTTGAATAATTTGGAGAATGTTTGGAACAAATAAATCTGTTAGGATAAACTAGGAAGCTCTTCCTACTGCCGATGATGGCATGAAAATTTAAGAGCCGGGTAAACAACTCTTTCTGCAAAAACTCTTATGTGTTTAGTTCTGAAGGTGTCGATCCATGCATTTTTTGGTTTTAAGAGAGAATATTCATTTATATAGTACATTTATGCAGATAAAATAAACGGCACACGTGCAAAGGAGAGATCAGGAGTTGATGGGCCCTGAAGTGTAAAATGGGAATAATACCATCAACTTGAGCAGTGGTAAGGATGTGAGAGGGAGGGATGGATGGAAGGTATACAACACATATACAATGGATAGAAAGCACTGAGTGAATGGCAGCCTCTGTGTGCTTTCCCCTTCATCACATGTCCTCTCATTTCTGCCTTTCCCCCTAAGAGATGAAGACTTGAAGATCATTTTTAATCATTCCTTTTTAAAAAGTAATTCTGGCATTTTACCTTTTTTTCAAGGTGTCTCTTTATTTTTTGTTACAAACTTCTCTACACCTCTCTTCAAATGTAGAGTCCTATATAATTTAAAACTGCATTGTGAGTCTACTTAAAAAATATCATATAGCAGTGTAGCATATTAAAATATCAGACAGTCACTCTAGCATCAGGTATATCTCAATGAGCAGAATCAGGATTTCTTTCTAAAAGAAATCTACAAAGAGATTTTCATCAATTGGTGTATTTTCTAAAACATTTTCCATGTAGCAGGTTTTTTTTTAGAGGGAGCGATCTATGGAAATCAGGATAGAAAAATAAGAATAGATATGATTAAATTGTGGGATTTAAGTTAAATATGCTGTAATAGCTCCTTTGCTGGGAGTATCACTAATTGAATACATTTTATATTTTTTTGCCTGATTTTGTTTGATATTATTAAATAATTCTGTAGTGACTTTTTTTTATATAAAGCTCTTACTGCTCAAACCTAAAAAGCATGTGAATTTCATTATGTAATACTTGCCTTTGTATCTGTTAAACAGTTAGCACTATCTCCTGACATCTTTCTCAGCTATACTTCTTGTATTCTGAACTCATCTTCTTGGTCGCCTTTTGGTTCCTTATTTGTGTGATGCTCCATCTGGCCCCAGGGCCTTTGCACCAGCTGTTCATTCTGTGTGGTTGTTCTTTCTGTCTCTCTTCACTCAGTAACTCCTGCTCATTTTCCATATTTTAGCTTAGTTGTTACTTCCATGAGAAATCTTTCCTTACATTCTTCATCAGGTTAGACACCACTACTCATTTAATAAATATTTGAGTGGCTACAGTAGGCCAGGCAGATTTCTAAGACTGGGGATATAAACAGACAAGGTTCTTTTCTGTGATGCTTTCATTCAAATGAAGAGACACATGTGTGTGCATGCACGACGCCTCCCCTGAAAGAAAATCCAAATAAACAAGAAAATTAGCAGAGACAAGTAAAATGTAGGTAATTAAACTAAGGCAAGTGAGTGGATGCCACCTAAGATTAGGAGAGAAAGTATCATTCAAACTGAGATCTGAATGACAAGGTGAGATCCACAGCAGAGCATTTCAGACAGAAGGAATTAGTGCAAACAGCCTGAGGCAGAGAAGGTGGGAGAGTGGTCTGACTGAGGTTATAGAGGGAAGGAATGGCTAGATTGCTTAAGTGTTTGTCATTCAAGGTAAGGGCATAGGTTTTTATTCTGTGTGAAAATGGGAAGCCATTGAAAGGCTTTTTGCAGAGGTGGGGGTTAGAGAAATGGGAATAATTTGGTTTACATTTTAGAAATAGTCTTCCATGTAGATTGTGAAGGAGCAAGAGTGCTAACAGTTGTTATGAGCCTGTTGCAGTAGTCCAGGTGAGAGATGGTGTACTGATTACAATTGTTATTTGTAATTATTTATGTGATTATTTGATTGATGTGTCCCTCACTAGACTGTAAGTTCTATGAGTGTGACATTGTCTTTTTTGCTTAAAGTTGTATTCCCAGTGTTTAGTCCAGAGCCTGGCACTGTATGGGCACTCAGTTACCTAGTACCTGAATGACTAGATAGGGATTGTGAAAAACAATGAATAAGATGTAGTCCATAAATGTTGACTTAACTATCAATTCAGTGTTTTCCTTATATCACATGTAGAAAATAGATGTGTGTATAATGGCCAAAGGAATTCTTATAGGTAGCAGAAAACAATTCATAAAGCATAATATCAAGGTCCTTGGGTATTCAGATTGGAGTTACAAGTCCTTTACTCTGATTCTGACAGTGGAACTACTGCAAGTTAGTTAAGTGGGAGGTATTTTCACAGGGAATCTGTGAGAAAATTGGATAGTCAAAAAGGATAGCACGTGAATTATAAGCACATGATGTTGCTGAAACTGTTGAGGTTCTTCTGTCTTAATCGTGTTAATGTATGGGTAGAATCTTACACTGAATATATACAGAAGATGTTTTAAAATGCTTAATTTTAAAAAACAAAGACATCCGACTGTGACTCATTTAAGGTAGACCCCACTTACTATAATGAGGCAGTTGAAAAGGTCCATGACGTTGACTTCCACAGCTTTGGTGTGGAACTAGCAACACAACAAATTTAGTGTTTTCCCTTTCTCTATCTTTATAGACAATGGTGGAAGAGTTTGAAACCTTTAAATAATTTTCCTTCAACAGTGGGACACATAATTAGGAGGAGCTTAAAGCATTTTAGAGCTCAAAATTATATCTAGACTAAGATTCAATTATTCTTGGGGTTGCAGTAAATTTAAATGGTTTAATTATTAGCCTCTAGGTCATGGTTGATTGGTTTGCAAATGATAGGTTTTTCTGCCAGAGAGAGTCAGCTTAAAAAAAGAGAAAATTTAGACAGCACATGTAAAAATCCTGCATTGTAGGAAGGAGGAAATTTCTTAGGCTAATGCATTTAAGGATTCTACTGACTTTACTACTTTATTTAGTAGTAAAGTGAACATCCACTGTGGGTGAGACACAGTGCTGGGCACTGATGTCCCAAAGATGACCACCTTCCTGGAAATAACAGTGTGGTGACTGGTCATGGCACTAGAGTGTGATGTGGGGGGCTTATGATGCCCCTGGAAGCAGATAGGTGAGGCCTCTAAACAGGATTGGGGGATATTTAATACCTGTGCTGAATGAGGGATGGCCTAGGCAAAGGGGCAGGCATGGCACTGGTTAGAGTGGTAAGAGCAAGTCAAAGAACTGGGAAGAGGGAACCAGAAGCTAGAATTCCAGAGAGAATGTGGCTTCTTTTAGAGATTAGGTAGAGTTGTAGAGGGGATGAAAAGAGGTGGAAGGGAAAGAGGTAAGAGATGTGGCTGGGAGGAAGGCAGAGGTCAGATTAGGAAGACATTAAAATATTTTCAGCGGAGGAGTAAATGATCAGATTTGGGTTCTAGGAAATCTCTCTAGGTGATGCATGTACACTTTTCAAAACCATAGCATTCTTTTTCCTGTTTTGAGTATCATGTATAGACATAGCATTATTTTTAAGTAAAGTTTGTCACGGAAAGTTAACATGCATGTAGAAAAGTATACAAATCACGAGTTTATATAGCTCCATGCATTTTCACAAAGTAAGCCACCTTTGTAATCACTATTCACATCAACAAAATAATATATCATCAGCACCCCAGAATCCATCCATTGCCTTCTTTCGGTCATTACCTGCTCCCAAAAGGTGACCACTGGTTTGAATTCTATCACTATTTATACTTTTGCCTATTTTAAAACTTAGTACAAATGGAATCATAGAGATCTGGATTATTTCCAGAACATTCTTACACGTTATGTGAGCATTTCTGTTGAGTGTACACCTAGGATTGGAACGGGTCATCAGTTATGTGAATGATTCACCTTTGATACTGCCAAGCAGTTGCCCAGAGCGCTTGCACCAGTTTACATTCCCAGCGTCAGGATATGAAAGTTCCAGTTGTTGCTAATTCTTACGTGCACTTGATATTGTCAGTTTTAATGGTGGGTGAAAAGCAGTATCTTGTTGTGGTTTTTATTTGTGCTTTCCCAATAAGTAATTGTAAGTGCGGGGAGAGGAAATCCCGGGGCAAAATACCTCTAAAAACCGAAATCAGTCAAAGGGAGAAATAACGTTTAAAACCCATTTATTGCTCACAAACTGCAGTCCAGGGCCTTCTCTCTCCCCTGCTCTGGAAGAAGCCAGCCTGCAAGTAAGCCAGCCCCCTCCCCTTAACCTCTCAGGTTCAGACACGCCCTCAGTTGCCCAGGTAATTACCCATTGATGTGGAGATGACCTTCTCTCCACCCCTGAGGATATGTAAATGCACTAAAGCCAGGTGAGATATTCTGGAAATGTTACAATTTTACCCACAGTTAATGTTGAGCACTTTTCATGTTTTTTTGGCCATTTGGCTACCTCTTCAGTGAGATGCTGGTTCATGTTTTTTGCCCGTTAAAAAAAGGATTTTGTTGTTGTTCTTGATTTTTGTGGAATTTCTTATATTTTCCAGCTATAAGTTCTTTGTCAGATATGCATGTTGCAGATATCTTCTCATATGCTATGGTTTGCTTTTTAGTCTTGTAATGTTTCTTTGTTAAACAGGAAATTTTAAATGAATACCAATTTATAAATCTTTAGGTTAGTACTTTTTGGGTCTTGTTTAAGAAATTTTTGCTTGCCTTGAGATCATGAAGATACCAAGAAGTCTTGTTTTATGTTTTACATTTAGATTTACAGCCCTTTTTGAATTGAATTTTGTGTGTGGTGTGAGGTAGGGGGTCAAAGGTTTTTTTTATCTATTAAATCTCTTTCTTGACCTAGCATTATTTATTGTAAAACTTGTCCTTTCTTCACTGAATTCATTGGCACCCTTGTCATAAATAATCATGTGACATGAATCAGTTTCTGTATTCTGTCCTATTAGGCTATTTGTCTAATAAAATGCCTTAAATTATTATACTCCTGGTCTCCGCTAGTGTAAATCTTTCAATTTTGTTTTTCTTCTTGATTTTTCTCTTGGCCTTTTTTTGATGCTTAGCATTTACATATACATTTCAGAATCATCTTATTAATTTTCTACAAAAAAATGGCTAAGATTTGATTAGGATTGCATAGAATGTGTAGATCAATTTGAAAGAGTTGACATCTTTACACTATTCAGTCTCTTAATCAATGAACACAGTATAGCTGTCTGTCTAATCAGGTTGTCCTGAATTGCTCTAAGAAATATCTCAAATTTTCTCTCTACCTTTCTTGCGCATTTTCATTAAGTTGATTCTTTCTGTTTTTATAACAAATGACATGTTTAAAGTCTTATTTTCTAATTTTTTGTTGCTTGTATATATAAATACAATAGATTTTGCTGTGTTGACCTAGATTCCAAAGATTTTGCTACATTCACTTCTTAGTCCCAATAGTTTTTCTGTAGAATTGATTGGATTTTCTATGTGCATAATCATTTGATGTGATAGTTTTATTGTCTCTTGTCCAATTCTTAAACCTTTTATATACACACATACTCTGATTTTTGAGTTGTTTCTTTTATAAGCAACATACAGTTGGATTGGGCTTATTTATCTCAGCTGACAGTCCTTTGAGAAGTAAACTAATAATAGTCTATTTACATTTAAAGCAATTGATAATATATTTGGGTTGAAACTTACCCTTTTACTATTTGATTTCTAATTATCCCATCTGCTCTGTTCCCTTTTTCTCCTTTTCTTGTTTTTTTTTTATTATTAACCAAATATTTACTGTTCAATTTTCTTCTCTGTTGGTGTTTAATTGTATATCTTGTTATTCTTTTAGCCATTATCCTAGAGATTACAGCATCCATCCTTCACTTATGAATTTACTCTGAATTAGTACTTTAACCACTTCCCTCACAATGCAGGATTCTAAGGGTACTTTAACTCCATAAAACCCCCCTGCTCCCTTTTTGTACTGTGGCTGTCATTTATTTTAACTTCACATATGAATAAAACCACATGATATACTATTATTGCTGATTTATGCAGTTAGTACTTATTTATATTTACCATTTCTCTTCATTCCTTCATGTAAGTCTGTGTTTCCCTCTGGGATTATTTTCCTTCTGCTGGAAGAACTCCCTTTAGTATTTATTTGTATTTCTATTTGAAATTTTCTTTATTTTGTTTTAATTCTTGAAGTGTTTTTTACTGCTTGTAGCATTCTAGGTTCTCTGTTTCAGTGCTTTAACATGTAATTTCATCATCCTTTTTCCTTTACTATTGTTGTTTAAGAAATCAGCTGTCAGTCTCATTGTTGGTCCTTTGAAGATATGCTTTTTTCTCTGTCTGCTTTTAAAATGTTTTTCTTTGTCTTTGGTATTGAAGAGCTCTATTACAATGTGCCTAGGCACAGATTCCTTACTGTTTATCCTGCTTGGGGACCAGAGTGCTTCTTGCATCAGTTTTAGAATATTGGCAATTATCTCATCAGGTATCACTTCTTCCGGTGCAATCTTACTCTTCTCTTCCTGAAAGTATAATTTTATGTATGTTAGATCTTTTCACTATGTTCTCTTTGACTCTTAAAAGACTTTTCTGTATTTTCCATTGTCTTCTCCTCTTTGCTTTAGTTTGGAGATTTTCTTATGATTTATCTTCTAGTGCATTAATGTTCTCTTCATGTTTAATCTGCTCTTAAAAATATCTACCGAATTTTTATTATTACAGCTTTATTGAGTTATAATTTAGATGCTATAAAATTCACTCATTGTAAGTATACAATTCAATGATGTTAGTTAAATGTATAGGGTTCTGCACCATTACCACAAGCCAGTTTAGAACATTTCATCCACCCCCAAAATTCTCTGGAGCCCATTTGCAATTTCTGCTCCTATCCCTAACCCCAGGCAACCACTGTTTCTATAAATTCGCCTTTTCTACTCATTTAATGTAAATTGAATCATACAATATGTAGTCTTTTGTATCTGACTTCTTTCACTTAGCATAATGATTTTGAAACTTATAAAGCTTCTTCATATTATAATATGCATTGGTATTTTATTCCTTTTAATTACTGAATAGTATTAACATATGGATATATTTCAGTCTGTTTATCCATTCATCAGTTAATGAAAATTTCAATTGTTTTCAGTTGGCTACTATGAATAATGCTGCCATGACAGTTCATGTAATTGTTTGTGTAGAAATATATTTTCATTTCTCTTGGGTAAGAGAATTGGAGTAGAATTTCTGGGTCATATGGTGGATGTATGTTTAATTTTTTAGGGAGCTACCAAACCACCATTTTCTAAAGTGGCTGTAATGTTTTGTATTCCCACCAGCAATGTATGAAGGTTTCAGTTTCTCCACATCCCTGTGAACAATTATTGATTGTAGCCATTCTAGTGGATGTATAGAGTTTAATTTGTAAGTTAATTTGCATTTCCTAATGAGGAATAATGTTGAGCACTTTTTTATGTTCTTATTAGGCACTTGTATGTTTTGTTTGGCAAAATGTCTATTCAGTTCCCTTGCCCATTTTTTAATTGGGTTGTCTTTTTATTGATCTGTGAGAGTATTTTATATATTCTGGACACAGGCCTTTTATCAGATTTATGATTTTCAAATATTTTCCATAAATCTGTGGATAGCATTGTAACTTTCTTAATGGTGACTTAAAAGTGCCAAAGATTTTACTTTTGATGAAGTCTAACTTATTATCTTCTATGGCATGCTTTTATTGTTGTACTTAAGAACTTATTGACTAATCTGAGGTTTTCTGTATTTTCATGAGATTTTTCTATATAGTGATTTTCTATATTTTTCCCTAGATTCATAATTCTAACAACTACACTTAGGTCTGTGATCCATTTTGAACTTATTTTTGCATATGGTGTGAAGGAAAGATCTGTTTGTGTGTTTATCTAGCTGTCTGTTTATTTGTAGATGAGAATCCAATCACTTGCCAGCACCATTTGCTGAAAAAGACTATAATTTCACTGAATTAATCTTTGTCAAAAATCAATTGACAATTAATGTGTTTATTTCTGGACTTTCACTCCTATTTGTTTTATGTATGTATGTAGATATCCATCCATTCATCCTCACTTTGTATCACATTGTAGTCTTACATTAAAATTTGAAATTAAGTAGTATAAATCTTCCAGTTCTGTTCTTCTTTTACAAAATTGTTTTGGTTATCCTAAGTCCCATATAAGTTTTAAGATAACTTTGCCAATTTCCACAAAACAAAACAGAAAAAGCCTACTGGGATTTTGCTAGAGATTGTACTGAATCTGTAGCTCAATTTGGTTAGCTTAATAGTTAGAATTGCTATTTTAACAACGTTGAATCTTCCAACTCATGAATATGGAATGTCTCCATTTGTTTAGATTTTTAATTTCCTTCAGTAATATTTTGTGGTTTTCAATGTGTAAGTCTTGCACTTTTTTGTTAAACTTATTCCTAAATATTTTATTCTTTCTGGTATTATTATGAATGAGGTTGTTTTGTTAATTTCACTTCAGATTGTTGCTAGTATGTAGCATACTAGCTAGTTTATAACTGATATGAAGAAATGCGGTTGATTCTGTGTGTGTTTCTGTATCTTGCAACCTTGCTAAATTCATTTATTCTAGGAATTGTCTATGGGTTGCATATTATATTCTACATATATAAAATAGCAATCTGCAAATAAAAAGGTTTGTTTCTTCCTTTCAAATCTGAATGCCTTTATTTCTTCTTCCCTTAATCCCTCCTTCCTTATTTCCTTCCCGTTTCCCTCCTTCCTACTATACTTTTTTTCTTATTATAGTAGCCAGAATTTCCACTACAGTGTTGAATGAAAGTAGCAGAAGTGGACAACCTTGCCTTGTCTAGTGTCAAAAACAGACATCCTTGCATTGTTCCTGAACTTTGGAGTAAAAGCATTCAGTCTTTGAACATTATGTATTATGTTAGCTGTAGTTGTTTTCATAGATGCCCTTTTGTTTGCTTGAGGAAGACCCTGTCTCACTTAGTTTGAGAGTTTTTAAAAATTATCAGTGAGTGTTAGATTTTGTTAAATATATTTCTGCATGTGTTGATCATGTGCTTTTCCCATTTATTAATATTTATTAACTAATAGTTTATTCCATTAATTTATTTTTGAATTTTAAACCAACTTTTGTTTTTGAATTTTTAACTCAACCTTTGTTGAGAAATATCTCACTTGTCCCAGCCATAATTCTCTTCCTGTGTTGCTGAATTCAATATGCTAGTACTTTCAAAGAGGATTTTTTGTTTCTGTATTTATGATGAGTACTGGTCTCTGGTTTTCTTGTGATATCTTTTTCTGGCTTTGGAATCAAGGGAATACTAGCTCATAGAATGAGTTGGAAAGTACTGTCTCCTTCATTTTCTGAAAGAGTTTGTGAAGAGTGGGCTTTATTTCGTCTTTAAGTGTTTGATAGAGTTCACTGGTGGAGCCGTGTCCTTTGTGTATATTATGATAATTTGATGATTTATGTCTCCTATTTTATTAGAAGTTTAATTAACTTAGTTTAACCTAGTTGGTTTGTCAATTTTGTTGATTTCTCCTTTACAAACTAACTTTTAATTTCAGTGGTGTTCTCTATTGTTTTCTGGTTCATTGATTTTCTTTCTAATATTTATTATTTACTTCCTTTCATTTGCTTTGGGTTTAGTTTATTCATCTTTATCTGGTTTCTTAAGGTGGAAGCATAGGTATTGTTTAAGACCTTTCTTCTTTTCTGATATAGGTATTTATAGCTATAAACTTTTGTCTCTGTATTGCTTCAGTACAACCCATCAATTTTGGTATGTTGTACTTTCATTTTCTTGCAGTTCAAGATATTTTTAAAGCTCTTGATTTCTTCTTTGATCCTTGGGGCTCTTAGAAAGGTGTCTTGTTCAAGTTCCAAATATTTGAGATTTCCCCAGATTTCTTTTTGTTGTGGATAGCTAATATATTCCCATTGTGATCATAGAATATACTTTATCGATTCAATCTTTAATTTCTTGTGACCTGTTTTGTAGCACAGTATATGTTTTAGCCTGGAGAATGTTCCATGTGTGCTTGAAAAGAATGTGTATTCTATGGTCATTGAGTAGAATTTTCTACTAATATCAGGTCAAGTCGGCAGATAGTTTTAAGTGTTGCCAATCATTGCTGATTTTTGTTCTAGATGTTCTACCAGTTACTGAGAGTGAGTTACTGAAATCTCCAGCTGTTATTGCTGAATTGTCTATTTTTCCTCTCATTACTATCAGATTTTGCTTTTTAATTGTTAGGTCTTCCTGATGTATTAACAGTTTTATCATTATGAAATGTCCCTCTTTGTCTCAATATTTTTTGCATTATAATGTTTTGGTATTAGTATAGCCATTTCAGCTTACTTATGTTTGCTGTTAACATGATATATTTTTCTCTAGTTTTACTTCCAATTTGTTTGTATGTTAGAACCTGAGGTGTGTCTCTTGTAGAGAGCATCTAATTCGGTGTGTTTTTTTTTATCCAGTCAGTCTGTGCTTTTTGAGTGGAATGTTCAGTCCATTCACCTTTAATGTACTTATTGATATGATTTTTGTCTGCCATTCTGATAGGGCAATATTTACAAGGTCAGCAGTCTAGTCCAGGTGGCTCCCTTCTGCTTCTCTTCTTTAGCAAAGACAGCAGAAACTCCCGTTTCCCCCCTCCCCTTCACTCCACCACCAGGCACTCACTCCCCAACTCCCTCTTCCCCTTGCTTGCTGCCTACTTGCTGCTGTGTATGGAAAAATGTTGCAGATACGGAAGCAGGAAGGTATATATTGCTCCCCTTGCCTTGGTTCGGGGCTCAGACCTTGGGAGATTACTCCCCGCTGAGCCCGCCAGGGTAAAATAAACCTCAACCCTTAAGAACTCTAAGTGCTGCTTGGTTCTTTCATCAGCGATCCAGTCCAGATTTTTCAGGTTTTTCTGTAATAGTTCTACTACTTGTGTCCTGTTTATCTCCTATTTAATACCTCTCTTCCTCCTTGACTTCCTTTTGTGTTAACTATTCTTTACTGGACTGTTTTAATTTGTCGATTTTTAAACTATACTTTGTTTTTTTTTTTGGTGTTGTCTTCTTAGTGGTTGCTCTAGGGATTACAATATGTGTCTTAATTTATAGCAGTGTACTTCAGATTAATAGTAATCCAATTCCAGTAAAATAGAGAAATTTTGTTTCAATACATCTCCTTTTCCTCCCTCTTCCTTTAGGTTCTTATTGGCATATATATTACATATATATGTGTGTGTATATACATATATGTATATATATAGATAAATATACAAAGCTAAATCACAACTCTAAATATTTAAAGCCCAACAATGTTATAATTATTGCTTTATACAGTTTTATGTGTTTTCAAGAAGATAAATGAAAAATATGTATTTTTGGAACATTTTATATTTGCCTACATATTTAGCATTTGGAATACTTTTCATTTCTTCTTGTCAGTTCTAATTTATGTCTGATGTCATTCTCTTTCAGCTTGAAGGACTTCCTTTAGTATCTAGGAACAAATTCTCTCAGACTTTGTTTACCTGGGAATATCTCTTTCCTCCTTCATTTTTGAAGGATAGTTTTGCTCAACTGGTTAGCAACTGATTGTTTTTTCAACACTTCTATATATGTCATCCACTGACTTCTGCCCTGTGTTTCTGTTGAGAAGTCAACTGCTAATTCCATTGTCCCTTTGTATGTGATGAATGGTTTTTCCTCTTGCTGCTTTCAAGATTTTATCTTCCTCTTTGTCTTTCAGCAGTTTGACTGTGATGTGTCTTTGTGTGGATCTCTGTATTTATCTTACTTGGGGTTAATTGAGCTTTTAGATTTGTAGATTAGTTTTTTACATTAAATTTGGGAATTTTTTTGGCCAGTGTATCTTCAAATATTTTTTTCTACCCTTTTCTCTCTCTCCTTTTCATCTGAGTCCCCCATTGCATGCATATTGGTATATTTGATGTTGTCCCATAGGCCTCTTGGGCTTTGTTTTTTGTTTTTTTCTTTTTTTTAAAAACTTTTTTCTCTCTATTCTTCAGATGAGATAATATCTTTTTTTTATTAAGGTATCATTGATATACACTCTTATGAAGGTTTCACAAGAAAAACAATGTGGTTATGCACCCTTATTATCGAGTCCCCCCCCATACCCCACTGCAGTCACTGTTCATCAGGGTAGTAAGAGTATCTTTTTATCTCTCTTAATAGTACTGGTTATTTCTTTCACCATATCAAATGTAGCATTGAGCCCCTGTGCTGAATTTTTTATTTCCATTATTATAATTTCAACTGCTGAGTTTCTATTTGGTCCTTTAAAAATAACATCTCGTTATTGAGATTTTCTATGTGTACAGTCGCTGTTGTCATACTTTCCTTTAATTCTCTCAACTTAAAAAAAAGTTTTATAAATGCATTTGTAATAGCAGGGTAAGGCTCTTTGCTAAATATGACATCTGGGATCATTCAGAGACAGTTTTAAAAAATTTTTTTAAATTTTGGTGTCATTAATACACAATTACATGAGCAACATTGCAGTTACTACATTCCCCCTATTATCAAGTCCCCCCCACATACCCCATTACAGTCACTGTCCATCAGTGTGGTAAGGTGCTACAGAATCACTACTTGTCTTCTCTGTGCTATACTGCCTTCCCTGTGCCCCCCACAACACATTATGTGTGCTAATTGTAATGCTCCTTTAGAGACAGTTTTTATTGATCACGTTTTTTTTTCCTGAGTATGAGACACACTCTCTTGTTTCTTTGCATATCTCAACATTCTTTTATTGAATACTGGATATTTTGAATAATATATCATAGCAGCTGTGGATTGTGATTTATTTTTCCCTGAGGGCGGTTATTGTTTTATTTTACTTGTGATTAGTAACTTAACTGGCCTAAATTTATGAGGTCTGTCTCTCCATAATATGCAGCTGATGTCTCTGCTCAGTTCTTTTGCTCATCTTTTATTTTTTAAGCTTGGCTTCCTAGGGATCTTTACTGCGTCTGCATAACTGAAGGTTCAGCCAAAGATTAGTCAGAGTTTGTGCTCAAATATCTCAAGCCCATTAAGTTCCACTGTCTACAGTTAGATGTGCATGTAGTGGTAGTGGTGGTGGTGGTGGCAGTCCATTCAAAGTTCAGGCTATTTTCAAATCTTCCCTCTTTTTACCTCCATGGGATATCCTTTGGTCTACTTGATGCATGCATTCAGGCTCTGTTGGCTCTGTGTGGCACTCACGTCTTTACAATACACGTGCTCACCCTCTGGTTAACCCGGGCTATGTGGCGAATTTTTCAAGCCTTCTTTGACTGTTCTTTCGAATACCGTGTCTGCCTAGTCTGTCAGGCTGTGGCTTTGCCCCAAACAATTGTCGTCTTAGGCTCGGGAAACGACTTTATTTTCCTGTGACGGAGATCTCCACTTTAAATAGTAATTTCATTAAAAATAAGCCTCCTGACAGTAGCAAGAAGCTGCTGTTTCTCAGACTTGGTTATGCCCTGATTGAACTGCCATGCTGAAGGGGGGTATGGGTGACGGGAGCAGCTCAAGACAAGAGTACTAAGGGTGTGTGTGTTAACCTCACCCAAAGTCAAGTTATTTTCGTGAGTAAAAGCTTCTTAGTCTGTTGTATGCTGAAATTTCCAGAGTGCTGAAGTGATTGTTTTTGACACTTTTGAGCATTATTTATAGTTGCTTTGTGGGGAGATTTATCAGCTTTCTCACTCCATCAAGCCAAAGTGAATCTGTTCTAGTTATTGGACTTTTGAGATTTATAATCTTTATTTGATTCTTACTTTTTTCTTTTAAAAACGAATTTTAGTTCTCTGGTAAAATTTTTGGTATCTGTTTTCTTGAACATATCAATTATAGTTACGTTAAGCCCATGTCTGGTAAGTTCAGTATTTGGATCACCAGTGAGTCCCTGTCTATTGTCCAGCCACCCTGACTCTGCTCCAGAGTTTGGTTACTTGGTCTTGTCCCTAAAAATGCAGGATGTGTTTTATAGAATGTCAGACAGTGTGTTTAAAAAAATTGTAGAAGCTCTGGACGATGTTCTCTTAATGTTAAAATTAAGAGTGCACTTATTTTTCTTATAAAAGACAGAGTATCCGTAACCTAGTTTGATTCAGTCTAGGATTGAAAAGATTTGAGTCTGAGTTTCATTCATTTTGAGGACTATTTTACTTTTGTTTTTCTTTATGCCTAGAGAATAGCCTTTTAGAGATCTCAGCTGAAAACCTGAGATTTACTGGGGCCTTCTTCTTTGGTGACAATAACTCCAGAAGGGACACTGTTCCTCACCAAACCTTTGAAGCCGAAATCAGTCAAAGGGAAAGATAAAGTGGGAGAAACTCGTTTATTGCTTACAAGAAGTCATCTACTCCTGCTTGCCCGTGTCTCTCCCCATCCTGGCTGGGAAGAAGCCAGAAGAAAAACCCACCTCTCTGTCAGGGCAGCCACACACTCCACTCTTCCTTCCTCCTTGTGAGTACCTATTGATATGGAGATGACTGCTTCTCTCCACCCCTTGTAAATATCTATTGATGTGGAGATGGACTGCTTCTCTCCACCCCTTGTAAATATCTATTGATGTGGAGATGGACTAAAGCCAGGCAAGAGATTCTGGAAATATTGCAGTTTTACCCACAGTGACCCTGAGCTCTACTTACTTTCTTCTGGGCACTCAAATCTACCACAAGGTCTGCTTAATATTTTAACCTCATATATGCCATTTTCTTAATGGTTTCCTGGCTTCTTATGTTATGCAACCTAGGACTTGAAAAGGAGTCTTATGTACAATTTGGTCTTGCTTCTCTGTACTTCTATTTTCTTTGGAATCTTGGCTTCTCCAGTTCCACCTGCATTGGTAAACTGGAACTCAAATTTTTGAGCACATAGTGCAGTGTACCAAAATTCTGAGGTACTGCTTTCTTCTTGGCCTCTTGGCCCCCAAGTGTGCACAGACATTGGCAAATGCCTTCATGATCAAAGTGGTGGAGAGTGTCAGGCTCACTTCAGTGCATTTACTTTCCCTCCAAGATTATGGACTCTCAAGTTCTGGTTGCTTTGGTTGCTTTCTAAGAACTTGAACGATTTTTGCTTTTGTAAATTTTACTCAACTTTTCTTCACGGTAGGGTTGGTCTGATAAAAACTACTTCACACTTCATGTAAGTAGAGCTCTAAAAGCCTTCTTTAGTGTCTTTATTTGACTTAAGTTGACAGAGATGATCATGCACTTTTTTCTCTAGATTCTGGTCTTGAATAATTAAGGACTTTCTTCAAGGTACAATGAGTAGACAGGAAAGATTAAAAAATTATCTTGCAAAATTTGAAATGGGAAATTCTACTTAATATATGTAAACTGTTTTGCATAAAAAGATAAACTTACCTGTGGTATTATAATATTGGTCTTTTGAATGCTTTCTTTTGAACCAATTAGTTCTTATTATTTATTACAGTAAAATCAATTAAATAGGACAATTTTACAAAAATTTGATAATGACTTTTAGTGTAAATTTTTATTTGTAATTTGTGTGACATTAAGACCAACTTTACTTGAGTTTATTACTAGGAAAACAAAAATAAACTTAATTCATTAATGTTAGATTTTTTTTTAGTGTGATGTGTAAGTCTGGGGAGATGAAATCTGGGGCAAAATACCTCTAAAAACTGAAATCAGTTAAAGGGAGAAATAAAGTTTAAAACCCATTTATTGCTCACAAACTGCAGTCCAGGGCTGTCTCTCTCCTCTGCTCCAGAAGAAGTCAGCCCGTAAGCAAGCCAGCCCCCTCCTCTTAACCTCTCAGGTTCAGACATGCCCTCAGTTGCCCAGGTAATTACCCATTGATATGGAGATGAGCTTCTCTCCACCCCTGAGGATATGCAAATACACTAAAGCCAGGCAAGATATTCTGGAAATGTTACAATTTTACCCACAGACCACCTCTCCAGAAAGCTCACCTTACAATCTACTCATTCCCCTTCTTCAGCAATGGTCCCTGGGTGAGAAAACTGGAGCATTGTGACCAGACTAATATATAGCAACAATAGCAAGAGCAGTAAAATTATGACACTCCCTCAATTTGGAGGATTCATCTAAGTTCAAAGTCTTATGCAGATTAAGTCCATAGCTTGTCCATTCCATAGGCAGGCAGTAGCTGAGGGTTCAGAGTAGTCATCAGTCAGGGGGCGCATTCAGGCCACAAGGACTGTAGCAGAAAATAACCTTAAGGGCGATAAGATACGTGTTTTAATGACACCAGCATAGGCAAATCTTGTCCATCAGGTAGGATACATGCAAGAGAGTGGTCTTGTAACAAAACAGTGGCAGGAATGATATCTCATCCTGGTCTAGTATACCAGACTTTCACCCCCCCTCCCTGTGGGAGTTACAGATGGGTCGATACATAGGGCTATGGGAGGTACATGCACTGGCCATAAAGATAAAACAAAACTTCTTCGCAAGATGCTCTTACCTCCTGGATGTTTTGGAGACACTACCGTGACCTTTGGGGGCCACTCAGCTGTTACTCCAGAAATACACATGAGGCCTTTCCCCGCAAGGCGCCAGTAGGG
Source organism: Smutsia gigantea (assembly GCA_032199065.1). NCBI lineage: Eukaryota > Metazoa > Chordata > Mammalia > Pholidota > Manidae > Smutsia > Smutsia gigantea. The sequence continues at coordinate 62,248 of JAVSCE010011249.1, forward strand.
CCAGCCATCGCTGGTCCATGTGTCAAAATGTCCAGGGCCAGGACCATTCAACAGTGTCTCCAGGGCTTAATGCAGTGGGGGCTGGCAGCAGGGTGTTGCTCTGCTGGCCATATCCTGGCTTCAACAACTCTTCTTTAGTTTGGACATACAAGTGTATAGGAGAGGCAGCAAGGTGTGTGAGCATATCCACAGGGCTCAAGGCTACTTTACGTGGCTTCTCATTCAAACGCCACAGCACTGGCCATAGGCGAACTGACCAACCCCATAGACTATTGGTGTCTGACTTCAGGCTAGATCTCAGCAAACCATTGTACTTTTCTATTATGCCTGCCCCAGTAGGATTATATAGTACATGAAATTTCCACTTTATTCCTAATTGCTGCACCCACTGTTGTAAAGCATGTCCAGTAAACTGTGTGCCTTGATCTCTTTTAATCACCTGCGGCCGGCCATAGGCTGCAAAGAGACCCTCCAGGCCACTCTTCGTGGTTTGTTGATCTGCACAACGTGCAGGAAAAGCAACCAATAGTTCGGTAGCCGTGTCCACATGTCATGGCATACCGATATCCTTCTGACATGGGCAGAGGCCCAATATAGTCTATTTGCCACCTGACAAGGGGTATTGGCCCCCTTACTATTGTCCCATGTTGCTGTGGGACTCCGGGCTCTGCTGGCTTATTCACAGGTCAATGGCAAGCCCCCACTGATGGGTTACAGCCCACATTGTCTTTTGCCCCACATGCAGCAAACACTGGTTCAGCCACTGGGCCACATCACAGGGAGGCTTTCCTTCTAGCCAGTGCACCTGGGCCAATGTGTCTGCTTCATCATTCCCTGGGGATGCCAAAGGCAAATGGCCAGTCACATGATATACAGTAACAGTCTTAGTTTGACCAGAGGCCCATAGGTCTTGCCACAATTCTTGCTCCCAAAGGGGCTGGTGACCAATCATCCAGTTGGCATGGTACCATGTCAGTAGCCACAGGGTCAAGCCCCATTAGATGGCCCAGCTGTCAATGCAGACAACTATGGGGGAAGGCCCCTGGGTGATCACAAACCATACTGTCCTCAACTCAGCCCATTGACTGCTCTTCCCCTCTCCTTCCTCCATCCATATTGTCTCAGTCTTAGGATGGAAAGCCACAGCCCTCCACTTCGGGGGCTGCCCATGACTGGAGCCATCTGTGTACCAAGCATCTTCAGGTATAGGGGCTTTTCTGTCCTGATAAGGAGTCTCGGCTACCAAGCCAAAGCAAGTTCTTCCTGCTTCCCACTGGTATAAGTCACTGGCCCCAGTAACCGTTGGAGTTCTTCACTTAAGGGGCTAGTAGAGAGGGTGCTGTGCTGCTGTATATATGCGCCCCATTTGACCAGTGTAGGTGTCTGTGCCATGCCACTCCATGGCCTTCAGGTCCAGTCTTGCACCCACCCCATGATGGCATAGGTGGTTATTACCTTGGTTTGAGCTGTTCCAGCAATGGGCTCCATAGCCAGCAAGGCGTGGTACACAGCAGCCAGTTGCTTCTCTGTCAAGGTATACCGGACCTCTGCTCCTTTCCATAGTTGTGACCAGAATCCAGTAGGTTGACATGTCTGTTCAAGCCACTGCCAAAGACCTCATCCATAACCATCTTTGGTTACATGAACATCTAGTTCACAGGGCCTTGATGAATCCATTACATTCAAGGCCGGTATGGCCTTGACTGCCCGCTTGGCAGCAGTAAAAGCAGCTGCACGTGTCTCATCCCAGTCCCACCTGATGCCCTTTCATACCAACCGGTATAAGGGCTTCAGAATTTGTGCCAAGTGCGGGATAAACACTCTCCAGTAGCCCAAAAGACCCCAAAACTTTTGTAATACTGCCACAGTGGTAGGGGTGGGGAAAGTGTGGACCTTGTCTATAACTGCTGCAGGAACAACTTTAGTTTTACCCGACCAGACAATCCCCAAGAATTTCACAGACAAACCAGGCCCCTGGACCTTGGTGCTGTTCACAGCCCATCCTTTTTCCTGTAGATGTTGCAACAGTCTAGGAGTTGCCCCTTCTAAATCTGAAAGAGAATCAGATGTGAGCATAATGTCATCAGTGTAATGATACAGCTGCATCGTTTGGCCAAGTCCTGGGCTACAAGTCCATGACAGATGGTGGGATTGTGGAGGGATCCCTGTGGAAGGACAGTGAATGTCCACTGCTAGGCTTCCCATGTGAAGGCAAACTGTTCTTGGCTTTCCTGGGCTATGTCAATAGAGAAGAAAGCAATAGCAATGTCTACTACATGATATGTTCCCAGTTCGTGGCTGAGGGTGTCCAGAATGTCTGCTATAGAGGGGACAGCAGCATGCAAAGGGGGTGTGACTTCATTCAATTCCCTGTAGTCTGCAGTCATACACCAGGAGCCATCTGGCTTTCTCACTGGCCATATTGGGGAATTAAAAGAACTACGAGTGGGCTTTATGATGCCCACCCTCTCCAACTCCTGTAGAGTTTCTCCAATTTCCTTGTGTCCCCAGGCAATTTATACTGTTTAATATTTTTCACCTGCCAAGGTCCAGGCAGAGCTACAGGTGGGTGCTTAGCATGTCCCTCAGAACTGCCTTTACCACACGTACCCTCAGTCTGAACTCACCTGCAGTGGTCTGTAACCACAGGCCCTGCAGGATTATCTACCCCCAAAATATATTCAGGGATGGGAGAAATGTACATAATATACTCCTTTGGGGGTAAACGCCCTATCCCCAATGAGATTTGGGCTTTCTTCACTCTAATCGCCTTACCCCTGTAGCCATCTATCACAGCAGGGGTCCCGAGAAAACCCTCAGGGTTGCCATGAATCAAAGAACACTCAGCTCCTGTGTCCACCAGCGCCAGGACACGTTGTACATTCACAGGGGACCAATTAATTGCTAATTCTACATATAGCCTCTGGTCCCCACCATGTCCCCCAAGGTGGGAACCTTGATCCTCCCCTCAGTCGAACCGCGATGCCCAATGATCCTCCTGTGGGGGTGAGGGCTCAGGTGAATCCTGGATGCTGTCTCCCATGAAGTTTTGCAGGGACACAGGCCGGGCATGAGGCCTTGACTCTGGACTCCATGTCCTGGACCTCAGCGGCTGGAACTGCTGCTCTGGCTTTAATTGGTTCCACAGTTCTAACGATATTCTGTTGGGCCACCCATCGAATTTTTCTTTACTACCCCAGCCTTTATCAAATCAGCCCACATCTGGGTCCTCGAGACCTTCATGGGGCCTTTTGCACTTTTCCTTTCAGTCATGGCCTGTACTTCCCTCCGTGCCCTTATTGTTTCAACCTCCCCCAGATCTGCTAAAGTATGAGTAGCCTCACTTACGGGTTGCCCTAGGTGGGAGGGCAAGAGTATTCACTAGGGACCCAAAGAGAGATGTGGGAGCTGTATGCAGCACCAGGTCTATCATTCCTATAGTGAACACCTCCTCATCAGGGCCCTGGAGGTCCATATTATAGATGATGTTTTTCATACCCAATTCCTGTAGTACCTGTTGGAGCTCTGCATACGTTTTCCAACTACTGGGAAAATATGGTAAATCACTCTGATTAGGCCAAACTACGCTGATGGCAGCTGCCAGCCATTCCAGGAGTGTCTGATTCCCTGAGGCATGATGGGCATTTTGCAACTGCTGCCAGAGGGAAGGGTGTGTCGTCAGGGAAGCCATTCTACTCATATCAGTACCTGCCACAACAATGTTTTCCACCCCCATATCCCAGAGATGTAAAAGCCATGTAGGCAGAGATTCCAATGGCCTCTGTCCATACCAGACACTCATGTCCACCAGCTCATCCTGGGTATAGGGGCAGAGCATGGAGTGTTCCACAACCTGGGGAGGGGGCTGCTCTTCCCCCTGAGGAACCCATGGTTGTTTTGTTTTTATTTTCTTAATTATAGCTGGGTGGGCCTTTAAAACAGGTGAAGATGGTACCTCCGGGGGTGGCTTGGGTAGCAGATCCACCAATGGCCCCGCCTCCTCCTCTTCTCCCTCAGGCTTCTCCACCAAAGGCTCCTCCTCCACCATTTCTGGGGCTGAAGGCACCACTCTTTCCTCCCCCTCCCCCACGGCCTCCTGCAACGCAGCTTTTCCTGCCATCTCCCCCCCTCGCCGCTGCTAAGGAATCTTCTAGAAGCCTGACCTGCCTTTTCAGTAACTGTCTCTCTTCTTAAACAGCATTCCATAGGTTATCACCCAGCTCCTCCAAGCGATGCTGAAGTGTGTCTCTCTCCCACCTAAGTCCCTCAATAATCCTTTCTTTCTCCTGTATAACATTTTCCACTATCTTGATGAAAAGAGACCCTACGATGCCAGCCTCTACATGGCCCCCTAAGGTCTCCAAGCAGTCTTCCAACTCATGGAGGGCTAATTTTGCAGCCTCTGGTGTTTCCACCCTTCCCCAGTTCTGGGGAAGGCCACACCCCTCTAGGAGGTACTTTACCCTAGACCAGTTCCCCACTAGGGGTTCCCAAGTTGGAAGCTCCACAGCTGGGGGGATAATAACAGGTGAAGCGGCACCCTCTGCCCCTGCATCCACTGGGGCCTCCCCGCCATCCACAGGAACAGCCCTCCCAAAGGTCCCACCCATCACGACAGATTTCGGGTTCAGAGGCACCCTGCCGACTGCACCAGATGTAAGTGCGGGGAGAGGAAATCCCAGGGCAAAATACCTCTAAAAACCAGTCAAAGGGAGAAATAAAGTTTAAAATCTGTTTATTGCTTACAAACTGCAGTCCAGGGCCATGTCTCTCCTCTGCTCCTGAAGAAGCAAGCAAGCAAGCAAGCAAGCAAGCCCCTCCCTTTAAACTCTCAGTTTCAGACACACCCTTGGTTGTCCAGGTAATTACCCATTGATATGGAGATGAACTTCTCTCCACCCCTGAAGATATACGAATGCAGTAAAGCCAGGCGAGATACCCTGGAAATGTTACAATTTTACCCACAGATGATAATTCATCAATGTTAGATTTTTTTTTTAGTGCAATGACACAGAATGCTTAATTTTTTAATCCTAGTTTCTTTAGGATTTAATATTTTCCTTATATTATAGAAAATAAAAAAAAGTATTGAAAAGGAATTGGAAATTATTAGGTAAGATTAATCAGTTGTATCAAATATATCACTAGAGAGTGAAAGTGATTTATTGATGTGGGGGCAGTGCAGGTATGGGGCAGGGGCTATACAGGAAAATGCTGCACCTTTCTCTCAATTTTACTGTAAAACCTTAAGCTGCTCTAAAAAACCTGCAAACAATAATTAGCTCCACAGAAATTAAATTCACCTACTCTGATATACCAGTGTTACCCTGATATATTTCTGGATAAACCTTTTAATTATTAATTGTAAATTATTAACCTAACTCTGTTAGGTGCTACTTTTCTATATACCTCTGTAGGAAACAACCAATATTATGATAACTATAATGACCTTAAGTGTGTTTTTTTTTGATAGGCACTGATTTTGAATTAACAGAAACTCAAAAGTTGAGCCTGTAATATTTTAAAATAATATGTTTTCTTGTTCAGGTATTTAGTTTATGAATATAGTACACTCAAGAATAAAAAAGAGAGGGGTTAACATCCAAAATATATAAAGAACTCACATGCCTCAAAACCCAAAAAGCAAATAACCTTATTATAAAATGGGCAGAGGATATGAACAGACAATTCTCCAAAGAAGAAATTCAGATGGCCAACAGGCACATGAAAAGATCCTCCACATTACTAATTATCAGGGAAATGCAAATTAAAACCACAATGAGATATCACCTTACACCAGTTGTGATGGCCAGCATAGAAAAGAATAGGAACAACAAATGTTGGCAAGGATGTGGAGAAAGAGGAACCCTCCTACACTGCTGGTGGGAATGTAAATTAGTTCAACCACTGTGGAAAGTAGTATGGAGGTTCCTCAAAATCGAATAATAGAAATACCTTTTAACCCGGGAATTCCACTTCTAGGAATTTACCCTAAGAATGCAGCAGCCCAGTTTGAAAAAGACATATGCAGCCCTATGTTTAGCACAGCACTATTTACAATAGCCAAGAAATGGAAGCAACCTAAGTGTCCATCAGTAGATGAATGGATAAAGAAGAGGTGGTACATAAACACAATGGAATGTTATTCAGCCATAAGAAGAAAACAAATCCTACCATGTGCAACAACATGGATGGAGCTAGAGGGTATTATTCTCAGTGAAATAAGCCAAGCAGAGAAAGACAAGTACCAAATAATTTCACTCATCTGTGGAGCATAAGAACAAAGCAAAAACTGAAAGAACAAAACAGCAGCACACTCACAGAATCCAAGAATGGACTAACAGTTACCAAAGGGAAAGGGACTGGGGTGGGGGTGGGTGGGAAGGGAGGGAGAAGGGGAAGAAGGGGCATTAGGATTAGCACACATAATGTGTGTGGGGGGGGCATGGGGAAGGCAGCATAGCACAGAGAAGACAAGTAGCGACTCTATAGCATCTTACTATGCTGATGGACATTGACTGTAATGGGGTATGTGGTGGGGACATGATAATGGGGGGAATCTAGGAACCATAGTGTTGCTCATGTAACTGTATATTAATGATACCAAAAAAAAGTCAATAAAGGCAAAAAAAAAATAGAAAAGAGGAAATAAAGTGACTTTTTAGGAACATATGAAAGAACAATTTTCCCTGTTCTTTGACTTTTTCTAAAATTGTTATTTAGTAGATTAGTAGATATAAAATGAGCCTTGATACTGTTATAAATATTTAATTACATATAGGGGATACTAATGGCTACTTTATAGATGTCTAAATAGTGAAAGTTCTTTCTTAATTATAAAGTTCTTTAATTTCATTTTTCCAGTTAAGAAAGTGTATCCAATAACAGAATTTAAGTTAAAACTTGATAAAATTACCAAATACTGTATAATGTAAGACATTATTACTAGGCTCAGGGAGCTTGTTCCTGCTTTGCGGTCTATGATTTTTTGATGGAGATACTGAAATAGGACTTTTTACAGTAATAATTTATGCTACTAGATAAATGAATATTGAGATGCCAGTAGAACTGTGTACTACCAGCACTTATCTCATTGCCTTGAAACTGCTGTATTTTGCATATTTGCCTGTCCCTGCCACTAGATTGTGAGCTCTGTGAGGAAGGGCATGGCATCTTGCTCACTGTCAGATATATGCTATCTGGCACATAGAAGGTATTCACTGAATGGTGGCTAAGTAAATAATGTTAAAGAAAAATTTTGTACCAGACACTTGTTAAAAATGGCAAGGCATATTTTATTCAGTATTACTGCAGTAGAGGAGAGAGACATCAATGTAAACCAAGTTCAATACCACCAAAACAAAAGGCAGGCCTTTCAAATCCTGGGGTGTGCTAAAGGAGAGGCACTAAAAGTCTTTAAAGGGAGTTGGTCTATATAGTTAAGCAGTCTGGGTTTCTTCATTGTCACTTAATCTGGAGGAGAAGCAAACTTCTTATATCTCTAGGACAGGAGGTAGTTTTGTAAATTGGAGCAAGGTGCCCGCTGAAGTTAGGCTGTTACCCACAGGAACTAGGAGACTGGAGAGCTATTTCCCTAGATATTTGCATTTCATAGAGGTGGCTCTCAGGTCCTTGAGGAGACATTTCTGGGAGGTAGATGATTTATATCTCAAAGGGACAGGGAAAGGGTTTTTAATTGCAAGCTTGTTAAAGTAAGTGCTCTAAGAAAAGGGAAATCAGTGGCCTACAGTGAGGTTTTGGCTGGAACAGACAGTAAATTATTTTGGCAATATTGATCTTTCTCATGCAGGTATTTTAGGGATCTGGGGTCATTATTCTAGGAACATGGCCTCAGCAGATAGGAATTGTGCTGGTGTTTAAGTCTCAGTGCTGGGGTGGATGAAATTATTTGTGCTACAAGTTGTAGTTCTCATAGACCAAGGTTAAATGAAGCGTGGTTAAAGAAGGGACCAGAGGGGCCTGATCTAAAGTTTGCTTAAGGAGACAGCCTTTGTCAATAATACAGAGCAAAGAAGGATATTTTATGGATAGAAATCCAAGGTCAAACTAGTAATGGGGTAGAGATCAGGGATACCTAGAAGAATTTAATATCCAGAACTGGCCAGGGGAGAAGGAACTATGTTTATTTAACCACACATGTTACATCTGTTATTTTTATTTAATCCTTCTAATACCCCTGTGAGGTCTGTACTATCTCTGAATTGAATCAAGAGACAGAGGCTTAGACATTTTAAATAACATGATCAAGGTCATTTAGTTAGTGATTTGTGGAGTTGGGATTCAAACCCAGATTTTTATGATTTCAAAGTACAATACATGTTCAATACCTGATCATCAGCATGTTTTAATACTGTTACATAGTAACTTGCTTTTCTTAGAAGTAACTTACATTAATTACAGTTAACATTGGTAAGCTGCAGCTACTTACTGTGTGCCAGATCCTAAGAAAATTTAGCAAGGCTTAATAAACTGAATAGTGAGAAAGTAAGTGTGTTCCCAGTGCTCTGATTTGTCAAGATGTAAGTGTTCTCAGGTGTCATTTGACTTCTGCTAACACCCCAGTTATGGAAAGGCTGCTTCGAAGCATAGATCCTTGTAATGCTGGGACAGGAGGGTCTTTAGCCATTAAGTACAGAATCTTAATTTCTCAGATGGAAAAGCCATGACCCAGAAAGGTTAAGCAATTTCCCCAAGTGATTTACTCAAGGATCCCAGAGCCTGCTCATTAGAGAAAGTTGGGATTAGTTTAACCAAAAATTACTGTGACCCAGTTTGGGGATTTACCCTAAGATGTCATTATCACTGACGTATTTATGAAATGTCAGCCTGCCACACACAGTGCTGTCATTGCATTCTTTAAGAAAATTACCTTAAAAGGTGAAACTTGCCCACAGGTGGTGATGACAATGACTCAGCAGTGTCCCTGGTAGCCCCAGGGGGTGATTTAGCAGAGCTCTGTGTCAAACACTTCTGTCTGAATCTGCTAAATCTCTTTTGAGTGATCCTTGACTCTATATTAGGCAAAAACAAAGTAACAGAAACAGGACAAAAAGAACAAAATCAACACACATCTAAAAAGACAAACCTTAAAATTTTTTTTTGCCTAAATGTGACCATTAATTACAGTGTTGTAGAATTTTCAGATCTTTTCAGATCTTTTATGTCAAAACATTAATCTGTGCTCTTTTGCACGTTACACTAAGCTGGCCTTTTTTTTTTTTTTTGGCTTGTTGTTTTCTCTCTATTATTGTTATGCCTGAATTTCATCTCAACAGTTTTCCTCTGCCTTTTTTTAGTACTAAAATAACGCATTAAAAAAAAAGCTTGTAGTAAGAACACTTCATATGAGATCTACCCTCTTAACTTTTTAGGGGTACACTGCATGTTGTTGACTATAGGTACAATGTCGTTCAGCAGATATCTAGAACTTATTCATCCATCGTGCTTAACTGAAGTTGGTGCCTGTTGGTTAGTAACGCTTCATTTCCACCTCCTACTACCTCCTGACAACCACCATTCCACTCTGGTTCTATGAATTTGATGACTTTAGATACCTCCTATAAATGGAATCGCGAGTGTTTGTCCTTCTGTGACTGGCTTCTTTCATTTAGCATAATGTCTTCAAGGTTCATCCTTGTTCAAGTGGCAGGATTTCCGAACCACGTTTTCTTTATCCATTTATCTGTCAGGGGATATTTAGGTTGTTCCACATCTTGGCTGTTGTGAATAGTGCTGCAGTGAACATGGAGTGCCCAAATCTGTTCGAGATCTTGATTTCAATTCTTTTGGATAAACACCCAAAGGTGGGATTGCTGAATCATATGCTAGTTCTAGTTTAATTTTCTGAGGCACCTCCATGTTTTCCACAGCGGCTGCACCACTCATTTTACATTCTCACCAACAGTATTCGGGGTTTCCAATTTCTTCACACACTCAGCAACACTTGATATTTTCTGATAGTTTTGATAGTAGCCATCCCGATAGGTGTGCAGTGATATCTCATTATGGTTTTGGTTTGCATTTCCCTGATGATTAGTGACACTGAACATTTTTTCATATACCTGTTGGTCATTTGTATGTCTTCTTTGGAGAAATGTTGATTCGAGTCCTTAGTGTATGTTTAATTGGATTATTTGCTTTTTGCTCTTGAGTTGTAGGAGTTCCTAATATATTTTGGATACTAACCCCTTATCAGATATTTGGTTTGCTAATATTTTCTCTTATCTTATAGGTTGCCTTTTCCCTCTGTTGAGTGTTTCCTTTGCTGTGCAGAAGCTTTTTAACTTGCTGTAGTCTCACTTTCTCCTCTGCCTTTTTTGGTGTCTCTTTCCTTCTGGCTGTGCCAGTGTATCCCTGGGTATGGAAATGTGGTGTGGCTCTTCACTCATTCAGTCACACAGCGGATGGATGAATTACTAGTGAAGACGCAGAACACAGGGATTAGCACTGCGCTGGGTATGCATGTGCATGTGGTCGTTAATGACCGGTGAGCCTGAGTAAGGGGAGAGCTCTGGGTGGAGATGGGTGTTTAGGGCTGTGAGGCCCTACAGAAGTGAAGGGCATGCAGGGCATGAGCTGATGGCAGAATCCAGTGCTTATTTTCAGGCAGTTATTGAATAGGCAATAGGAAACTTCCGGGCTACAAGATATAAGTAAGGGGCCCTTAGAAAAAGGAAATCTATTCCTTAGGTGAGAATGGTAGAACATCAGGATTCTATAAAAGAATATTAAGGGGTGGGACCTGGGAAGGTGTGGCTCCTCCTTCTCTGCATTCCCGTTGTATTTCTTTGAATCCTTCTCTTGCAGCATTTAACATCAAGTACTGTAATAGCTGAGTTGCGTGTTGGTCTCCACCTCCAGATTGTACATTCCTTGAAGTTAGGATTGTTGTTGGGCAATCCAATCCAGGGAGCTCTCCCTGCATGCTTGGTGAGACCTCAACCTGGGAGAGGGTTTTGACTCTGATCAATAAAGAATTCATGAACAGGTCTGACAAGTATAGGTAAGGAAGGAATTCATTAAAGCGAGAGTAGTAGTGAATGGCTGTTGCCTTGCAGGGAGCAGAGAGCAAGAAACAATAGAGGTAGGAAAGGGAAGCTCATTGGACTCTTGCTCAGCATAGGGCAAACCCCTTGCCAACTCCTAAAGCCAGGGTCACCTGATGTCTAGTGTCCACTTGAATCTTCACAGTGTGAGAACTAAGTCCCTACCACCCCAGGATTTGGGGGACCCACAAAGCATTGGATGAATTGAGATTATGTCCTGAGAACTTCCCAAAGACAAAGAAAGGAGATACTTGGGCAGGCTACTAAAGAGCATGATCGTACAGCTGCAGTCCTGTCTGGGTGGGTAACCCAAGTGATGAAAAATTGCAAGCGCAAATTAGAGATCTCAGTAGCCCTCCCTACTTGTCTGAAGTAGAACAGAGATAAAGTGAAGACTTGCGCTTGTCTGGAAGATAGAATGAAATAGCCAAGTAACAAAGATGTTTACCTCTGGAGGTAGAGGTCAGCGAGTTCTTGTTTTTATCATGGAATAGAGTTCAGAGACAAGTACAATCGGCTAATGCAGCAAGAAAGTTTAAACATAAGACACCCATTCAGGTGGGTGTGCAGGTGACCTCAGAGAAGGCACGCTTAAGAGTTTAGGGTTTGGGGTTTTATAGGGCCTTTTGGGTAGGAGTCGGCATAAGGCATGATGTATACAGCTGATTCATAATTCCTTTGAAGTTTTGTCTCAAGAGTAGGGTTATTTAGGTGACTGTTTATCCGGATCTCTGCGTTCTCTATCCACATAGGTTCACTTACACTTCAGAGGTCTATCTCCTGTCCTAGTTACAAAGTTACTTAATTGATTAAGGGGCTGGAAGAAGAGGAAGAACAGTATATAGATTCAGTTAAAGAATAAGAAGGGATTTTTTCTCAGGATAAGTAGATCCTTGTCCCATTTTCTTGTCCCATGTCAAGATCATTGCCAGAACTAGCACAGAGTGTATAATATAGAAAGTGTTCAGTAAATATTTAGTTTATGAGCAGATATACATGGTGAATGGGCAGGAAGAGAAACAAAAGATCCATGAACACAAATGTTGCAGAGACAGGAAGCTTGGATAATTGTTTTTGTTTTTATTGTTTTATTATGGAAAAACTTTAAACCTATTCAAAAGTAGAGAAAATGGTAGAATGGATTCCTTTTTACTCGCCACTCAGCCTTAGCAACAATCAACAACATACGGCAAATCTTCCTTCATTTATCTAACTCCTCCCCCATGGATTATTTTACACAAAGCCCAGATGTAATAGTATTTTGTCTGTGAATACATTAGTATGTATCTTTAAAATAATAGACTTCTCTTTTTAAAAAATATAACCATCACATTATTAAACATACCAGAAAATAGTGCCTTAATTCCTTACTATTATCAACTATCCAATCAGTATTCAAATTTCCCTGATTGTCTTGCAAATTTTTTGTCTAGCTGGTGTCTTAGAATCAGAATCCAAATAAGGATTACAGATGCATTTAGCTGATAAATCTTTTAGGTCTCTTTTTTTTTATTAAGGTATTATTGATATACACTCTTATGAAGGTTTCACATGAAAAAACAATGTGGTTACTACATTCACCCATATTATCATGTTCCCCTCATACCCCATTGCAGTCACTGTCCCATCAGTGTAGTAAGATGCCACAGAGTCACTATTTGCCTTCTCTGTGCAACACTCTCTTCCCCATGATCCCCCTCACACCATGTGTTCTTTTAGGCCTCTTTTAATCTATAGGTTCATTTTTAATTTTTCCTTGCAATTTATTTATTGAAGAAACCAGATCCTTTGCTTGCAGAACTTCCTAGTTTGAATTTTTACTGCTTGTATCCCCATGGTATAGTTTAATTTGCTTTTCTGCCCCCTATATTTCTTGTAAACTGACAATTACAGCCAGAGATCTGATTGGATTTACCATTTTTTTGGCATGAAGACTTCAGTGTAGGGTTTGTACTTTCTATTACAGGGCATCAGGGGGGCACATACTACCTTCTCCCCATCTTTGTGAGGTTAAGCTTGACCAGTTGAGGGCAGGTGTTGTCAGCCTAATGCATCCATGAGAAACTTCCTCATCTGCTTTTTGCCTAATGGTTTTAGCAACCCATTGATATTCATTGCCAGGGTCAGGGGTTGGCAAACTTTTTCTGTAAGAGTGGAATAGTCAATATTTTTTGGCTTTGCGGGCCATGTGGTCTCTGTCATTGTAGTGTGAGAACAGCCTTAGGCAGTATGTAAATGATGGCAATGGCTGTGTTCCTATGAAACTTTATTTACCAGATTCGATTTTGCCTGCTGGCTATTATTTGCCAACTCCTGACCTATATCAATTACTTAATTAGGGATTGCAGAATAATATATTCTTTTTTTGCTCATTCATTGAAATGATTCTATAAGAAAGAATTTTGCCTCATCAGTTATTTGATTGCTTTAAGGAACTGTTTGTAAAGGAAAGACAGGATGAATCCTTGAGTCTTTCTCTTTATTTTTCAACCATTTTCAGAATGAGTTGGTTTCCTAGCATCTACCAAAGGTGATTGGTTTGTTTTTTTAAGTATCATCATGAAATTAAGGATTTTAAACATTTTTTTATGTTTGAGTCTTCCTAGGCTTAAGCCCTGTAGATATACAGTAGAGCCCTATGACTGGTGTCTGTTAATAGTCACGCTGCAGTGATGTGGCACTTCTCAGCTACTCTTAGCTCCATGTAGAATGTTCTAGTTGTAGTTTTCTTGTTATTATTTGTATTTATTGAAGTATAATTGACATGCAATATTATATTAATTTCAGGTGTACAACATAGTGATTTCCCATTTGTATACATTATAAAATGGTCACCACGTAAACGTAGTTACCCCTTTGTCACCTTACAACGTTAATACAATGTTAAAACAATATATTCCTTGTGATGTACATTGCATCCCCATGCCTTATTTATTTTATAACTGGAAGCTTGTATTTCCTAATCCCGTTCATCTGGTTCACCTACCCCCACCACCCTGGTAACCACCAGTCTGTTCCCTGTATCTGTCAGTCTGGGTTTTTTTTTGGTTTTGGTTTTCTAGATTCCACATATAAGTGAAACCATGTGTTATTTTCTTTATCTGACTATTTACTTAGCATAACACCCTCTAGGCCTATCTATGTTGCAAATACTTAAGATTTAATTCTTTTTTATGGCCGAGTGGTATCTCACTGTATATGTATACAATGCCTTCTTCATGCATTCATCCATTGATGGGCACTGAGATTGTTTCCATATCTTGTTATGGCAAATAATGCTGCAGTGAACATAGGGGTGCATATGTCTTCATATTAGTATTATTCTTTTCTTTGGATAAATACCCAGAGTGAAATTGCCAAATCATATGGTAGCTCTATTTTTAATTTTTTCATGAAATGCCATACTGTTTTCCATAGTGGTTGCACCCATTTACATTCTTACTAACAGTGTACTAGGGTTTCCTTGTCTCCATATGCTCACCAACATTTTTTTTTGCATCATTAATCTACAATTAAATGTGCAACATTATGGTTACTAGGCTCCCCACATCCACAAGTCCCCACCACATACCCCATTACAGTCACTGTCCCTCAGCGTAGTGAGATGCTATAAAATCACTACTTGTCTTCTATGAGTTGTACAGCCCTCCCTGTGCGCCCTCCTACATTACGTCTGCTAATTGTAATGGCCCTTTTTCCCCCTTGTCCCACCCTCCCCACCCATCCTCCCCAGTCCCTTTCCCTTTTAGTAACTGTTAGTCCATTCTTGGGTTCTGTGAGTCTGCTACTGTTTTGTTCCTTCAGTTTTTTTCTTTGTTCTTATACTCCACAGATGACTGAAATCATTTGATACTTGTCTTTTTCCACCTGGCTATTTCACTGAGCATAATACCCTCTAGCTCCATCCATGTTGTTGCAAATGGTAGGATTTGTTTTCTTCTTATGGCTGAATAATATTCCATTGTGTATATGTACCACCTCTTCTTTATCCATTCATCTACTGATGGACACTTAGGTTGCTTCCATTTCTTGGCTATTGTAAATAGTGCTGCAATAAACATAGAGGTGCATATGTCTTTTTCAAATTGGGCTGCCGCATTCTTAGGATAAATACCTAGGAGTGGAATTCCTGGGTCAAATGGTATTTCTATTTTGAGGAACCTCCATACTGCTTTCCACAATGGTTCTACTAATTTGCATTCCCACCAGCAGGGTAGGAGGGTTCCCCTTTCTCCACATCCTTGCCAACATTTGTTGTTGTTTGTGTTTTAGACGTTGGCCATTCTTACTGGTGTGAGGTGATATCTCATTGTGGTTTTAATCTGCATTTCTCTGATGATTAGCGATGTGGAGCATCTTTTCATGTGCCTGTTGGCCATCTGAATTTCTTCTTTGGAGAAGTGTCTATTCATGTCCTCTGCCCATTTCTTAATTGGATTATTTGCTTTTTGTTTGTTAAGGTGCATGAGTTCTTTATATATTTTGGATGTCAACTCCTTATCAGACACATGAATATATTCTCCCATACTGTAGGAAGTCTTTTTGTTCTACTGATGGTGTCCTTTGCTGTACAGAAGCTTTTCACCTTGATATAGTCCCACTTGTTCATTTTTGCTTTTGTTTCCCTTGCCTGGGGAGATATGTTCTTTAAGAAGTCGCTTATGTTTATGTCCAAGAGATTTTTGCCTATGTTTTTTTCTAAGAGTTTTATGGTTTCATGAGTTACATTCAGGTCTCTGATCCATTTTGAATTTACTTTTGTGTATGGGGTTAGACAGTAATCAAGTTTCATTCTCTTACATGTAGCTGTCCAGTTTTGCCAACACCGGCTGTTGAAGAGGCTGTCATTTCCCCATTGTATATCCATGGCTCCTTTATCATTTATTAATTGACCATATATGTTTGGGTTAATATCTGGACTCTCTATTGTGTTCCACTGGTCTGTGGGTCTGTTCTTGTGCCAGTACCAAATTGTCTTGATTACGGTGGCCTTGTAGTAGAGCTTGAAGTTGGGAAGTGAGATCCCCCCTGCATTATTCCTTCTCAGGATTGCTTTGGTTATTCAGCGTCTTTTGTGGTTCCATATGAATTTTAGAATTATTTGTTCCAGTTCGTTGAAGAATGCTGTTGGTATTTTGATAGGGATTGCATTGAATCTGTAGATTGCTTTAGGTAGTATAGCCATTTTGACAATATTTATTCTTCCTAGCCAAGAGCGTGGGATGAATTTCCATTTGTTAGTGTCCTCTTTAATTTCTCTTAAAAGTGTCTTGTAGTTTTCAGGGTATAGGTCTTTCACTTCCTTGGTTAGGTTTATTCCTAGGTATTTTATTCTATTTGATGCAATTGTGAATGGAATTGTTTTCCTGATTTCTCTTTCTGTTAGCTCATAGTTAGTGTATAGGAAAGCAACAGATTTCTGTGTATCCTACAACTTTGCTGAATTCAGATATTAGTTCTAGTAGTTTTGGAGTGGAGTCTTTAGGGTTTTTTATGTACAATATCATGTCACCTGCAAATAGTGACAGTTTTACTTCTTCTTTACCAATCTGGATGCCTTGTATTTCTTTGTGTTGTCTGATTGCCGTGGCTAGGACCTCCAGTACTATGTTGAATAACAGTGGGGAGAGTGGGCATCCCTGTCTTGTTCCCGATCTTAGGTGAAAAGCTTTCAGCTTCTCGCTGTTAAGTATGATGTTGACTGTGTGTTTGTCATATATGGCCTTTATTATGTTGAGGTACTTGCCCTCTGTACCAATTTTGTTGAGAGTTTTTATCATGAATGGATGCTGAATTTTGTCAAATGCTTTTTCAGCATCTATGGAGATGATCATGTGGTTTTTGTTCTTCTTTTTGTTGATGTGGTGGATGATGTTGATGGATTTTCGAATGTTGTACCATCCTTGCATCCCTGAGATGAATCCCACTTAGTTATGGTGTATGATCCTCTTGATGTATTTTTGAATTCGGTTTGCTAATATTTTGTTGAGTATTTTTGCATCTATATTCATCAGGGATATTGGTCTGTAATTTTCTTTTTGGTGGTGTCTTTGCCTGGTTTTGGTATTAGAGTGATGCTGGCTTCATAGAATGAGTTTGGAAGTATTCCCTCCTCTTCTATTTTTTGGAAAACTTTAAGGACAATGGGTATTATGTCTTCTCTATATGTCTGATAAAATTCAGTGGTGAATCCATCTGGTCTGGGAGTTTTGTTCTTGGGTATTTTTTTGATTACCGATTCAATTTCATTGCTGGTAATTCGTCTGTTTAGATTTTCTGTCTCTTCCTTGGTCAGTTTTGGAAGGTTGTATTTTTCTAAGAAGTTGTCCATTTCTTCTAGGTTTTCCAGCTTGTTAGCATATGGATTTTCATAGTGTTCTCTAATAATTCTTTGTATTTCTGTGGGGTCTCTTGTGATTTTTCCTTTATCATTTCTGATTCTGTTTATGTGTGTATATTCTCTTTTTCTCTTAATAAGTCTGGCTAGGGGTTTATCTATTTTGTTTGTTTTTTCAAAGAACCAGCTCCTGCTTTCATTGTTTTTTTTCTATTGTTTTATTCTTTTCAATTTTATTTATTTCTTCTCTGATCTTTATTATGTCCCTCCTTCTGCTGACTTTGGGCTTTATTTGTTCTTCTTTTTCCAATTTTAGTAATTGTGACTTTAGACTATTTATTTGGGATTGTTGTTCCTTCTTTAAATAGGCCTGGATTGCAATATACTTTTCTCTTAGAACTACCTTTGCTGCATCCCACAGAAGTTGGGACTTTGTGCTGTTGTTGTCATTTGTCCCCATATATTGCTTCATCTCTGTTTTAATTTGGTCATTGATCCATTGATTATTTAGGAGCATGTTGTTAACCCTCCATGTGTTTGTGAGCCGTTTTGTTTTCTTTGTACAATTTATTTCTAGTTTTATACCTTTGATCTGAGAAGTTGGTTGGTAGAATTTCAATATTTTTGAATTTACTGAGGTTCTTTTTATGGGCTAGTATGTGGTCTATTCTGGAAAATGTTCCATGTGGACTTGAGAAGAATGTGTATTCTGCTGCTTTTGGGTGTAGAGTTCTGTATATGTCTGTTAGGTCCATCTGTTCTAGTGTGTTGTTCAGTGCCTCTGTGTCTTTACTTATTTTCTGTCTCATTGTTCTGTCCTTTGGAGTGAGTGGTGTGTTGAAGTCTCCTAAAATGAATGCATTGCTTTCTATTTCCTCCTTTAAATGTGTTAGTATTTGTTTCACCTATGTCGGTGCTCCTGTGTTGGGTTCATATATATTTATAATGGTTATATCCTCTAATTGGACTGACCCCTTTATCATTATGTAATGTCCTTCTTTATCTCTTGCTACTCTCTTTGTTTTGAAGTCTATCTTATCTGATACAAGTACTGCAACACCTGCTTTTTTTCCCTGTTGTTTGCATGAAATATCTTTTTCCATCCCTTCACTTTTAGTCTGTGTATATCTGTGGGTTTGAGGTGAGTCTCTTGTAAGCAGCATACAGATGGGTCTTGCTTTTTTATCCATTCTATTACTCTGTGTCTTTTGATTGGTGCATTCAGTCCATTTACATTTAGGGTGATTACCGATAGATATGTACTTATTGCCATTGCAGGCTTTAGATTCGTGGTTACCAAAGTTTCAAGGGTAGCTTCTTTACTATCTAACAGTCTAACTTAACTCTCTTATTAAGCTATTATAAACACAGTCTGATGATTCTTTATTTGTCTCCCTTCTTATTCTTCCTCCTCCATTCTTTATATGTTAGGTGTTTTATTTTGTAGTCTTTTGTGTTTCCTTTGATTGTTTTTGTGGATAGTTGATTTTATTTTTTGCCTTTAGTTGGTATTTGGATGGTGTACTTTCTTTGCTGTGATTTTATTTTCTCTGGTGACATCTATTTAGCCTTAGGCGTGCTTCCATCTAGAGCAGTTCCTTTAAAACATCCTGTAGAGGTGGTTTGTGGGAGGCAAATTCCCTCAACTTTTGCTTTTCTGAGAATTGTTTAATCCCTCCCTCAAATTTAAATGATAATCGTGCTGGATATAGTATTCTTGGTTCAAGGCCCTTCTGTTTCATTGTGTTTATATATCATGCCACTTTCTTCTGGCCTGTAAAGTTTCTGTTGAGAAGTCTGATGATAGCCTGATTGGTTTTCCTTTGTAGGTGATCTTTTTCCTCTCTCTGGCTGCCTTTAATACTCTGTCCTTGTCTTTGATCTTTGCCATTTTAATTATTATATGTCTTGGTATTGTCCTCCTTGTGTCTCTTGTGTTGGGAGATCTGTGGGCTTCCATGGCCTGAGAAACTATTTCCTTCCCCAGCTTGGGGTAGTTTTCAGCAATTATTTCTTCAAAGACACTTTCTATCCCTTTTTCTATCTCTTCTTCTGGTACCCCTATAATGCAAATATTGTTCTGTTTGGATTGGTCACACAGTTCTCTTAATATTCTTTCATTCCTAGAGATCCTTTTATCTCTCTCTGCCTCAGCTTCTCTGTACTCCTGTTCTCTGATTTCTATTCCATTAAGAGTCTCTTGCACCTCGTCCAGTCTGCTCTTAAGCCCATCAATCGTTTAATTTCTGTAATCTCCTTCCTGACTTCCTCCCTTAGCTCTTGCATATTTCTCTGTAGGTCCGTCAGTATGGTTATTACTTTTATTTTGAACTCTTTTTCAGGAAGATTTAAAAATCTATCCCACCAGGCCCTCTCTCTGGAGTTGTCTGAGCGATTTTTGACTGGTCCAGATTCTTCTGTCTTTTCATGGCGATAGAAGTGGTCACAGGCAGGTGATGTGTATCAGCTGGGAGAACAAAGTCCGTTCCTGCTTGTTGTTCACTTTGCCCTTCTCCGCAGCGTGTGCCGGTTACCCGCACACCAGGAGGCAGTCTCTGGGATAATGTCTTGAGCTTCCATGCATAGGGCCACCCTCAGGCTACCCTAGAGCACTGGGGGGAGGGGGGGTGGGGGTGGGTGGCAGCCACGCTGGGTGCGTTCTACTGCCAGAATAGGCCCCTTTGTGCCTTCCCGACCTTGCTCTAGCTTCTGCTGCCCATCCTGGTTACCTGTACACTGGGAGGAGACTCTGTGTGGTTGTCGTGGGTAGCGCTGCTCTCTTGCTGCTCCACAGCTGTGGCGGGTCAGCAGGTCTGTTTGCAGCACTGGCCGGGGGGAATGAATGGCAGGCTGCTTATTGCCATGAGGGGCTTTGGGGCTGCTTTACCCAGCAGGCGATTGGGGGCCCCAAGTTCCTCAAGATTCCCAGCATGCTGGGCTGAGTGTGCTGGTCCGATTTTGTTCAACTGTTTGGCCCTTATCCCTTTAAGACTTTTAAAAAGTGCCCGCTTTCTTTTGTCCCAGGAGAGTTGGCTGTGGGGACCTACTCGCAGTCTCCATCTTGGATCCTGCCCTTCCGTTTCTTTAATATTCAGTACACCATGTGATGTGTGTCTGTGCTCCTGGTGCAGTTCACCAGGGCTGGTTATTTAGCAGTCCTGTGCTTCCACACCCTCCCCACTCTGATTCTTTTCCTCCCGACAGTGAGCTTGGGTGGGGGATGTGCTTGGGTCCCGCCGGGTCCCAGCTTTGTATCTTACCCCCTTAGTGAGGTGCTGAGTTCTCGCAGGTGAAGATGTAGCTTGGCTGTTGTACTGTATCTTCTGGTCTCTCTTTTAGAAATAGTTGTACTTGTATTTTCAAAAATATATGTGGTTTTGGGAGGAAATTTCCGCCACCCTGTTCATGCCGCCATCTTGAGCCCTCCATCCACCAACATGTGTCTTTTTGATAATAGCCATTCTAACAGGTGTAGGGTGATATCTTACTGTGGTTTTGATTTGCATTTCCTTGAGGATTAGTGATGCTGAGCATATTTTCATGTGCCTTTAGTCATCTATATGTCTTGTTTGGAAAAATGCCCATTTATATCTTCCACTCATTTTGGAAATCAGATTCTTTTTGTTGTTGTTATTGAGTTGCATGAGTTCTTTATATATTTTGGATATTAACCCCTTATCGGACATAATATTTGAAAATATTCTTTCCCATTCAGTAGGTTGCCATTTCATTTTGTTGATGGTTTCTTTCACTATGCAGAAGCTTTTTAGTTAGATGTAGTCCCATTTGTTTATTGTTTCCTTTGTTTCTCTTGCCTTGGGGTGATATTCCCCAAAACATTGCTAAGACCAATGTCAAAGAACATGTCATCTGTATTTTCTTCTAGAAGTTTCATGGTTTTAGATCTTACATTCAAGTCTTTAATTCATTTTGAATTGTTTTTGTATATGGTGTAAGATACTGATCCAATTTCTTTCTTTTGCAGGCAGCTGTCCAGTTTTCTCAACACCATTTATCAGAAAGACTGTTCTTCCCCATTGTATATTCTTGACTCCTTTGTCATAAATTAACTGAACATGTATGTGTGGGTTTATTTCTATGCTCTCTATTCTGTTCCATTAGTCAGTGTGTGTATTTTTATGCCAATACCATACTGCTTTGATTGCTACAGCTTTGTAATATAGTTAGAAATCAGGGAATGTGATAATTTTGGCTTTGTTCTTCTTTCTCAAGATTGCTTTGGCTATTTGGGGTCTTTCATGGTTCCTACACATTTTAGAATTTTTTGTTCTAGTTCTGTGAAAAATGTCATTGGAATTTTGATAGGGATTGCATTGAATTTATAGATTTCTTTGAGTAGTATGAATATTTTAAGAATATTAATTCTTCCAATCCATGAGCATGGGATAACTTTCCATTTATTCATGTCTTCTAAAATCTCTTTCATCAGTGTCATACAGTTCTTAGTGTGCAGGTTTTTCACCTTCTTGGTTTATTTATTCCTAGGTATTTTATTCTTTGTGAAGTGATTATAAATGGGATTGTTATCTTGATTTCTCTTTCTAATAGTTCATTATGAATATATAGAAATGCAATAGATTTTTGTATATTGATTTTGTATCCTATGACTTTACTGAATTCATTTTTTAATTCTTGTAGTTTTTTAGTGGAGTCATTAGAGTTTTCTATATATAGTATCATGTCCTCTGCAAAGTGACAATGTCTTCCTTCCCAATTTGTATGCCTTTTATTTTTCTTAACTGAAATGTCTGGGTCTCCAATGCTGTATTGAATAAAAGTGGGGATACTGGGTGTCTTTGTCTTGTTCCTTATCTCAGAGGAAAGCTTTCAGATTTTCACCATTGAGTATGATATTACCAGTGGGTTTGTCACATACGGCCTTTAATAACATAATAGAGGTACATTCCCAGTATACCCAGTCTGTTGATAGTTTTTATCATAAATGGATATTGAATTTTGTCAAATGCTTTTTTTTGCATCTATTGAGATGATCACAATTTTTAGCTTTCATTTTGTTAATGTGGTGTATCATATTGATTGTTTTGCAGATATTGGACCATTCTTGCATACCTGGAATAAATCAGACTTAGTCACGGAGCCTTTTAATGTATTGTTGAAATCAGTTTGCTAGTATTTTGTTGAGGAATCTTGCATCTATGTTCATCAGAGATATTGGACTATAATTTTCTTTTTGTGGCGTTCTTGTCTGGTTTTCGTATCAGGGTAATGCTAGTTTCATAAAATGAATTTGGAAGAGTTCCCTCTTCAGTGTTTTTGGGAACGTTTGAAAAGGATAGGTATTAAATCTTGAGATGTTTGGTAGAATTCACTAGTGAAGCCATCTGGTTCTGGACGTTTGTTTGTTGGGAGGTTTCTGATGACTGTTTCATTTTCATTATAGTAATTAATTTATTTAGATTTTATATTTCTTCATGATTCAGTCTTGGAAGATTCTAAATTTCTAGGAATTCATGCATTTCTTGTATGTTGTTCAATTTGTTGGCATATAGTTCACAATAGTCTCTTATGATCCTTTGTATTTCTGTAGTGTCAGTTGTAGCTTTGTCCCTTTCATTTCTGATATTATTTATTTGAGTCCTCACTCTTTTTTTCTTGGTGAATCTAGCTAAAGGTTTGTCACGTTTCTTTATCTTTCCAAAGAACCAGCTCCTTCACTGATCTTTTCTATTATCTTTTTAGTCTCTTTTTCATTTATCTCCACTCTGATTTTTATTATTTCCTTCCTCCTACTAACTTTGGGCTTTAATCTTCTTTTTCTAGTTACTGTAGGTATGTAGATAAATTATTTGATATTTTTCTTTTTCTTGAGGTTGGCCTGTATTGCTATGAAGTTCCCTCTTAGAAATGCTTTTGCTGTATCCATAGATTCTGATAAGCCATGTTTGTTTTCATTTGTCTGCAGGTATTTAAAAAATTTTCTCCTTTGATTTCTTCTATGAACCTGCAGTTGTTCAGTAACATTTTGTTTACTCTCCATGTACTTGTAGTTATTCCAGCTTTTTTCCTGCAACTGATTTCTAGTTTCATGCCATGTGGTTGGAAAAACTGCTTGATTTCAATCTTCTTGAAAGTATTAAGGCTTGTTTTGTGGTCTAATGTGATCTGTCTTGGAGAATGTTCCACGTGCACTTGAGAAGACTGTGTATTCTGCTGCTTTTGGATGAAATGTTCTCTATATATCTAAGTCCATCTGCTCTAATGTGTTATTTAAGACTTGCCCTATTGATTTTCTGTCTGGATGATGTATCCATTGATTTAAGTGGACTGTTAAAATCCTCTACTATTATTTTACTGCTGTCAGTTTCCCCTTTTAGGTCTGTTAATATTTGCTTTATATATTTTGGTCCTCCTGTGTTGGGTGCATATATATTTAGAGATGTTTTATCTTCTTGTTGGATTGACCCATTTATCATTATGTGATGTCCCTCTTTGTAGTGAGGCCAAGGGGAGTACACAAAGATGATGTCTCTTTGCTTATGTTCTCTGGGAGGACTTCTTTAGTCTCTAGGTATGTGGGAAGCCTGAAGCCTGAAGCTGAAGCTCCTGGTTAAGTAAATAGGCCTTTTTCATGGGAAAACTGGTGTTGTGTTTCAGTCTACTGTCTATGCAGTGCCCTGGGGTGTGGCCAGCCGAGAGCTGTCTTTCTGATTTGCTACAGTCCCATGTAGCTCTGAAGCACCAACCCTCTTGGCCACCTGGCCAGGCATTCAAGGAGTGCTCCTGTGTGGATTGTGAATGCCCACTGGTTTTAGCAAGGCAGCTGGAGCATGTAGAGGGTGGGTCACACTCACTGATTCAGAAAGACTGCAGGAAAATGTCTTGTCCATGCACTTGGCTTTAGCAGTGCAGCAAAAGAGAGCCTTGTTTGTGTGTGCATGCCTCACCTGTTGTATTATAAACTAAATCAGTGGTCTCTGTCTACTGTAAAATCCATGAGGCTACAGTTTTCAGGTATTTTTTAGGTAAGAAAAATATTTAATGTTTTTCAAATTCATAAATTAAGATTCTTTCTTGCAGTTTTACATAATTTTTAATCTAAGGTAATATATTGTTTTTGTCATGATTAGGTTACTGTTGTTAAGCAAAACTTTATGTTCATAATGCAACATTAATTAGTTAGCCTATAATCTGAAACTTGATTTAATACCTTTTGGTTTTCATTAGTGCCAAGTGAAAAAAAAAGACCTTTTTAAAGAGCTCAGATTTAACATAATTGTACCTAACAAAATGCTCTCTCCTGATTTATCCTCCATATTTCAATTAAATCAACTGACTATTTTAATGCTCCTCCTTGCTTCTTTTTTCTGTTATGTTAGCTGTTCAGTTTCATTGTCTGCATTTTCCCTCTGCCATGGCCAAACTTCCACGCAAGTGCTTTTGTAGTCAGTCTTCCCTTTAGATGTTGTTTATGGTTATGTGTGTTCTTCTTTAAGTGTTTGTATCATTGACTACTTGCTGCTTCCGACACCTCCTGCCACCCTCTTTTTCCTTGGATTTAGGGATCATCTTTTTTTTTCTCCTCCCCTCTGTGATTCGTTTTCTCTTTTCTTTTCCCAATCCATTAACAATATTACCAGTCTTGTTTTGTACTTCCTCAGCATTTCTCACTTTCTTTATATCTAAGTTTCTCTAATTTTCTTGGGAAGCTCATAGTTTGCCTGTCTTATTTTCATGATGTCAGTTATTCCCTAGGGCAGATGACTTTTAGAACTCTAATTCTGAGCTTTAATGTTTCTATTTCTGTATTTATTGTCATGTATGAGATGTTTGAACTTTGACTTCTTTTTAACAACTCTGTATGAAAAAATCCGAGAAGAGAGTGCAACTTATTCTTGAGATACTTTTTATTTATTTATTTATTTTTATTTAGCTATTAATAATATACAATTACATGAGCAACATTATGGTTACTAGACTCCCCCTATTATCAAGCTCCCACCATGTACCCCATTGCAGTCACTGTCCATCAGTGTAGAAGGATGTTATAGAATCACTACTTGTCTTTTCTGTGTTATACTGCCTTCCCTGTATCCCTCCACCCCACCCCCACCCCCGCTACATTATGTGTGCTAATTGTAATAGCCCTTTTTGCCCCTTGTCCCTCCCTTCCCATCCATCTTCCCCAGTCCCTTTCCCTTTGGTATCTGTTAGTCCATTCTTGGGTTCTGTGAGTCTGCTGCTGTTGTGTTCCTTCAGTTTTTTCTTTGTTCTTATACTCCACATATGAGTGAAATCATTTGGTACTTGTCTTCCTCCACCTGGCTTATTTCACCGAGCATAATACCCTCTAGCTCCATCCATGTTGCTGCAAATGGTAGGATTTGTTTTCTTCTTATGGCTGAATAATATTCCATTGTGTATATGTACCACCTCTTCTTTATCCATTCATCTACTGATGGACACTTAGGTTGCTTCCATTTCTTGGCTATTGTAAATAGTGCTGCGATAAACATAGGGGTGCATATGTCTTTTTCAAACTGGGCTGCTGCATTCTTAGGTTAAATTCCTAGGAGTGGAATTCCTGGGTCAAATGGTATTTCTATTTTGAGTTTTTTGAGGAACCTCCATACTGCTTTCCACAATGGTTGAACTAATTTGCATTCCCACCAGCAGTGTGGGAGGGTTACCCTTTCTCCACATCCTCACCAACATTTGTTGTTGTTTGTCTTTTGGATGGCGGCCATCCTAACTGGTATGAGGTGATATCTCATTGTGGTTTTAATTTGCATTTCTCTGATGACTAGTGATGTGGAGCATCTTTTCATGTGCCTGTTGGCCATCTGAATTTCTTCTTTGGAAAAGTGTCTGTTCAGCTCCTCTGCCCATTTTTTAATTGTATTATTTTCTTTTTGCTTGTTGAGGTGCATGAGCTCTTTATATAATTTGGATGTGAACCCCTTATCGGATATGTCATTTATGAATATATTCTCCCATACTGTAGGAAGTCTTTTTGTTCTACTGATGGTATCCCTTGCTGTACAGAAGCTTTTTAGTTTGATATAGTCCCATTCATTCTTTGTTGCTGTTGTTTCCCTTGCCTGGGGAGACATGTTTATGAAGAAGTTGCTCATGTTAATATCCAAGAGATTTTTGTCTATATGGTTTTTCTAAGAGTTTTATGGTTTCATGATTAACACTCAAGTCTTTGATCCATTTTGAGTTTACTTTGGTGTTATGGGGTTAGACAGATATCCAGTTTCATTCTCTTACATGTAGCTGTCCAGTTTTGCCAACATAAGCTGTTGAAAAGGGTGTCATTTCCCCATTGTATATCCATGGCTCCTTTATCGTATATTAATTGACCATATATGGTTGGGTTGATATCTGGACTCTCTAGTCTGTTCCATTGGTCTATGGGTCTGTTCTTGTGCCAGTACCAAATTGTCTTGATTACTGTGGCTTTGTAGTAGAGCTTGAAGTCAGGAAGCGTAATCCCCCCTGCTTTATTCTTCCTTCTCAGGATTGCTTTGGCTATTCGGGGTCTTTTGTGGTTCCATATGAATTTAGAGCTATTTACTCTAGTTCATTGAAGAATGCTGTTGGTAATTTGATAGGAATTGCATTGAATCTGTAGATTGCTTTAGGCAGGATGGCCATTTTGACAATATTAATTCTACCTAGCCAAGAGCATGGGATGAATGTCCATTCATTAGTATCCTCTTTAATTTCTTTTAAGAGTGTCTTGTAGTTTTCAGGGTATAGGTCTTTCACATCCTTGGTTAGGTTTATTCCTAGGGATTTTATTCTTTTTAATGCAATTGTGAATGGAATGTTTTTCCTGATTTCTCATTCTGCTAGTTCATCATTAGTGTATAGGAATGCAACAGATTTTTGTGTATTAATTTTGTATCCTGCAACTTTGCTGAATTCAGATATTAAATCTAATAGTTTTGGAGTGGATTCTTTAGGGTTTTTTATGTACAATATCATGTCATCTGCAAACAAGGACAGTTTGACTTCTTCCTTGCCTATCTGGATGCCTTGTATTTCTTTGTGTTGTCTGATTGCTGTGGCTAGGACCTCCAGTATGATGTTGAATAGAAGTGGGGAGAGTGGGCATCCTTGTCTTGTTCCTGATCTTAAAGGAAAAGCTTTCAGTTTCTCACTGTTAAGTATGATGTTAGCTGTGTGTTTGTCATATATGGCCTTTATTATGTTGAGGTACTTGTCCTCTATACCCATTTTGTTGAGAGTTTTTATCATGAATGTATGTTGAATTTTGTCGAATGCTTTTTCATCATCTGTGGAGATGATCATGTGGTTTTTGTCCTTCTTTTTATTGATGTAGTGGGTGATGTTGATGGATTTTCGACTGTTGTGCCATCCTTGCATCCCTGGGATGAATCCCACTTGATCATGGTGTATGATCCTGTTGATGTATTTTTGAATTTGGTTTGCTAATATTTTGTTGAGTATTTTTGCATCTATGTTCATCAGGGATATTGTTCTGTAATTTTCTTTTTTTGTGGTGTCTTTGCCTGGTTGGTATTAGAGTGATGTTGGCCTTGTAGAATGAGTTTGGGAGTATTCCCTCCTCTTCTACTTTTTGGAAAACTTTAAGGAGGATGGGTATTAGGTCTTCACGAAATGTTTGATAAAATTCAGCAGTGAAACCATCTGGTGCAGTGGTTTTGTTCTTAGGTAGTTTTTTGATTACCAATTCAATTTCTTTGCTGGTAATTGGTCTATTCAGATTTTCTGTTTCTTCCTGGGTCAGCCTTGGAAGGTTGTATTTTTCTAGAAAATTGTCCATTTTTTCTAGGTTATCCACTTTGTTAGCACATAATTTTTCATAGTATTCTCTCATAATTCTTTGTATTTCTATGGTATCCGTAGTGATTTTTCCTTTCTCATTTCTCATTCTGTTTATTTGTGTAGACTCTCTTTTTTTCTTGATAATTCTGGCTAGGGGTTTATCTCTTTTGTTTATATTCTCAAGGAACCAGCTCCTGCTTTCATTGATTCTTTCTATTGTTTCATTCTTCTCAATTTTATTTATTTCTGCTTTAATCTTTATTATGTCCCTCCTTCTATTGACTTTGGGCCTCATTTGTTCTTCCTTTTCTAGTTTCATTAATTGTGAGTTTAGACTGTTCATTTGGGATTGTTCTTCTTTCCTGAGGTAGGCCTGTATTGCAATATATTTCCCTCTTAGCACAGCTTTCGTTGCATCCCACAGATTTTGTGGTGCTCAATTATTGTTGTCGTTTGTCTCCATATATTGCTTGATCTCTGTTTTTATTTGGTCATTGATCCATTGATTATTATGAGCATGTTATTAAGCCTCCATGTGTTTGTGGGCTTTTTCGTTTTCTTTGTGTAATTTATTTCTAGTTTAATACTTTTGTGATCTGAGAAGCTGGTTGGTACAATTTCAGTCTTTTTAAATTTACTGAGGTTCTTTTTGTGGCCTAATATATGATCTATTCTTGATAATGTTCCATGTGCACTTGAGAAGAATGTGTATCCTGTTGCTTTTTGATGGAGTATTCTATAGATGTCTGTTAGGTCCGTCTGTTCTAATATGTTGTTGTTCAGTGCCTCTGTCTCTTTACTTATTTTCTGTCTGGTTGATCTGTTCTTTGGAGTGAGTGGTGTGTTGAAGTCTCCTAAAATGAATGCATTGCATTCTATTTCACCGTTTAATTCTGTTAGTATTTGTTTTACATATGTACGTGATCCTGTGTTGGGTGCATAGATATTTATAATAGTTATATTCTCTTGTTGGACTGACCCATTTATCATTATGTAATGTTCTTCTTTGTCTCTTGTGACTTTCTTTGTTTTGAAGTCTATTTTGTCTGATACAAGTACTGCAACTCCTGCTTTTTTCTCACTATTAGTTGCATGAAATATCTTTTTCCATCCCTTTACTTTCAGTCTGTGTATGTCTTTGGGTTTGAAGTGAGTTTCTTGTAGACAGCATATAGATGGGTCTTGTTTTTTTATCCATTCAGTAACTCTGTGTCTTTTGATTGGTGCATTCAGACCATTTACATGTAGGGTGATTATTGATAGGTATGTACTTATTGCCATTGCAGGCTTAAATTTGTGGTTACCAAAGGTTCAAGGGCAATTCCCTTACTATCTAACAGTCTAATTTAAGTTATTTTGTATACTATTACAAACTCAGCCAAAAGGTTCTTTTTTTTTCTCCTTTTTCTTCCTCCTCCATTCTTTGTATGTTATGAATCATATTCTGTACTCTTTGTCTTCCCTTGAATGATATCTGTTTAGCTTTAGGAATACTTCCATCTATAGGAATCCCTCCAAAATGCCCTGTACAGGTGGTTTGTGGGAAGTAAATTCTCTCTGCTTTTGCTTATCTGAAAATTGTTTAATCCCTCCTTCAAATTTAAATGATTACCTTGCCAGGTAGAGTATTCTTGGTTCAAGGCCCTTCTGCTTCATTGCATTAAACATATCATGCCACACTCTTCTGGCCTGTAAGGTTTCTGTTGAGAAGTCTGATGATAGCCCGATGGGTTTTCCTTTGTATGTGATCTTTTTTTCTCTCTCTAGCTGCTTTTAAAAGTCTGTCTTTATCCTTGATCTTTGCCATTTTAATATATGTCTTGACGGTGTCTTCCTTGGGTCCCTTGTGTTGGGAGATCTGTGCACTTCTATGGCCTGAGAGACTATCTCTTTCCCCAGGTTGGGGAATTTTTCAGCAATTACCTCCTCAATGACACTTTCTATCCCTTTTTCTCTCTCTTCTTCTTCTGGTACCCCTATAATGCGAATATTGTTCCGGTTGGATAGGTCACACAGTTCTCTCAATATTCTTTCATTATTAGAGATCCTTTTTTTCTTTCTGTGCCTCAGCTTCTTTGTATTCCTCTTCTCTAATTTCGATTCCATTTACCGTCTCTTCTACTACATCTAATCTGCTTTTAAATCTCTCCATTGTATGTTGCATTTCAGATATGGTGTTTCTTAATGATTGAATCTCCTTCTTAAATTCTTTCCTGAGGTCTTGAATATTTTTCTGTACCTCCATGCGCATGTTTATAATTTTTGTTTTGAGCTCTCTTTCTGGAAGATTTGTGAGTTCAGTTTCATTTGACCATCTTTCTGGGGTTTGTGAAATTTTGGTCTGAACCATGTTCTTTTGACGTTTCATATTTCTGTGTGGTGCCCACTAGTGTGCAGAAACTCCAGTCTCTGGAGCTGCTCAGCCCCTAGAGTGAGGTTGGGGGATGTAGGGGAGCAGAGCTTGTGCCTGGGGGTGGGGGGAAGATCTGTGTCCTGATTCCCATCTGCGGTGCCTGTCTCCAGTGTCAGAGGCAGTGGGCCAAGCAAACATGGGTAATCTTCTGTGCTTTGCGTCTCTACCTGTTGTAGATGAGGCCTCCCTCTGGCTTGCCTGTCACCTGCGCAGTGATTGCAGGTTTGTGAGCAGGTGCTTGCAGGCTGTAGGAAGGCTCGGCAGGCTGTGTGCACGGTGGGGGGCCTCGGAGCTAAGTAGGCTGCCAGGGGGATGGAGCACCTGAGCCTCCCCAAAGTTCCCAATCTGCTGGGCATAGCGCACCCAGACAACCTTGTCCAGCTCTCCCTTCTCCTGCACAGCAAGCTCTGTGAAAACCCCGCCCCTTCAGCAGCCCTCTCACTGCTAGGAAGCCTCTCAGACCGCCTGCCTTTCCTCTGACACAGAGCAGCTGGGTGTGGATCCCATCCTCCACAAATGGCGGGCACGTCAATTTAGCAAGCACTCCGCCTGTCCAAGCTCCCCAACGCCCAGGGCACCACACAATATAGGATTCTGGTCACAAAGCTGATGTCCAGGGCTAGGTGTCCAGCAGTCCCAGGCTTTCACCCCCTCCCCTAGCTCTGTTTCTCTTCCTCCCGCTGGTGAGCTGGGGTCAGAGAAGGGTCTGGGTCCCACCGGATTAAGGCTTTTGTACGTTACCCTGTTTCTTGAGGTCTGCTCTGTTGGTGAGGTCTGTATGCAGTCTGGTTCAGCCTTCTTTCTTGTTGCTGTCTGAAGGTTAGTTGTATTTATTAACTATATTTTTGTATTGTTTGTGGTTTTGGGGGGAGCTCTCCGTCTCACCTCTCACTCCGCCATCTTGAATCTTCTTGAGGTACTTTAAAAATGTATTCATGTCACCCATGGAGCCCCAGGTTACTAATTGATCAATGAAAAGATTTTTGAAGACGGGTTTAAGTTCCTCTAAATGTTGTCTTCTACTAGCTATGTTTTCATTTTATGCTGCACTCTGTCTTTGCTTTGGTTTAGTATGTGCTGGCTATCTTTTGCTTTTGACTATTCAATGACATTCTTTCTCTAGTTAATGTTTTATCTAACTACAAGTCTCCCTTCTTTCCATGAAGATTTTCTAGACTAATTCTGACTATCTTCAGGTGTACCAGCAGTGGAGCTATTTTTCTCTCAACCATTATATTAGGAGGAATTTTTTGCATAACTTAAACATTTCCCCAAACCCATTATTTTCCGGGCTCATAAGAAAAGAAGGAATGCTCTTCTGGGTTTGCTTTTTGAGGATGTGAGTGTTTAGTATATCTTTCACATAATAAAATCACTTAGCCTTAATATGTCATAAATATGAAACTGTCTTTCCTAATAGTGTGCTTCTTTTCTTACACAAATACCATTTTGATCTCATTAAAAAATTGCAGCTTTTTAGTTTATCTTAATCTTCACAGTTGACTATATGTCCACCAATAATGTCACATTATGTAGCTGTGTTGCAGTAAAACATTCATGAAGATTAAGTCTAAAACGCCTTTGTAGAAAAGTCATTCAGGGCAAATAAATTCAATAAAATTTAACCTGTATTTCTGTTTCTGCTTACCAAACTTGGATTAAGGCATAGAGCAAATGTAGTAGCATTTAGGAAGTGATCATTTTTCCGTTTAAAAACCTTTTGCTCATTATTAATTGATGCATTTTGTTAATTGGATTGGTTGCATTTTGCTGAATCAGAGCACAGTGGACTTTGGTAGGTGTGAATATACTCTATTTCAGGAGATGTTACAACCATTTTTATTAATGCTGGAGAAGAGATGATATATTCTTTAG
The DNA here is from genome assembly GCA_032199065.1 of Smutsia gigantea. Classification (NCBI taxonomy): domain Eukaryota; kingdom Metazoa; phylum Chordata; class Mammalia; order Pholidota; family Manidae; genus Smutsia; species Smutsia gigantea. The sequence goes on from JAVSCE010011249.1 coordinate 94,736, forward strand.
AATATGGAAAGTGAGGAAAACCCTTTTGAGAGAGATGAAAAAGAAAAATATTTTTGTGGCTTTGTTTTTATTTTAGAAGAATATTATAAAATAACATCTTACGAACTTTTACTCTGTTTATTATGTTGAGAAAGCAGTATTGAGAAACAGTAGTTGTGATTGTTTTGCTTAGTATATAAGCCAATATTTAGAGAAAATTTAAATCCTTAAGGACAAAAGGTTGATGTCTGGCATCAGAGATTACAGAGAAGTAATCCTGTAAGAATTGTATTCTGTACACCCAAAAGCAACAGGATACACATTCTTCTCAAGTGCACATGGAACATTTTCCAGAATAGACCACATACTAGGTCACAAAAAGAACCTCAGTAATTTCAAAAATATTGAAATCCTACCAACCAACTTCTCAGATCACCAAGGTATAAAACTAGAAATAAATTTTAGAAAGAAATCAAAAAGGCTCACAAATACATGGAGACTTAACAACACTCTCCTAATTAATCAATGGGTTAACGACCAAATCAAAACAGAAATCAAAGAATATATGGAGACTAATGACAACAACAACACAAAGCCACAACTTCTGTGGGACGCAGCAAAGGCAGTTCTAAGAGGAAGGTATATTGCAATCCAGGCCTATTTAAAGAAGGAAGAACATTCCCAAATGAATAGTCTAAAGACACAATTACTGAAATTGGAAAAGAAGAACAAATGAGGCCCAAAGTCACCAGAAGGAGGGACATAATAAAGATTAGAGAAGAAATAAATAAAATTGAGAAGAATAAAACAATAGAAAAAATCCATAAAACCAAGAGCTGGTTCTTTGAAAAAATAAACAAAATAGATAAACCCCTAGCCAGACTCACTAAGAGAAAAAGAGAATCTACACACATAAACACAATCAGAAATGAGAAAGGAAAAATCACGACGGACCCCACAGAAATACAAAGAATCATAAGAGAATATTATGAGAATCTATATGCTAACAAGCTGGAAAACATAGAAGAAATGGACAACTTCTTAGAAAAATACAACCTTCCAAGACTGACCAAGCAAGAAACAGAAAAACTAAACAGACCAATCACCAGCGACGAAATCGAATTGGTAATCAAAAAACTACCCAAGAACAAAACCCCTGGGCCTGATGGATTCACCTCTGAATTCTACCAGACATATAGAGAAGAAATAACACCGATTCTCCTTAAAGTTTTCCAAAAAATAGAAGAGGAGGGAATACTTCCAAACTCATTCTATGGAGCCAGCATCACTCTAATACCAAAACCTGGCAAAGACCTCACCAAAAAAGAAAATTACAGACCAATATCCCTGATGAACGTAGATGCAAAAATACTCAACAAAATATTAGCAAACCGAATTCAAAAATACATCAAGAGGATCATACACCATGATCAAGTGGGATTCATCCCAGGGATGCAAGGATGGTACAACATTCGAAAATCCATCAACATCATCCACCACATCAACAAAAAGAAGAACAAAAACCACATGATCATCTCCATAGATGCTGAAAAAGCATTTGACAAAATTCAGCATCCATTCCTGATTAAAACTCTCAACAAAATGGGTATAGACGGCAAGTACCTCAACATCATAAAGGCTATATATGACAAACCCACAGCTAACATCATACTTAACGGCGAGACGCTGAAAGCTTTTCATCTAAGATCGGGAACAAGACAGGGATGCCCACTCTCTCCACTGTTATTCAACATAGTACTGGAGGTCCTAGCCACAGCAATCAGACAAAACAAAGACATACAAGGCATCCAGATTGGTAAAGAAGAAGTCAAATTGTCACTATTTGCAGATGACATGATACTGTACATAAAAAACCCTAAAGATTCCATTCCAAAACTACTAGAACGAATATCTGAATTCAGCAAAGTTGCAGGATACAAAATTAACACACAGAAATCTGTTGCTTTCCTATACACTAATGATGAACTAACAGAAAGAGAAATCAGAAAAACAATTCCATTCACAATTGCATCAAAAAGAATAAAATACCTAGGAATAAACCTAACGAAGGAAGTGAAAGACCTGTACTCTGAAAACTACAAGACACTCCTAAGAGAAATTAAACAGGACACTAACAAATGGAAATTCATCCCATGCTGTTGGCTAGGAAGAATAAATGTCAAAATGGCTATACTACCTAAAGCAATCTACAGATTCAATGCAATCCCTATCAAACTACCAACAACTTTCTTCAATGAACTGGAACAAATAATTCTAAAATTCATATGGAACCACAAAAGACCCCGAATAGCCAAAGCAATCCTGAGAAGGAGGAATAAAACAGGGGAATTACACTCCCTGACTTCAAGCTCTACTACAAAGCCACAGTAATCAAGACAATTTGGTATTGGCACAAAAACAGACCCACAGACCAGTGGAACAGAATAGAAAATCCAAACATTAACCCAAACATATACAGTCAATTAATATTTGATAAAGGAGCCTTGGATATACAATGGGGAGATGACAGCCTCTTCAGCAGCTGGTGTTGGAAAAACTGGACAGCTACATGTAAGAGAATGAAACTGGACTACTGTGTAGCCCCATACACAAAGGTAAACTCAAGGTGGATCAAAGACTTGAATGTAAGTCATGAAACCATAAAACTCTTAGAAAAAAACATAGGCAAAATCTCTTGGACATAAACATGAGCAACTTCTTCATGAACATATCTCCCCGGGCAAGGGAAACAAAAGCAAAAATGAACAAGTGGGACTATATCAAGCTGAAAAGCTTCTGTACAGCAAAGGACACCATCAGTAGAACAAAAAGACATCCTACAGTATGGGAGAATATATTCATAAAAAACGTATCTGATAAAGGGTTGACATCCAAAATATATAAAGAACTCATGCACTTAACAAACAGAAAGCAAATAATCTAATTAAGAAATGGGCAGAGGACATGAATAGACACTTCTCAAAAGTAGAATTTCAGATGGCCAACAGGCACATGAAAAGATGCTCCACATCGCTAATCATCAGAGAAATGCAGATTAAAACCACAATGAGATATCACCTCACACCAGTGAGGATGGCCAACATCCAAAACACAAACAACAACAAATGTTGGCGAGGATGTGGAGAAAAGGGAACCCTCCTACCCTGCTGGTGGGACTGCAAATTAGTTCAACCACTGTGGAAAGAAGTATGGAGGTTTCTCAAAAAACTCAAAATAGAAATACCATTTGACCCAGGAATTCCACTCCTAGGAATTTACCCTAAGAATGCAGCAGCCCAATTTGAAAAGGACAGATGCACCCTATGTTTATTGCAGCACTATTTACAATAGCCAAGAAATGGAAGCAACCGAAGTGTCCATCAGTAGATGAATGGATAAAGAAGAGGTGGTACATATGCACAATGGAATATTATTCAGCCATAAGAAGAAAACAAATCCTACCATTTGCAACAACATGGATGGAGCTAAGGGTATTATGCTCAGTGAAATAAGCCAAGCCGAAAAAGACAAGTATCAAATGATTTCACTCATATGTGGAGTATAAGAACAAAGAAAAAATACTGAAGGAACAAAACAGCAGCAGACTCACAGAACCCAAGAACGGACTAATAGTTACCAAAGGGAAAGGGACTGGGGAAAGTGGGCGGGAAGGGAGGGTTAAGAGGGAAAAAGGGGCATTACGATTAGCAGATATAATATTGGGGGGGGGCACGGGGAGGGCTGTACAACTCAGAGAAGACAAGTAGTGATTCTATAGCATCTCACTACGCTGATGGACAGTGACTGTAATGGGGTTGGTGGGGGGCACCTGATGAAGGGGTAGTTTAATAACCGTAATATTGCACATGTAATTGTAGATTAATGATGATAAAATAAATTTTATAAAAAAAAGAATTGTATTCTGTAAGTTTTATTAATGGATATCTTTGATGAGCCTAAACCTGAAGGTGATTGTGGACAAATATTTATAAAAATTGAGGAACTTCAGTGATGAAGAGAAAGGAATTAATTCATTTGCTCAACATATATTAAGAGTTTCTGGATGCTCTGATTTATGAATATTTTTACATATTTTGTAGCTAAAGATTTCTTGGGAAATTCCTCTGATCAGATTCAATGTTTCTTTATGGAAATTATGGGGTATTAGATTAATAATTAAATCTAGTTAAAAAATGTATAGTTCTCAAGAATATTTATCAAGGCAAAGTGTTGACTTCCTCACACTTAGAAGGGTGTGATGTACCATCACAGATTGGTGGAGATAGGGAGGAATTTTGGAGACAATTAAATATATTTATTTATATGGTAAGTATTTAATGAATATTTACTCTGTGCTGTCTTATGATGTGTTATATTGGTAAACAACATATTAATGGCTCTTGTATTCTTAGATTTACATTCTAATAGTGGAAATTGAGAGTGGACAAACTAATTAGTTAATTTGTCTTGTGCAAGTTTGTTGAAGAAACTAAGCAGGGTGCTGTAATAGAAAATAAAGGGGAAGGAATTTTTACAGTAAGGTAATTAAGGAGGACCTTTTTGAGGACTATGTACCGAAGTTGAGATCTCTAAGAAGGAATGAACTCAGTGAGGACATTGTACATCAAGGAAATAGCCTAAAGCAGGAAAGAGCTTGAATGTTTAGGCAACTTAACACAGGCTTATATGATAGGAAGACAATATGGACAGTGGTTCAAGATGGGACTGGAGGAAAGGCAGGGGCTACATTGTACATACCTTGTTGC
>JAVSCE010011250.1:0-16997 GCA_032199065.1 Smutsia gigantea
CAAAACATCTGTTTGAAAAACAGGTACTATTTCTTTTTTGTATAAGCCAATATATGTGGTCTTGCTACTGAATGCCATCTTACCTCCTGACGTCTGATTTCTTTGGCGGTTAAGGACTCTCTCACATTGATGTCTACCGTCTCTGACCACAGGACACTACTTCTCCTTTTGGCTGGTGTTGGGACTGTCGATCTGCTTGATGACTTTTGGGCAGAAGCTGGGGATCTGCTGCCACCACGACGAGTAAACGACTTAACGGAAGAATAAAAGAGGTGAACAAAAGGGAAAAGATTTGGAGGACACAGTAATTCTTCTTTCTTTCATAAAAAAAAATAGACGAATTAGTAAACAAAATTCAGAGAATTTCTCCAACATTTATCCAAGCTTCAATCTATCATTCTAAAATATTTATCAGCCAAAACTACTTTTATAGCTATTGAAGTGAAGAAGGCCGATCATAAAACAGTCCTATGTTTATAATGTCTGTGCAGTAAAGTTATTTGTTTGTATTTGATGCCTTTGACAGCTGTGGCATTCTTGACAAAATGATTCTGATGAGACTTCAGAAGGATATATAATTAAAAATTACATTGAAATTAACACTTAAAAAGTAAAAACTACATTTAAAAATGACAGATGGCACATTTTTTTCCTCAAACATCTTTGATATGACTAAAGTCACATCGAAAAGTGAGGGGTGAGGAAACTGAGTAAAAATAATCCCCTTAGAATAATTGAAGTGGCAGGAAGTTAGCGTTCTCTGGAAAGAGACTTACGTGACTTGATTATTCAAAGAAGCAATTAGGCTCATTAAAGCTCCTAAAGGGATACATGCATATCAGAAAGGACTGACCCCCAAAGCTAAGGGCGGGTGCCTACCATGTCCCCTCAGAACTGCCTTCACCACACGTACTCTCAGTCTGAACTCACCTGCAGTGGTCTGCAACCATAGGCCCTGCAGGATGTCAATCCCCACCATATACTCAGGGGTAGGAGATACATACACAGCATACTCTTTTGTGGGTAGACGCCGTATTCCCCAAGGGATTTGGGCTTGTTTCACTCTGATAGCCTTACCCCCATATCCATCTATGATACTGGGGGTCCTGGGGAACTGCTCAGGGTTCCCATGAATCAGTGAACATTCAGCCCCCGTGTCCACCAGAGCCAGGACACATTGTATGTTCACTGGGGACCAATGGCTAGCTATTTCAACATGTGGCCTCCTGTCCCCCCCTGCCCCCCGGGCCCCCCGTCCCTCAGGGCAGATACCTCGACCTTCCCCTCAGTCAAACCGTGTTCCCCAATCATCTTCCTGTGTGGGTTCGAGTGAGGTTGGCTCGCTCTCCAGCAGGAAATCTTGTAAATACACACACCGGACTTCTGGCTCTGGCTCTGACCTCTGCCTCTTTGGTCTTAATGGCTGGAACTGCTGCTCTGGTTTCAGTTGTTGCCATAGTTCTAGTAAGATCTAATTCAACTTCCCATCTAATTTCCTTCCATCTACCATGCCTTGAAGCAGTGCTAGCTCAGTCTTCAGCAGCTCTTACCTTCACCTTAATTCTTCGCATCTGGCGTTCTCGGGCCACCTCTGCCTGTGCTTCCCTCAGACGATCCACTGTCTGCCCCCTCCTAGGGGCAGCCCGCTGAAGCACCCCTCCCATAAGGACAGCCTTTCTTTTTCCTTAGTAAACACTGTGGACTTCGCCACTTGTCTTGCCAGCGGCTTTCAGCCTCTGGCAAGTTCGCTGTGTGGGCAAGCTGGGGTTCTTATGGCCAGTACTCTCACGGAACTTAAACCACCTGATGATGTAACTGGCCTGTTGCTAGGCTACTTTTATGCAGTGAGCTCTTATTGCACTATATAGGGAGCTCGGCCCAGTGCCTTGGATGGAGGCAGAGACCCTAGTGCTCGATGTACCACCAGGAGGACTAGCCGGGTAATAAACATTTTCAACGCAAAAGAACATTTGCTGTCATTTTCATGGGTCACAGTGTGTCTTGCAATGGGTTTCAGCCCCCAGCAAGTAGCTATGATTTTTTTCCTTTTTAGTATTACTATAAACTCATGGATATGAACACACTTGTTGTATCTTGACCCACTTCAGTTATTATTCTTACTATGATCAAATGATCACATCTTTGGCCACTGGGTGCTACTTCAGGATGGCTCCTATGTCCTTTTCCCCCCAGATTTATTAGGCATAATTGACACGGTGTAAATTTAAGGTGTATGACATTGATTTCTGGTGACCAAGCGAAATTCATTAGAGAATTTTAATAAATAAAATTCATGATTCTGAAAACTGGTAAAGTCCTTGAGTGTAATAGATTCATTAAGGCCCTGGGAGCTAGATGTTCATGTAAACGGAGATGGTTAAGGATGGGGCCTTTGGCAGCGGCTTGAGTGGACATGCCAACCTATTGGATTCTGGTCACAATTATGGAAAAGAGCAGAGGTCTGGTAGCCCTTAACAGAAGAGAAACTGGCTTCTGTGTATCACGCCTTGCTGGCTATGGAGCCATCAGCGCAGTAAGATGGTATAGAATCACTACTTGTATTCTCTGTGTTGTACAGCCCTCTCCGTGCTCCCCCCTACATGATATCTGCTAATTGTAATGCCCCCTTTCCCCCCTTGTCCCTCCCTTCCCACACATCCTCCCCAGTCCCTTCCCTTTGGGAACTGTTAGTCCATTCTTGGGTTCTGTGAGTCTGCTGCTGTTTTGTTCCTTCAGTGTTTTTCTTTGTTCTTACACTCCACATATGAGTGACATCGTTTGATACTTGTCTTTTTCCGCCCGGCTTATTTCACCAAGCCCAATAGCCTCTAGCTCCGTGCATGTTCTTGCAAATGTTAGGATTTGTTTTCTTCTTATGGCTGAATAATATTCCATTGTGTATATGTACCACATCTTATCCATTCATGTACTGATGGACACTGAGGTTTCTTCCATTTCTTGGCTATTGTAAATAGTACTGCAATAAACATAGGGGTGCGTATGTCTTTCTCAAACTGGGCTGCTGTGTTCTTAGGGTAAATTCCTAGGAGTGGGATTCCTGGGTCAAATGGTATTTCTATTTTGAGTTCTTTAGGGAACCTCCATACTGCTCTCCACAATGTGTGAACTGATTTATATTCCCCCAGCAGTGTAGGAGGGTTCCCCTTTGTCCTCATCCTCGCCAGCATGTGTTGTTGTTTGTCTTTTGGATGGTGGCCATCCTCAGTGATATGAAGTGATATCTTATTGTGGTTTTCATTTGCATTTCTGTGACGATTAGCGATGTGGAGCATCTTTTCATGTGCCTGTTGGCCATCTGAATTTCTTCTTTGGAGAAGTATCCGTTCAGATCCTCTGCCCATTTTTTAATTGGTTCTTTTCTTTATTGTCGTTGAGATGCGTGGGCTCCTTATATTTTGGATGTCAACCCTTATGGGCTATGTCATTTATGAATATATTCTCCCATACTGTAGAGATGTCTTTTTCTTCTACTGTTGGTGTCCTTGGCTCTACAGAAGCTTTTTAGTTTGATAGAGTCCCACTTGTTCATCTTTGCTTTTGTTTCCCTTGCCCGAGGAGGCATGTTCATGAAAAAGCTGCCCATGTTTATATTCAAGAGAGCTTTGCCTATGACTTACTTGTAAGAGTTTTATGGTTTCATGACTTACATTCAGGTGTTTGATCCATTTCAAGTTTACTTTTGTGTATGGAGTTAGACAGTAGTCCCATTCCTTTCTCTCTGTATCACATGTAGCTGTCCAGTTTTGCCAACAACAGCCGTTGAAGAGGCTGTCCTTTCCCCATTGTATGTCCATGGCTCCTTTATCATATATTAATTGGCCATGTATGTGTGGTTAATATGTGCGGCCTCTATTCTGTTCCATTGATCTACGGGTCCGTTCTTGTGCCAGTACCAAATCGTCTTGATGAGGGTGGCTTTTTAGTAGAGCCTGACATTTGGGTGCTTTGTTCTTCCTTTTCAGGATTGCTTTGGCTATTCGGGGGTCTTCTGTTGTTCCATATGAATTTGGATCTCTTTTTTCCAGTTGGTTGAAGAATGCTGTCGGTATTTTGACAGGGATGGTTCAGGGACCTGGTTTGTCTGTCAAGTTCTTGGTGGTCTGGTCAGGTAAAATTAAAGTTATTCCAGACGTATTCATAGACAAGGTCCAGGCTTTTCCTACCCCTACCACTGTGGCAGTCAGTCATACAAGAGTTTTTTTGTGTTTTGGGCTACCAGAGGCTGTTTACTCTGCACTTGGCACAAATTGTCAAGGCCATACACCAGTTGGTACAAAAGAGCATCCTGTGGGACCATGATGAGACCTGTGCAGCTGTGTTTACTGTTACTAAGCAAGCAGTCAGGCTGTTACAGTCCTTGATTGTAGTGGATTCATCAAGGCCCTGTGAGCTAGATGTTTATGTAAACCGAAATGGTTATAGATGAGGTCTTTGGCAGTGGCTTGTATGGGTCTGCCAACCTATTGGGTTCTGGTCACCATTACGGGAAGGAGCAGAGGTCTGGTAGCCCTCAATAGAGGAACAACTGGCTTCTGTGTATCACGCCTTGCTGGCTGTGGAGCCCATCAATGCAACAGCTCTGGCCAAGGTGATAATCACCTATCCCATCGCATCGTTGGTGCCAGACTGGACCCAAAGGCCATGGAGTGGCATGGCACACACCCTTACACTGGCAAATGGGGGCCCATACTTGCAGCAGCGTAGCACCCTCTGCCATAGCCCCTTGAGTCAAGATCTCCGATGCTCATTTGGGCAAATGACGTATATGAGTGGAAAGGAAGAAGAACATGCACTTGAGCCATTGGTAGCCGAGAGTCCTTATGAGCACGTAAAAGCCCCCATACCTTGATGATGCTTGGTATACAGACGGCTGGCTCCAGTCGTGGGCAGTCGCCAAAGTGGAGGGCTGTGACTTTCCATCCTAACACTAAGACGACGTGGATGTTTGAGGACGGAGAGGGGATGGACTGTGTCACGGGCAGTATGGCTCATGATCTCCCAGGATGATCACACCCTCCCCCGTAGCCGTGTGCACTGACAGCTGGGCTGTGTGCCGGGCTTGACCTGTGGCTACCGACATGGTGCCATGCCAACTGGATGGTTGGTCACTGGCCCCTTTGGGGGCAAGTGCTGTGGCAAGCCATATGGGCCTTTAGTCAGACTGAGACAGGTACTGTATATCATGTGTCTGGCCATGTGCCTTCGGCATCCCCAGTGAATGGTGAAGCAGACACATTACTGGCCCCCATGCATTGGCTGGAAGGAAGCCTGCCTCTGTTGTAGCCCAATGGTTATGTCAGTGGTTGTTGCACACTTTGGGAAAGACAATGTGGGCTCTAGCCTGTCGGTGGGGTTTGACACTGACCTCTGAAGACGTCAGCAGAACCCGGGAGGAGTGCCTGTGGGATTATGATGGGGAGTATGTTGAATCTACAGCCGATATAGGAAGAACCGTCATCCAACTGAATCTTCGAATACGTGAACACGTCACCTGTCTTCATTTATTCAGTCCTGTTCAATTTTTCTCAGTAATGTTTTTTGTTTTTGTTTTTGTTTTTTGGTATCATTAATCTACAATTACATGTGCAACATTATGGTTACTAAACTCCCCACTGCATCAGGTCCCCCCCACCTACCCCATTACAGTCACTGTCCATCAGCATAGTGAGATGCTGTAGAATCACTACTTGTCTTCTCTGAGTTGTACTGCCCTCCCTGTGCCCCCCCCCCAACATTATGTCTGCTAATCATAATGCCCCTTTTTCCCCCTTATCCCTCCCTTCACACCCATCATCCCCAGTCCCTTTCCCTCTGGTAACAGTTAGTCCATTCTTGGGTTCTGTGAGTCTGTGGCTGCTTTCTTCTTTCAGTTTTTTTTCTTTGCTCTTATGCTCCACATATGAGTGAAATCATTTGATACTTGTCTTTTTCCGCTTGGCTTATTTCCCTGAGCATAATACCCTCTATCTCTGTCCATGTTGTTGCAAATGGTAGGATTTGTTTTCTTCTTATGGCTGAATAATATTCCATTGTGTATATGTACCACATCTTCTTTATCCATTCATCTACTGATGGACACTTAGGTTCTTTCCATTTCTTGGCTATTGTAAATAGTGCTGCGATAAACATAGGGGTTCATCTGTCTTTTTGAAACTGGGCTGCTGCATTCTTAGGGTAAATTCCTAGGAGTTGGATTCCTGGGTCGAATGGTATTTCTATTTTGAGTTTTTTGAGGAACCTCCATACTGCGTTCCACAATGGTTGAACTAATTTGCAGTCCCCCCAGCAGTGTAGGAGGGTTCCCCTTTCTCCACATCCTCGCCAACATTTGTTGTTGTTTGTGTTTTGGATGTTGGCCATCCTTGCTGGTGTGAGGTGATATGTCATTGTGGTTTTAATTTGCAGTTCTCTGATGATTAGCGACATGGAGCATGTTTTCGTGTGCCTGTTGGCCATCTGAACTTCTTCTTTGGAGAAGTGTCTATTTATGTCCTCTGCCCGTTTCTTAATTGCATTATTTGCTTTTCGTTTGTTGAGGTGCGTGAGTTCTTTATATATTTTGGATGTCAACCCCTTATGGGATATGTCATTTATGAATATATTGTCCCATACTGTAGGATGTCTTTTTGTTCTACTGATGGTGTCCTTTGGTGTACAGAAGATTTTCAGCTTGATATAGTCCCACTTGTTCATTTTTGCTTTTGTTTCTCTTGCCCGGGGAGATATGTTCATGAAGAAGTCACTCATGTTTATGTCCAGGAGATTTTTGCCTATGATTTACTTGTAAGAGTTTTATGGTTTCATGACTTACATTCAGGTCTTTGATCCATTTTGAGTTTACTTTTGTGTATGGGGTTAGGCAGTAGTCCAGTTTCATTCTCTTACATGTAGCTGTCCAGTTTTGCCACCACCAGCTGCTGAAGAGGTTGTCATCTCCCCATTGTATATCCAAGGCTCCTTTATCACATATTAATTGACCGTATATGTTTGGGTTAATGTGTGAGTTTTGTGTTCTGTTATACTGGTCTCTGGGTGTGTTCTTGTGCCAGTACCCATTGTCTTGATTAATGTAGCTTTGTAGTAGAGCTTGAAGTGTGGGAGCGTAATTCCCCGTTTTATTCTTCCTTCTCAGGATTGCTTTGGCTATTCGGGGTCTTTTGTGGTTCCATATGAATTTTAGAACTATTTGTTCCAGTTCATTGAAGAATGCTGTTGGTATTTTGATGGGGGTTGCATTGAATCTGTAGATTGCTTTCGATAGTATATAGCCATTTTGACAATATTTATTCTTCCTAGCCAAGAGCATGGGATGAATTTCCATTCTCAGTAATGTTTTTATTTATTTTTTATTAAGGTATGATTGATATACAGTGTTATGAAGGATTCCCGTGAGCACCATTGTGGTGACTACATTCACCCATATTACCATGTCCCCCTGCTCGCCGTTGCAGTCACTGTCCATCAGTGTAGTAAGATGCTATAGAGTTACTGTATTTGTCTTCTCTGTGCTGTACTGCCCTCCCGTGACCCCGCTGCATTACGTGTGCTAATCCTAAAGCGGTTTCATCCCATTCCCCCTCAGGCCCTACCCACCGTTTCTCAGGAGTATTTTATTGTTTTCCCTGAAGTCTCCCAGCGGTTCCCTCCCCATCCCACTCCATCTGAGGGAAAGGTTTCCCTGGCCGCCTGAAGCAGCGTCGTCTCCCTAGCAACAAGGTTCCCGCCGTAGAGCGAGCGGCTCCTGGTGTGAGGAAGGTGATGTCGTGAGGCCCCGAGTGTCGTAAAGCAGGGGCGGTGCGGAAAGGCGCAGGACGCGCAGGACGTGGCTCGAACATTCGCCCAGCAGCCGGAGGAGCAGACGGATGACTGCAGGTGTGGGCGCGGAAAGCGGACGAGCCGGCGGTGCAGCAACGGTGAGTCGCGGAGGGGACCGCGGAGCGGCGGAGTCAGGGGGAGCCGGGCAGCCGGGCAGCCGGGGCTGCCGGAGCAGCGACGGCCAAGAGGAACGGAGCGCTCTCTGCCCCACTCCGCTGCCGCCGCTGCCGGACCCGCGCCGCTCTCCCTGACCCGTTGAGTCTCTTACCCGGTCTCTCTCCGGCTGGCCGCTCCTGCTGCCGCTGCCGCCCCCCGGGACGGTGCGCCGCCACCGCATCCCCGGCGCTGGGCGGGCGGCCGGGACGCGGCCGGCCAGTGTTCTGGTCTGGGTGGAGCGAGTTTTCCCCAGTCTACCAGTCGCCGGGCCGGGCCGGGCCAGGCCGGGCTGCGCCAGGCCGGGCTGCGGGCTGCATGTCTTCGCGCGCGGGTCACAGCGGAACGCGCCGCGGGCGGACCGGGCTGGGCCAGGGGCGATGAAGTTGGGATCCGCTGGCGAAGAGCGCGCGCCCGCGGAATGGGGGGCGGCGAGACGGGGGCGCCGCTCCTCGGGTCCTGGCTGGCCACGGCGAGGCGAGCGCCGGGAGTGCGGTCCACGTTCCGTTGGGAACTGGCGGGGCCGCCAGGGACTCCGGGCACGACCTGGCACCTACTTGCCGCCGTGCGACACGTGGAGCTGGTGGCAGGTGACTTTGTGGAGTTGTTACCTGGTCTCAGAGACGGGGAAACAGCACAGACAGATGAGTGAAATCATTTGGCACTTGTCTTTCTCCGCCTGGCCCATTTGACTGAGCATAATACCCTCTAGCTCCATCCATATTGTTGCAAATGGTAGGCTCTGTTTTCTTCTTATGGCTGAATAATATTCCATTGCATATATGTACCACCTCTTCTTTATCCATTCATCTACTGATGGACCCTGAGGTTGCTTCCATTTCCGGGCTATTGCCAGTACTGCTGCGATAAACATAGGGTGCGTATGTCTTTTTCCAACTGGGCTGCTGCATTCTTAGGGTAAATTCCTAGAAGTGGGATTCCTGGGTCAAATGGTATTTCTATTTTGAGTTTTTTGAGGAACCTCCATACTGCTTTCAACAATGTTTGAAATAATTTACATTCCCCAAGCAGTGTAGGAGGGTTCCCCTTTCTCCACATCCTCTCCAACACATGTTGTTGTTTGTGTTTTGGATGGTGGCCATCCTAACTGGTGTGAGGTGATATCCCATTGTGGTTTTAATGTGCATTTTCTTTGACAATTAGCGACGTGGAGCATGTTTTCATGTGCATGTTGGCCACCTGAATTTCTTCTTTGGAGAAGTGTCTGTTCAGATCCTCTCCCCATTTTTCAATTGGGTTATTGGCCTTTTGGTTGTTGCGGTGTGTGGGCTCTTTACATTTTGGAAGTCAACCCCTTATGGGATATGTCATTTATGAATATATTCTCCCATTCTTTAGAGATGCCTTTTTTTTTTCTTCTACTGATGGTGTCCTTGGCTGTAGAGAAGCTTTTTAGTTTGATAGAGTCCCACTTGTTTATCTTTGCTTTTGTTTCCCTTTCCCGAGGAGGCATGTTCATGAAAACGCTGCTCATGTTTATATTCAAGAGAGACTTGCCTATGATTTACTTGTGTTTTATGGTTTCATGACTTACATTCTGGTCTTTGATCCATTTCAAGTTTAATTTTGTGTATGGAGTTAGACAGTAGTCCCATTCCTTTCTCTCTATCACATGTAGCTGTCCAGTTTTGCCAACACCAGCTGTTGAAGAGGGTGTCATTTCCCCATTGTATGTCCATGGCTCCTTTATCATATATTAATTGGCTATATATATGTGTGGTTTATATGTGTTCCCTCTATTCTGTTCCATTGATCTACGGGTCTGTTCTTGTGCCAGTACCAAATCGTCTTGATTAGTGTAGCTTTGTAGTAGAGCCTGACATTGGGGAGCATAATCCCCCCCTGCTTTATTCTTCCTTCTCACGATTGCTTTGGATATTCAGGGTCTTCTGTGCTTCCATGTGAATTTTAGAACTATTTGTTACAGTTCGTTGAAGAATGCTGTCGATATTTTGATAGGTATGTTTCAGGGACCTGGTTTGTCTTTCAAGTTCGTGGGGGTTGTCTGCTTGGGTAAATCTAAAGTTATCTCAGACATAGTCATAGACAAGGTGCAGGATTTCACTACCCCTACCACTGCGGCAGTCAGTCGTACAAGAGATTTTTGAGTGTTTTGGGCTACCGGGCAGTGTTTACCCCACACTTTGCACAAACTCTCAAGGCCTTACACCAGTTGGTACCAAAGAGCATCAGGTGGGACGGTGATGAGACCTGTGCAGCTGTGTTTACTGCTACTAAGCAAGCAGTCAAGCCCGTTATAGTCCTTGCGTGTAATGGATTCATCAAGACCCTGTGAGCTAGATGTTCATGCAAACGGAGATGGTTATGGATGAGGCCCTTGGCAGCAGTGTGAGTGGACCTGCCACCTATTGGATTCTGGTCACAATTATGGAAAGGAGCAGAGGTGTGGTAGCCCTCAACAGAGGAGCAACTGGCTTCTGTGTATCACGCCTTGCTGTCTATTGAGCCCGTCACCGCAATGGCTCTGGCCAAGGTCATAACCACCTATCACATCGCGAGTGGGTTCGAGACTGGACCCAAAGGCCAATGAGTGGCATGGCACAGACTCCTACAGAGGCCAAACGTGGGCGCATACTTGCAGCAGCATAGCACCCTCTCTGATATCCCCTTGAGTCGAGATCTCCGATGCTTATTTGGGCAAGTGACCTATATGAGTGGAAAGGAAGAAGAATTTATACCTCAGCCGTTGGTAGTCGAGAGTCCTTATGAGCAGGGAAAAGCCCCTAAACCTGAAGATGCTTGGAATACAGACGGCTCCAGTCGTGGGCAGCCCCCGAAGTGGAGGGCTGTGGCTTTCCATCCTAAGACTAAGACGATATGGATGTCACAGGACGGAGAGGGGAAGAGCAGTCAATGAGCTGAGTCACGGGCAGTATGGCTCACGATCACCTGGGATGATCACGCCCTCCCCCGTAGTTGTGTGCACTGACAGCTGGGCTGTCTACCGGGCTTGACTCTGTGGCTACCGACATGCTGCCATGCCAACTGGATGGTTTGTCATGTTCCCCTTCTGGGGGCAAGAACTGTGGCAAGCACTATGTGGCTTTAGTCAGGCTAAGACAGTTACTGTATATCAAGTGCCTGGACGTTTGCCTTTGGCATCCCCACTGAATGATGAAGCAGACACATTACTGGCCCACATGCGTTGGCTGAAAGGAAAGCCTGCCTCTGCTGTAGCCCAATGGTTATGTCAGCGTTTGTTGCACACATTGCAAAAGACAATGTGGGCTGTGGCCCATTGGTGGGGCTTGCCATCGATCAATGAAGAAGTCAGCAGAGCGCAGAACGTGTACTCTAAAAAGGGTTCTTATATCGAGTCCCGCAGCAACCCGGGAAATGCTAAAGGGCCTGACATCCCTTGTCTCAGGTGGCAGTTAGACTATATTAGGCCTCTGTGTGTATTAGTAGGATATCCGTATGCCATGACTTGTGTGGACACAGCTAGTGGCCTGTTGTTTGCTTTTCTTGCACATCATGCAGATCAGCAAACCACCAAGAGGGGCCCAGAGCATCTCTTTGCAGCCTGTGGATGGCCGCAGGTGATTGAGTGCAATGAAGGCACCCACCTGACTATACCTTCGTTACAAGGATGGGTGCAGCAATTTGGAATAGAGTGGAAATTTCATGTACCATATAACTGACCAGGGCAGGCCTGATAGAGATGTACAGTGGTTTGTTGAAATCTGGCCTGAAGTCGGACACTGATAGTCTACAGGGCTGGTCAGTTTGCTGAAGACAGGAGATATATGTCAATACTTATGTATCATTTACATAATGGCTGTTGGGTAGTTCAGTGATTACCAGATGTTGACCCCAGGAGGGCATGTTTACACATATGAATCAACAGCCCTCTGCTTCCTAGCCCCCAAGGTACTGACTCAGTGAAATGGGGGTGTGTAGGGGGATGAAGCCCTGCTACCTTTATTTTTCGTGACTCAGCCTTGGTAATTCTGATGCCTGAACAGGTTTGAGAACTACTGGGCCAGATCATCAAATGTTCTTAAATAGAGATGCAATTTCTGAAGAATGTTCATTCCATATTATCACTGAGTTTCTGGGTCTTATTTTCTCTGTTGAGTGAACCAAAGGAAGATTATTTTTTCTTTTCATTTTTTTTATTAAGGCATTATTGATATACATTCTTATGAAGGTTTTGCATGAAAAAACAATGTGGTTACTACATTTACCCATATTATCAAGTCCACACCCATACCCCAATGCAATGACTGTCCATCAGTGTAGTAAGATGCCACAGATTCACTGTTTGCCTTCTCTGTGCTGCCCTGTTTTTCCCCGTGATCCCCCCCACACCATGTGTACTAAACATAATACCCCTCAATCCCCTTCTCCCACCCTCCCACCTGCCCTCCCACACCCCTCCCCTTTGGTAGCCTCTAGTTCTTCTTGGAGTCTCTGAGTCTGCTGCTGTTTTGTTCCTTCACTTTTGCTTCGTTGTTATACTCCACTAATGAGGGAAATCATTTGGCACTTGTTTCTGTCCACCTGGCTTGTTTCACTCAGCATAATGTCCTCCAGCTCCATCCATGTTCTTGCAAACGGCAGGATTTGTTTCCTTCTTATATCTGAATAGTACTCCATTGTGTATACGTACCACATGTTCTTGATCCATTCATCTACTGATGGACACTTAGGTTGCTTCCATATCTTGGGTATTGTAAAAAGTACTGCAGTAAACATAGGGGTGCATATGTCTTTTTGAATCTGAGAAGGTGTATTCTTTGGGTAAATTCCAAGGAGTGCCATTCCTTGGTCAAATGGTATTTCTATTTTTAGTCTTTTGAGGAACCTCCATATTGTTTTCCACAATGGTTGAACTAGCTTACATTCCCACCAGCAGTGTAGGAGGGTTCCTCTTTCTCCGCATCCTCACCAGCATTTGTTGTTCTTAGTCTTTTGGATGCTGGCCATCCTTACTGGTGTGAGGTGATATCTCCTCATTGTGGTTTGAATGTGCATTTCCCTGATGATTAGTGATGTGGAGCATCTTTTCATGTGTCTGTTGGCCATCTGAATTTCTTCTTTGGAGAACTGTCTCTTCATATCCTCTGCCCATTTTTTTTATTGGGTTATTTTCTTTTTGGGTGTTGAGGTGTTTAAGTTCTTCATATATTTTGGATGTTAACACTTTGTCGGATATGTCACTTACAAATATATTCTTCCATACTGTAGGATGCCTTTTTGTTGTGTTGATGGTGTCAGAGGAAGATTTTTGATACATCATCATTCCAATAACATTTGAACTACTACTTCTTATGTATCTTTAGAAGGTGATCAAGGTAATTCTGCAATGATAATGTATATAACATCTCTAGAAATGGTTGGAAACTTGTTTCCTGGTTTTTCATATCAGAACACTGGTATAATCTACACTTTTGACTTTGAATATCCAAACTCAGAAACCTGGGATACCTAAATTAAAACCTGAAATTAGTCAAATCAGGATGCTTTGCCATTAGATTGGCGAGTGTATCCAGAAAGTGGCTAGATGTTCACCCTTTCTTTAATCCAACTGCTATTTCTGATTATACTGCTTTCTGAATGGTTTATTAAGTCACAGAACTTGACTTAATTGAATCTTTCTCTTACTCACCAATGAATTTCAAAGGTTTAAGTATTTATGATTTTTAAAAAGTTGTGACGCATGCCAGGACCTCCTTTGCCACACCAACACGTTCTGGCATATGTCTCCCAAACATCCACCAGCCAAGAAGCTTCTAAGGGCTGACTGTGTGCTTTTTTAATTGTATAATTCATTTATACAGAGAAGTCATTTGGATTGATCTATTCACAATCTTTCTCAAGTTTCATTTCCACTGGCGAAGTAGAGTTCACATAACAGTCAATATTTCCTTGAATGATCAACATTATAAACCTGCCATGACACAGAGCTTTTGGTCCTCCACTTAAAGACTATGATCTCATTTGAACAGAAACATTTTACGGTAAGAGATTCATCACTTTTTCTCTCTTATGAATAAATTCACCAAAATTGATATAATATGGTCAGATTTTCAACACACCTGCTTCTTTTCAAACTCATTATTTGCAGGTATTATAAACCAACACAAGTAAAGCTCACTTTCCCCAAGCCTTCTATAACTTACTGTACATCCTCAAGTTTAGCTTTTACTATCTTCTTGCATGTTCTAGCACAACCAGACATTTTAACCTTAAGACCAAACTACTCTCATTTTCCTCTTTTTTACTTATTACCAGTCAACTGCCTCCCCTCTTGCTTTTCAGACAACACTAAAGCTCTCAACAGAACCCTTAGGGTGGTTTTCTTTCAGTAGTCCAGAATACACTGAGTCAGTTCATGTGTGTTCACCACCTTGCAATGCTACACTTGAAAAATTGCAATTTTCTTAATTGGCTCAAAAACAGGATGGCTTGGTGTCACTTGGTAAAGTTAATATGATTTAAAAAACATATATATATTTATATACACATACAAACACATTTTTAACCAAGGGGGAAAAATAAATGCTACCAATCTGTAACGGTGTCAAAGTAAAAAAAACAAAAATAAATAAATACTAAAAACTACTTTATAATAAAAAACTAAATAATTGGCAGGCTAAGTGAATGAAAATGAGGAATGTGTAGTGAACAAAACTAATATAAAGTATTCCAGTTGAT
Source organism: Smutsia gigantea (assembly GCA_032199065.1). Taxonomy (NCBI): domain Eukaryota; kingdom Metazoa; phylum Chordata; class Mammalia; order Pholidota; family Manidae; genus Smutsia; species Smutsia gigantea. Next base: position 14,692 of record JAVSCE010011250.1, read on the forward strand.
AAAATGGAAAATCTGTAAAGTTTTATAGTTTGTTTCAAAGGGAACGTATGTTTCAGTGTAAATTCTAAAGCATTACACACCTGTATTCCGTGTAGATTTTAGGAGCCAATGTTAAAATTTCAAATTCTGCACACACAGTTTATGAAAGAAACACTGGTAAAATCCCAGTATTTGCAAAATTTTAAGCTTTGGTAGATATTGTGAATATCACAATTGGTAGGTATTGGAAAGTCCTGATGAATTCAGAATGAAGAAGAAACCCATTGCATAAATATTTCATTTGATTAAAAATACCAGGCTTGCATGTCCCAAATTATGAGGAAAATATCTTTAAAAAAAAAAGATTGTGCTTTTAACAGTAATCTGTTATAGTTATCTTTAGCTGCCATTAAAGAAACAAAACAAAGCAAAAAGAAAAACCAAAATCAGAAAATGTTAAGACTGGTATTAAGTAACTCTGCAACGCTCCCATGCTCACATTACAAGTAAAACCAAACTGTATACATGTATAAATAACAGTCTCTGAGCCAGTAAAAGAGGCTTCCTTTATACCGAAGCCTCTTTCCATTCGACACTGAATGGAGATTTGTTGCTTGGCCCTTGGAAGCCAGGCTGTGTTGGGTGCGCTCTGACACTCTTCATGTCGTCTGTGGTGCACGCAGGGGAGACACACGCCGAAGCGTCCCCATCGGCTACGACCTGAGTCACACTGGATGCCGTGGACGCCCTTCTCTGGGTTTTGACGTTCCCAGCGGAGGGGTTGTTCTCGACGCACTCCTCATGGAGCTCTGGCAAACCCTGCAGCTCGGCTGGAGTGGTGGCCTGCTGGAAAGGGGCCATGGCGGCTCGAATATGCCTGAACCACTGCTGCTTCTGGAACACATCATTGGCTTGCAGAGTGTGAGACTGGCCTGGAGAGGGGTCTTGGAAGCGAACTCTAAAGGTATTTTTAGCTAGAAAAAGAAAAATTGGATAAAAGAAAGGAAATCAGACTTAAAAACAGTTTGTTTAGAGAAAGAGGTCATATAATCTTAGTGTGGGTGCTGGAATGTCTGTACATGTACACTTGTTAGGTGGATGCATTAAATAAAGCCTTAGGACATTACTTATTAGATGCACCTGCTGGTGTCAGAGCACAAGTTGATGAGAGCAGCAGCTATAGGGCAATGGAATTCTTTCATTTGTAATTTTTTGTGTGGAGACAGAACTCTTTTTTATTTTCCCTATGCTGTACCTTCATTCTGTGACTAATTTGTAACCGGACGTTTGCACCTCTTTATCCCCTTCACCTATTTTGCCTACTCTCCCACCCCACTATGGCAACCACCTATTCTTTGTCTGAATGAGCCTATTTCTGTTTTGTCTGTTTTTTAGATTCTGTATGATGTCAGTGAAATCATATGGTATTTAGTCTTTCTCTTTTTTCACTTAGCACGCTATCCTTTAGGTCCATCCACGCTGTCACAGATGGCAAGGTTTCGTTCTTTTTAATGGCTGAGTTATTGCACAAGTATCCACATCTTCCTCATTCATTCATCAATTGATGGACACATATCTTGGCTATGGTAAATAGTGCTGTAGTTAACATAGGGGCACACATATCTTTTTGAATTAGTGTTTCTGTTTTCTTCAGGTAAGTATCCAGAGGTGGAGTTACTGGGTAATGTGGTATTCCTCTTTGTAACTGTTAGAGGAGCCTCCATACTGTTTCCATAGAGGCTGCACCAATTTACATTCCCACCAACAGTGCACCACATCCTTGCCCACACTTGTTACTTGTTTGTTTTTTAATACTAGCCATACACGTTACTAGTGTAAAGTGATATCTCATTGTGGTTTTGATTTGCACATCCCTGATGACTGGTGATGCTGAACATCTCTCCATGTGTCTGTTGGCCATCTGTACATCTTCAGAGAATGTCTATTCAGGTTCTCATTTTTTAAATGAGATTTTTTTTGGTGTTGAATTGTGTGAATTTTTAAATGTATCTTATATATTAATCTGAGACAGAATTTTTAAAGATTAAAACCAAATTCACTTAGGTTCTGAGTTTGTTAATTTAAAGTTTTAAAATTTGTATTTTTACCTGTATCTGAGTTCCTGAAAGCCCCTCGAAAGGGCCCTCCCATTCTCACATCTCCATCCTGCAGGTCTTCCAAGACAAGTTCTTGGATGGGGATTGGTTGTCGGTAAACTTGGTAAGAGTGACGCTCATTTCGTTTAACAGGCCGAGTCAAAACCAAGATGTCTTTAAACAGGAAGATGTAAAATTTCTGCAAAAATGAGAAAGAAATGCTTCCTACAT